>MU224540.1:6540133-6571667 GCA_018584345.1 Thuja plicata | reverse complement strand
AAGGCATTCAGAGTCCATCAGCTGACTCTTCATAGTCGTCACATTCTCTCTCAGCTTCTGGAGGTCCAGATCATCATTCTTCTGCACCTTAGATCTAGTGCGAGTTCCAGGTCCCGAGTGCTGGGAGAAAACAGGGTGATCAGCATTGTCTTTATTGTTTTCTAGCCAATTGCTCAGAGAAATCAGATTCTCGAGCGTGGCCTTCATTCCAGTGTTTACCAGCGTGAGCAAGTGTTTCAGCATTTCTTCATTCCCATTAATTTTCTTCTGAATGGGAGTCATTAAGATTCAAAACTGTGTTGAATACATTGTTTTTGTTATTTTGTAAATCCCACCACTAGGTAGATCCTTACAGATCTTATTTTGTAAAGCCTCTAACAAGGTACAATTCTTAGAGAATAATTTGTGAAATCCTTTAACAAGGTAGACTGCATAAGTCTTTATACTCTTAACAGAGTAAGCTATCAGAAGTAGCTAAACATTGTAGCTCTAACCGAGCAACCTTTTTACTACAGTAGTGAAGGATTTTGGGTGTCATCCCCACCGCAATTTTTTCCTCTAACAAAGGATTTCTGCATAACCAAAAATCATGGTGTTATGGGTCTATTTGTTATGTGTGTACTTGAAGTGATTTACATGTTTTAACTTGCTTTTCATTTTTAGTTTTCATTCGGTAAAGCATGCAGAAGTAAGACAGTTCTATTGTAGAAAAGTTTTAAGTGAACTGATTCAACCCTCCCCTCTCAGTTCATAATCTTGTATGACATTTCCAACAAATTGAATATCCAAGACCTGGGCCCCTCATGGGGCTTCTGTTGATGGCATCCAAAATCTCACCAAATGTTTTTTTTTGGTTTTGATTTTCCAAGTCCAACCATGTTATGGTCATATTGCAATATGGACCTTGGTATGTTCAATCTTCTTTTCTTTTTTTTAAACCAAATGACAACAAGCTCAAGGTCTCTGTTTAGGTAGAATTCTCTGGTCTTCCTTTTCCTTGTTGATTGTTTTTGTAAACAATTTCCTAATCCATTAGCAATGTAATTTGTGTTGATTTTAAATGGTTCTATCATGCTTGACCCCAGAAGAGGGTTTGTGTGGCCCCAAGGAGTAAATTTTCCCAACACTTATTTTAGGTTCCAATATTTGGAACATAAGATCAATAATTTCCCTCTGGCTACTTTTTGGTATAAGGCTCCTCCCAAGAATTTTGAGCCTTCACCCTCTTCCAAGGCCCCCAAGGCTGAGGATGAATGGTATAAATTTTATTGCAAGTGGAATATATCCTCATATACATCACCTTTTCATAAGAATAAAAGTGCCACTTCTCTACATCTGTAATAATGATCCCAACTGCAATCACAACCACAACTACAACCTATTTAAAAAAAAAATCCATGGGGAAGGAGATGGGTATTGAAGGTGGTGCCCATCCTGTGTGGAGTTTTACTCCTCATCCAACCTCCATTTTTTAACCTTATTCAACCTCCCTTCATCATTCTTGCAGCCTTCTGGACAGGTTGTGGATGGTAATGGAGACCCAAAAAAGTGCAGGGATCTATAACCTGGCTTTTGGAAGGAGTTACATTTCTTGTAGAATGGATTCTCCTCTCTTGAGGATGAGGATGGCATAGAAGAATTAGAATCATGAATTTCATGTCAATTAAATTATGAGTTCTTACTAAACTTTCTAATAAGTATTATGTGTGGGATACTTGATAAAATTATCCTAATATAGATATATTTTATCTTTAGGATATCAAAATTGATTTATTCATGCTTGTTGTTTTATTTGGCTAGCTAGCCTATTTTTTTCTTTATCTAATGAGGCTGGTCAAGGAGATTTTGTCACCCTCATTGTGTCATTCTAGCAATCCTCTATTATGTCTTGTGGGTTGGATCCTACTTAGAGGTTGGTGTGGATTATTGTGTCATTTGATAATCATTGTTTTGGGATTATTGTCTCAATTTTGGCTTGCTCAAATCATGGGGTAATCCCTAATAAAATTGTCTATTTTTAAGCTCACACCCTCTAAGTATGCATATTGAGGCAATTTTCAATTACTCTCATTTATAGTTTGATCCCTCGATAAGTTATTTTGATTGGATCCCTAATCTACCCTATCATTTTTGACAAAACTCTATTCCTTAGGAGTAAGTCATTTCCTCAAAAGTGCAGAGGTAGAGAATTTAAGCACTACTACACATATAGTGTAGTAGCACATATTTTTAACACCACTGCACGTTTTCTTCCTTGCATGTTGTAGTTTAGTTTTTAAAATCAAAACTACAAGCCGACCTAAACTCATGTGGTATTTATGGCACTTAAGTTGTGTTTATTAAATAAAATTTTAACCCATTTTTTGTTCATTTTAATTCTCATCAATTTATATTTTCTTGTCTATTGTGCCCTCTCATCCTTGGCTCCTTCATGCTTGAATTCTAAGCATTTTTCATCACCTATTTTTATAGGATTTTTAGGTATTACTTCATCTTTTCTTGTTCTTTGTGGTTTCAAGTTTAATTTTAAATGTGTTTTGCTTATGTATATTTTCCCTTTCCATGTGTGTCTATTTTATTTTTGTGGCCTTTAATATGTTTTTTAATCCCCTCATGACCATGGCCTCTTAAAAATTACCATGTAGATCCCATATCAATGAAAGAGTTATTCCTCATGTTACATTCATCCTACAATTCTATTTTGTATAGTACAATTTGAAGTTTTAATTTTTAAATACACAAGTCAGTCCTTATGTCAATCATATTTTAAACCCTAAATGATAGTTTAATGTCTTTCACCTTAAACCATCACACAATTTGGATTTTAAACTCCAAATTATATTAACCTTCATTTCACTCAATACACCTAAGTGTAGTTCGGAGTTTAAACTCTAAACCACATCTTAGATCACCAAACCACTACATAGTTCAAATTTTAAACTTTAGACTACACTTTACAACCTGTTAGTTCCTCTTCTTGCTGACATATGAAATTCTCTCAATGAGCTTGCTCTATTTATCCCAAACACTGATCAAGCAAGATATAGAATGACAGAAATAGGGTTTGTAAACCCTCTACACTTTGAGCTCCATAAACTCGGGAGGGAATACCCTTCTAGATTGAGATAATCAAATCACAGGATCATTCAAGAAAATATGAATGGAATTACAGGGATGACCACTGTAACATTTATTGGAAAGATCAAACATAAAGGTAAATATCAATTTTAATAGTGATATTGAACTATTTCAAAGGAAAATATGCCAATGCTTAATCCTAGGGTATGGAGTCACTTCTGAATAGATTTAACCAATTTTCTCATGAACAGGAATTTTAAAACAACTACAGAATCTGACATAAACATAGATATACCTTATATATACCTTATATATCTATCCTCACACATATAAAAAATTAATTCATCAAATTCATTATAAACCCTAAATCTCACTGAAACAACCCTAAGGTGATTTTAATCTTTCCTTGAAAGAACCCTAAGACTATTTCAAAATCTGCCTAACAGATGTATAAATTGAACATTCCTTGAACATTCAATTTAAATAAAATTCAAAACACCATAATGAAGACAAAATACTCATCATATATTTCAGAAACTATTGATGGATTTCATTTATATTCATAATCAAAATTGCTATTACATTCAACAGTAGTTTCAAAACCCTACTCAAAATATGATGGTCTTAAACTAGAGTTTATACAATTAAACTTGTACTCCCAAATGAAAAATGGCTATATTTTTTGCACTATTCTTGGAATCCTTTTATAACTAAGGATGCAACAAGCTACAGACTACATGGGAAAGATTTACAAAATCTTTTACAACAACTTTTCCAACTAACATAAAAACAAAATTTATAACAGAACACAGGTGGCAAAGGTTGGCGAAGTCTACGCAAGGTTTGTTGTTGAAATTTGACAATATCCTCCTTATCCTTTCAGATTTGCTTCCCACTTGTTCACCTCCTTGGTGGTGCACCAATCAAAATTCTTTTCTTGTTCCTACTTTGCAACAACTTCTGTCCATCTGGCATCAACGGTTGTTCTAGCCTCGGAAACGAACTTTGCCATATCTCTTTCAACCTTGAAGAGGTTGTCAATCAGTTCATTGCAATATTCAGCATTGGTATCCTTCTCCAAGTGCTACTTCATCTCCTCATCCTTAAATATCCCATCAAATCCATTTTTCCAATCTGATTGTGGCTTCAAAACACCATCTTCATCATATATCTTTGGGATCAAGGGAGGACATTGGTCACCAAATAGTTGCAGTTTATTATTTATTAAGTCAGCTTTGCCATTGAAGAAGGCAAAAGTGGCATTTAGTTCACTGATCATTTCAATGGTATCTATGATTTTATTAGGAAAATCATCACTGTATAACATGGCTATCTTCAATTTGTCCATCAGCCTATCTCTTCCTGACCAAGTCTTGAATGTAGGCTCCATAAATAACATAGCTTCAGTAGCTGTCCTTGAGGCTTCTTGCAATGAGCCATACAATGTATTTACTATGTCAGTCTTCTATTTTAAAACATCAATTTGATGTTGAAGTATGGGCAATATGATAGACATGATATTTATACTTTTTCCCTGTGACAGCTCTTTAGACTGGCTTTTTGCCATTGCTGAATCTTCTTTTGTCTCTGTGGCAGCATCTATTTCAACTTTTGCTACTTCCTGGGGGACTCAAGTTTTCTCTCTCTTACTCTCCACTAATTCCTCCTTCAATTTTGCAATTTTTTCCTCCAGGGTGTGATTTTGAATCACAGTTTCCTCATGCTTCTTTGCCAATGCCATAATCTGGCCAAAAGTTGTTTCATACCTTTTAGACAAATCATCAACCTTTGCTAGGTTCATGAAGGACACTTGGGTCATTAACTGAGCTATCTGAGTGTCAGTGGTATTTTGAAGATTCCAAATCATCATATCTTCTCTCTTTTCCTCTCTTATGGTCATGACTAGAGGCTTTTGTGTAGCAGGGGCCAATGACCAAATAGCTAGAGTCTTTGATTTAGGATCAAACCCTGATCCTTTCAATACCTCATCAATTTCAAACTCTATTTTCATTAAGGGGTGTTCTTTCCTCTTGATCTAGTCAATGATAAAAGTGGATTGTAAGTCCCAATCTGGCATTAATAGCACCCCACTATTCTACACTAACAGTCTTTCTTGATCCACAGTAATCAGCTCACTCTCAGGATCATAATCCTGGAGTGTCTTCACAATCTTTTCATTTTTATCTTCTTGACCTTCTCCTGTGATCAGGTTTTGCCTTGAATCCTTCTGCTTCATTTTTATTAAGAAGCTCTTGAATTCTTTAGATTTTATGAATTCATCATCTTTCATGAATTCACTTGACATCATTACTCTCTCATAAACTTCTCCGAACAATACCATTTGATTATACCCTTGACCTTCAACTTGGGGCTCCTTTTGCATTTGCCCTTTTATCTTCCTGAAATATTTGTCATGCTTTGTTATTACAGCCTTGGCCATTTTCTTCCTGTCCTACATCATCTTATGCTTTGTTCTCTATTTTTTCTTGGGTGGCTCTCTGGAAGAATTAGCCTCTTCACCCACCTCTTCTTCTTCTTGGTGAATTTCTTCCTGTTGTTCTTGATGTTCCTTGTCATGTAGTGCAACAGGAATTGGGGATCCTTGGGATTTTGGATCTTTGCCACTAAACTATGGTACTTGTGCCATTAATGTATCATAAGACTTGAGCATTTCCTCCATTCTCTATAAGTATGGGAGTTCAGGGAAATAACCAGAAAAAGTTTTTTCTGCTTCTTTCCAGTCAGCTTTTTCCCTGAGAAGATTATTCCACTTCCTTCTTCTTTCCTAGACTTCATGCCTATCCAGTTTGTTTCTCACAATATCTTCATCATCCAGTGGCTCATGATCTCTAATTTTTTTCCAAGGGGTCATAGATTTCAGGGCTATTTTTACAAACTTTTCTAGATCATAGAACCTAGCAATTGCTGGAGACATTCTATATTTCTTTAGGAAATTGTTGATTAGATCAAAAAATCTCTTCCCAATAGAGAAATAAAAACCATCCCATAACCTAGGGACAAAAGTACCCTTTCTTCTAAAAACTCTTTGTCAACCCAAGTAATTTTCCAAACAAAATCTAAGAAAGCAACCCTAAGAGGCACAAACTTAGGGAGAATGTGAGGTGGTTGTGTACAACCATATACCCTTATGACAATAATATGATCAAAGAAGAAAAAATCACCCCAGTTGTGAGTAATTGGCCAATTTGGAACAAATTCCCAAGGTCTTAAGACTCTTTTGACCTCATTTGGAAATCTCTGCCTATCAATTCCTAGTAAGTCAAAAATTGGATCCACAATCCAATTACAAAAGCATACAAAAGATGAATTCACTAATGAACTATCCCATACCTATGTCCACCTTTGGATTGGTGCATTGACACCATATTCTAAAAAAAACAATTCAAGCTCTTTATCCATGGACTCCCTGTTAAAATATAGAATCATACACATTAAATGAGAATAATGCTTAAAGGTTGGTACAGGGCATCTGATTGTATTTCTACCAATGCAGCATGTATAGCTTCAACTATGTATCCCACATAATCATAATCGGTGTTGACCTCCGGGTGCTGGATATTTATGGCCATCATGAGCACATCCTGGGGTACAGTTGAATCTCCATCAAAACCTAACACTCTAGTTAGGCCATATACTATGAATTTTATATAGTGGTGAAAGAGGGATAATTCAAAAGGTGGTTCGAGGTTATCTGGGACTTTCACCAAATTCCTATCCACCCTGGGCATATATCTGGGCATATCAAACTTTTTGATTAATTTCTCCCTTTTTTTGTAATCCGCCTAAATTTTTTCCAACTCAATCTTTGTGCATAATGCACCAGTGATCCCAAAGACCTCTGCTACTGATCTCCTATCTATGGATACTAAGGTTTCTTTTTTTTTCTTTCTGATTACCCTAGCTATTGGGCAACAATTCTTAGCAAGTTCCCTGATTAACCCTATATCCACATATATATCAGGCACAATCAAATTTGCCATATTTACCTCCTAGGGATTGTAAATAGGAACTGGTTTAATCCTATTATTCCAAAAATAATGGAACAAAGTGTTACCAGAGAAGTTTGGAGTGATCAGGTTTCTGCATTGGCACCATCTATCTTTCCATTCATCCTAGTTAGCATTGTTTGCATTTGATGTCCTAGGAAGCAAATCAGAAAATTCCTCTATATATTTCTTTGTTGTAACTTTCTTCTTTTCAGACCCTTGTGAAGCATCACTGGTAGTAGCTTGACTCATCTTTCATTATCAAATTTCTATCTCAGAAAAAAATAAGCTCTGTCCCTCTCACAGAAAATCTTAGAATGCAGAAATGAGAATTTGTACAAAATCAAGCTCAATCATTCATACTTATAGCCATCAAATCGGTGTCTCATCCACTTGAATGCCAAATTCTCACACTTGTAGTGTCACACAATCATCTCTCTATAACTAATGCTGCCATTAATTCACACTGTATGATCCCTATTGGAAAAGAGTACACACTTTTTCTCTTTTTGCACTCATAAGCCTGAAATAAGCCACTTGTCAATTTGTCACTAACCTGTTGTACCTTTCTTATATTCAAAATTGTCCTTGTGAGTGAGCAACAAGACCTTTTCTTACAACCAGTCACGCACTCGTGGTCTATTTTTGTTTTGGTTCATATCCTCCATGACTGAGTGATGACCTAACTAGATAATTTATCATTTGGTGGTCGCATACTCGCTACCTCTCTATCTTTTGCACTTATATCTACGCGAGTGAGCGGCATCACTTTTCCTTTTATCAATCGTGGACTCGCCGCTCAAAAATTTACTTTCCTTGAAACCTTGTGAGTGAGTGAGTACACATTCATTTCTCAATCACTCCTTGATCGCACACCTATTGACCTTTAACTTATCATGCTTGGATCTGAGCAAGTGAGCAATTTTCAAAACAATCATGCATTATTTTCTAGTCGCATAGTCGCTATGCCTTTTTGATTCGTGTTTATACCTCTGAGGGTGAGCGATGACTATTTTCATTATGCACTTTACTTGGTCGCTCACTCACACTACAAAATATTTTATTTTTTAAACATTAGCGAGTTAGCGGTGACCCTTTTCCATCATAGCCGCATACTCGCTGCCAAAATTTCTTTATGAATGAATCCTTAGCAACTGAGCGAGTGCCTTCACCAAATCTTCAAAATTTTAATCGCTCACTCGCTAATCGCTTTTGTCTTGACTTTATTCATGGGCGAGTGGGTGATAGATTTTTATTTCTTTCTTTCATCGCGCACTCGCGCGCTCATCATTTTAAACTACAAATCCTTGGCGAATGAGCGAGAATAAAACTGATCTCTTAGTCATGCACTCGCGCAATTTAAAACACTGAATACTTCCTGTGCGACTGAGAAACAAGAACCATCTGATGATCAGAACATACTGCATCGCATACTCACACTACAAAAAATACAACAGTTAAGACTTGGGCAAGTGGGCGACATCTTAAAATCTGACTCCCTCGCACACTCGCAGGCTCAAATGATATGCACGAAAACCTAGCCTGGGTGAGAGACTAAACCTTTTTTACATCACTCACTTAGTCGCTGACAAAAAGATAAAGACCTAAAACCACCATGACTGTGTGATACACAAAGACTTAACTCATCACTGACTCGCTGAACCTTTTAACACGGAACTTAATCCCTTGTGAGTGAGCGACATACAAAATACTTCCAACTTGCTCAGTCGGGAACTAATAACCTGACTTCAAAATTACATCGCAACTGCGTGATTAACGCCATTTAACAACCAAGTCACTCACTCGCACACCTAACTTGACTTAACAAAATATGACCGCAACCGTGTGATTCACACCAAAATGACTCATCGCTCACTCGTTCACTTAAAAAGACACTTTAAAAGATCAGCGCGGGTGTGCGACTAAAACTTGGTATAGAGCAATTTGAAGACTTAACCACAAGATTGACTCTTTGACATGAAGAGAGATGAAATTTGAACCAGAACATGGGGGAAAGGGGCAAAAGCTTTGAAATTTGAAAAAAATTAATATGCAGTGCTAACACAACCATTGCATGAATCTTATGAACTTCAAAGAGAACTCTCCGAACCACACTTCATCACATTCTCTTAGGTAGTTCAGAGAATTTTATTTGAACTACACTTTTATAACAACACTATCCCTAGATGCAGTTCAGATAAAATTATCTGAGGTACACCCTATCATTGAGCCAAAATGTATTTTGGGTTGTAGAACCCAAAATAAATCACTTGCACATTTCCCCTGTATAGTTCTGACAATTTTCTCCAAAATTCAATTTTTGACCTACCATAGTGTAAGGCTGGATAATTTCTCTGCTTACGCACTATAACATGAAATATTTATGTAAATCAAGGAATTTTCTTTGATTTACAATACATCAATTCAAAGTATAGAAGTGAAAAAAATTTCCACCATTACATGAAAGACTTTTCTAACACTAGAAAATTCTCCAATTTAGTATTGCAACCTCATTGAAGATGTTAGATCCTTCTCCAAGAAAAAAATCTATGAAGTAAAAATTCTAGAATGTAGTCCTAGCATTATTTGTGTCATCCATTGTTGATGAAATAAAAAAACACAAATATTGGTCACATGGATATGTTAGAATTCCTTAAGAGGTTCCATCAACAACTAGTATCTTCCAGTATCCAACCAATCCTAAATAGCAATATTCATCTGGTTTTTACATTTCTAGTATCATCTCATGATCCTAAGTTTGTACTAATAGTAGATACCCACTTTGACAAGGAGAGTAGGATCATTAAATATGCAGATGATATGGTGGCGATAAAGCTAGATGAGGACATCTTTGATAAGATTTTCAAATTCCCAAACTTTGATGTGTAGATTGAATATCTGCATAGTTGGCTCGGGATTATTAAAATAATGATTCTAATAAATGTAAGAAGAACATAAATGTGAATTAGATAAAGACACTGAGGCATACAATTTCAAGGTGGCTAAGCACTATATATTTTTGTGAATTCAAGGAAGAAGTCAATGATGTGATAACCCTTCTTAGTAGGATTAAGTGTCTTCCTAAGTAATATTTTTGAGGAATGAATGTATTAATCCATTCATATTAGTATGAAATGAAATAAAAAAATCTTCTGGGGAAATCAAATCAAAGATGCCACCTATGATCATATTTTAAAGGTGTCAACAAATTTTAAATTCTACATGACTTCATACTTAGTGTATATTTCAACATCAACGAGACACTTTCCAGGACTAACTTTAGAAGGTGACAAAAGGAAAGTTGAAATATATGAATACTATTCTCTTCTTCTTTTGAAACTAAGCATGAAACACTTTAGGAGTTAAATGTTTCCTTCTTATACTCATATATGTCCATGTTTGATAATAAACTTTAAAAGAGCAGAGTTTCAAATGATGCATGGAATCTTGTGAGAGATTTTGGATGTATTATTTTATAGTTCCCTACCTTCACATCTATTAGGGTAGGATACTTAAAAGGGGCTCCTTATCAAAACTTGAGTGGTGGCGGGGACCACCAAACCCCCCACCACCATGGGCTGCACCACGGGCTCCACTGTCCAAGATAGTGGCCCGGCGCAGGACCACCTGCGGAACCCACCGCCTACAGTGGGCCGCGGGGTGAGGGACCACGGTGAGGTGGAGATCGCGGGTCCCACCACCCAGTGCCCCCCCCAAATTAAAGTTTTTTTTTTTTTTTTAGATTTTAAATTTTTTTTTAATTATTTAATATTAGTTTTAAATTAAAGTTTTTAAATATTTAGTTTATTTAAATGTTATTTAGTTTATTTTTAAACTATGATTTTAAAATTTAATTTATTTAGAATTAAATTAGTTAATATGTTTTATTAATTTATGGTTTATTAAATGTTAGATTATTTATAGATTATTTATTATTTATTTATTATTTATTTAATTGTGGCTGTCATTTATGCATATACGAGGTATTGTTGATTGGATATAATATCTGTTAGGGGTTATTACGTTTATATTTTCATACTATTATAATTATAGTTTTGGATTTAGTAATTATGTTATGGGTTAATTTATATGCTTTTATAAATTAATCTATATAGGAGCTTGATTTGCATTTTCTTGGGAAAATTAATTATAGTTGTGTTGGTAATTTTAACAGATAAATGAATTTGCATAATATGTGATTATAAATTTGTTTATCATTCAATTTTGAATTAGCTCCTTCTGGAGATGTACTTATTATGCCATGATGTACTATTTTGGAATGATTATGAAATGTATCATGCATTCATTCCTGCTATGAACTCTTTCTTTCTGGGCATCTATTGGGGTGTTAAGTTTACTTTTAGGATGTAACTAGAGGGTTTTGGAATTTGATTCTTCATGGTGTCTTGTGAGTGATTTCCAGTGCATGTTTCTTATTAAGTTATTTTGGCTTGATTGTCCTTCCTGAACCTAGTTTTTCTAAAACCATGCGATGTGATATTTTGAGAGTTTCTCATGTTATTATGGTTATTGGAGAACCAGTAGTTCCTATATGGGTAGGAACCAGTTTATGAGTTTTATGAGATTATATTTGACCTTGAGCTTAGGGGTTGGTTAGTTAGGTACATCTTAGTGGAGTGGCTTACAATAGGATTATGGGGCCCAAAGAGGCCAGTCCAGTGTGACCTATTGTAAGTTATTAATAAGTGATAATGTAATAATAAAACTTGGGGTTAACATTAAATACAAGATATATCATGATGCCTTGCTTATGCCTTGAGTGCTAGTACAGACTAAGGATAAGAATGAGTTGATACCTAGAGAGTAGGTATGGTTAGATTCCTCATCTTTGTAAGAGGGTATTCTAGCTCTGCATGAGACATATTGAGAGGTCTGGGGTCCAGAGAGGCCATCCCAGGGTAACTCAAGTGATTGACCATGTGGTGACACTTCCATATAATAGAGCCTAAGTCTCCTCCATAGGTCTTGCTTTACCTTTTGTGGTTGTGGTTTTGGCATTTGGCTTTTGGTTTCAGTGGTTGGTTCTTGTTGATGTTTTGGTTAATTTATGTATGTCCTTTATCTTTGGATAGGGTACCTTTGTATTGACCTTGGATCTCCAGTGTGTCTTTATCTTTCCTATCCTTATACTTTTTCTTTAGTCTTTCTAGATTATTTTCCCATGTGTGGGTCTGATGTTATCTCCTCAGCATGGTGGGAGTGGACCTTTGGTTCCACGTGGTTGGGTGGTAGTGATTCTTATTACCATTGAGATCGATGGTTCTTATTTATGCTTGGATGATCCTTGTTGCAGTTCCATCTTCTGATTCTTATGGAGACTAGTTCAGTTTCATGAGTTGTATATTTGTACAATATGTGTATATTGGTTGACATCCTTGGAGGATGTATTGTGTTGTATTCATCTTGTTTATCTTTGGAGGTTTTGATCTTATCATATCAGTTGTAATCTTGTAATAGTGTATCAAATGTGATACATATATTAGTTGTTGTATCATACTTATATTAGAGTGATTACTACGTACCCTACGTCATGTGTAAAGGATGTGAGTTATGAGATGTATATTATGGATTCAGTTGATGTATCCTTTTATGTTAGTTCTTTATAGTTGTTTTCGTAGATTATTTTTCTTAAGTAATTTTACGTCAAGGAACCCTCAAGAATTGTTATCTATGTTCGATTTGTACTTATGTGTATGTCATGTATCTCATTGCATTGCTTCCGTATTGTTATCATTGTTATTTTTAAACATTAAAAAAAAATATCATGTTAACTTAGTGTCATGTTTAGGTTAGTTCTCATGGGTCCCCTGGCGGGGCATTACAAACTGTGGTTGCATCCAGAATCAGTTGGCTTCCAAGTGGTTATTTTGCGTCTTCAAGGTACCTATAGGGTGGTCAAAATGGTGTCAATCTAAAGACAAAGAAATGAAGGGTCTAGAGCCTATCTCTAAAAAGCAACTACAATACGAGCATATTTCCAATCACATGCAATACACAGAAGGAAAATTTAGAAAAAAGATAACTCAGGGCACAAAATTTGAGCTACATGTTTTAAATAATGAGTTTGTTTCGTGTCCAGGAATAGGTGGACATTGATTGTGTGATTAAACATGGGGTAAAATGCAGCTTCCACAAGGGTTGAGCCAAGCGTGCATGAGAAATTAAGATGTGGATCAAGAAGGATATCTACATAAATTTTCTATGTTATTGCTATTAAAGGGACATATTGTTCAATATGAAACCTTTTCGTCAAATTTTTTAGCTTAAAGAGATGCTATTCTAATACTTACATTAAACTATTAAAGGGACATGTCATTTGTATCTGAAACCTTTTAGTTTAAGATTCACTCGTGAATAGATCAAATAAAGGATATATTAATCACAAAATGAAGAAATTATTTAAATTTTTGTTTGATCAATGAACATTAGAAGATAAGTCATTAAGTGATAAAGTATAAAATTACTAAAGGAACAACATTTATTGCATAAAAATTAGTTATACAGACATGTCTTGTTCTTTACAAAAATATCAGAATCAGGTAACTAAGGATATATCAAATGTTGCTACAAGATGTCAAGGAAACTCACAAAGATCATAAAAAACATTGAATGTGATATTGATTGAAAGGAAAATTTAATATTTTAAGACATGATCATATCATAAGAGGTATTTCTTAGACATGGTAATCAGCAATCTCAAACAATCAAGGTTTAGTATTTTAGGGGTTATAGTGTTGTTATAGATGAAAGCTTCATGAAAAGTTCTAAATACAAATTATGTAGAGAACCTAACAGGGAAAAGGTACTAATAAAAGGGGGAAGAAATGGTAGAACATCTACCTCTTAAAAATATCAAAGACAACATAAAATCATGATGACAAAACAATTGCATAAAATAGAATAGGAATGCAACTATTGTAATGGAAATCAGAAAAGAAGTCAATTCATTTCTAGAGTGTAGTGTACAGCTACAAGATAAAAGACATTTCATATATAACAAAATGAGCATATTCATTTATTTTGAAACAAAAAATTATAGTCACATCAATTCCTTAAAGAGGTGTACAATGAGAAGGTTTTGTATGAGCATAAAATTTAAATCACCTGGAAGTGTATTCAGTGAATAAATGAAATAAAATTGTCAAATAACAACATGATACATTATATAGTAATCTTTAGATGAATGGAATTGCATGTAAATAGTCACAGAGATAAAAGGTAAGATCAATACCAAAGATTTTTCCTATGTCATAAACAATATTGATAAAGAAGAATTAATATTGGCAATGTCAAGAATGCAAATGAATACATTGATAATAGTCATCAAGTTATCAAGTTTAAAGAATATTGTTATCATTGTGAAAACTATCACTATGAAAATCCATATTATATTATAATTAGGATTTAAAAGCTAAAAACAATGCCAGTATGGGATAGGAGAAAGTCAACTATACAATCATCATCTGAGGAAGGTAACACTAAGTCAAACTTAATGCAAACAAGAACTGAAAAAAGAGAATCATCCAAATACATTTGAATCATCATATGTTCAAAAGGGTATTTACAAAGTCATTCAACACTATCTAAGGAAGTGGTTGTATAGGATACAAAAGGGATAAATCTTTTGAACACTATAAAACTAAAGAAAGCATGATCATGCGTATCAAGGGAACATTAGAGTGTTTAAGGCATAAGCATAAGAGTGAGTCAGAAGATACAATAAACTTGTTATGCTTTAGAAGTAATTGTGTTGTTATTTAAATGAGATCTTTATGTGTAAGCAGCTAAGACATAGCCTCAAATATTTTCAATGATAAGTAGTGGTATTATGAACTAACAATAAGAACATAAAGGAAAGAATAGTCATAGAGCTATGGCAATCACTTGGGAGGAATTAAAGGTACAATAGTCACCCATTGAAAATACAGTGACATTCATTATGTTCATAGTGTCCCATTAATACAAAACCAAGGAATAACATTAATTTTTACTTCCAAATCATCAAAGAACTATTGTTTCAAGAGTAATAGCAACCATGTTCAGCAACACTGAGACATTGTTATCCAATTGTTTTAGATTAAGTGAAAAAAAAATAGAAGGGGATCTGGAACCCTTTTCAATATTAAAAATAAAGAAATATCGTTTAAGAACATCATAGAAGGAATGAAAAGCAAGGAAAAAATAGCTGACAACCACAAAAAACCCAACAAAAGGAAAGCACCTAAGATAGTGCCAGCATGTAGACACAAAAAAGGAAAGCAAGAACCCCAGGAAGGAACATACCTAAGAAAAATTATTAAGAATCTCATTTGCTTCCAATTCAAGAAGACTCGTGGTATCAGCATCTTTCTTCAAATATTCTATGTCCTTGTTAGCATTCTTCACAATCTTCTTCATATTAGCATGAGTTCTCTTACATATCCCATCTGGAATATCAGCATGACAGGTATCCTTATCATCCACAAAATGAACAATAGCCTTTCCTTATTGGTACCCTCCATCTTGGAAATTAGGATCCTTAAGTTTTCTGAAGAAGCCTTGAGGATCATGAAGTTCTGTTCACCAATATTTTTAAGAGTTTCCTCCAAGCCATTAACTCTTTTCTCAATATCAAAAACCCTAATATCCACTTTGTCAAATCTACAAGAGTAATCTTATGTCTTGGAACCAAAATCATTAATAGTCTTAGTGAGATCTCTGAGCTCTTTAGGGAATGAATTTCCCTTTCCAACCCTAATGGCGTCTAGAAAATATAGTTTGCTATAAAAAGCCGCCTATTTTTTCTTCATATCTTTAATCTCATTGAAAACCAATTAAGAACCTTATAAAAATTAATATCCCCTTCCTTATTTATTTGTAGGACATTCATGTTGGGCTCCTTGTTGTGTTTTTTAACATCAGAAAGAGAAGCGTCCTCCCTACGAGTACCCATGGCAGAAATAGTATCAATATTATTGTAAGGGATAGAACCATGAGCATTCACATTCTTCAGAACCTTGTCCTCATCCATAGAATTTTAAAACACAGTCTTAGTGTTAGGCTATAGAGGAGGGGTAGGGATGAAGGAGTCCGTAGGGTTTAGCTTCACAAGGCTATGAGGAGGGGAAGGAGCAGGGGTATCCATGTCAGCATTCTCATATTTTCTAACCATGGAGGCAGAAAGCTTAGGTTTCTCGTGAGGCTTCCTAACATTATCCTGAAGGTCTATGTCTATGTCTTTGTTACCATTTTTATCTTCCTCAACCCAAATCTCCTCCTTGATTTTCTTTCCACTCCTATCTTTTGTCGTATTCCCTTTCTTGATCTTTCCAGACCCAGAGGCCATCATTTTACCCTTACCCTTGCTAGCCAAGATTTTTGGGATATTAATATCAGTGTCTTCCTCCATCTTAGTATCATAATCCCCATCCTCTAAATAATAAAATTCAAGAGAATCCTCATCTGAGGCCGAATTCTCAGAAATAACTTGCTCAATAGAGTTATCTTTAAAATAATCAACAATGAGGACCATAAGCCCTTCACGAAGGGCGGATTTTATATCTGGATTGGCCCTAGCCCTCTTGATACTATAATTAAGAGAGAATAAAAGAAAATAGGGAAATGATACCTTCATATTATGTCAGAAATGGTTCAGCAACACAGAATGTTAATCATACACGTGATAATCTCTCATCTAGAGTGATGTATTGCATGATGGAAAAGAGAACCAACCTCCAGATCTTCTTAATAGCCCTAGGAGAGAATGAGGTTTTATAAATTTTGATCAGGATGTCCCTCTCCTCCTGCTCTTTTGGAAACTTCATGATGGAAGCATCAGTAATATTTTGATCTTTGTAGAAATTCTTCCCCACAATGGGCATACTAGTGACTTCTGCAATCAACCCTTCATCAATTTTTACCTTTCTCCCACCTATAGTCATCTTCCCCTCATTCCAATCTTTCTTAAACATTTTTTTAACGTAAGGGTTTCACTTGTGCAAGTGCTCCATGAAATTGGTCAACTTGCCCACCTCCGAGATCTCCTGGACTTTGGGATTATGCTTCCATAGTAACTAGAGTAGCCAGAGGAAAATTGAAGGCTTGAATACCAGTGCAGTTATTAGAAAAAGTAGTCTGATAAAGGGTAAAAATCATAGAGAAAGTATGCAAACTTATATCATGATGACTAATCAAACTGCTAGTCGAATCGTCACCTTTACTTCTCATTATTACTTTGGTCATTGAAAAGGCCATCATAATCAGGTTTAAGTACACCTAAATCTCCTTGTTTCCTATCATAATTTAATAAGGCCTTGCCATCATAGGGGAGGTCCATCTCATCCTGCCAAGTCACTTTTTTGTCAGATTTAATTGCCACATTGGCTAACCAGTCCGCCATAGAGTTAACCTTTCTAAATCCATGTGAAGTATGAAGTTTATAAAAGGAATTAATAATCTCCCTATCCTTGGATATAATGTTCTTAATGTTCCATGAGGGGGACTAAGACCCTTAAGACATCTAACAATGTTGTTAGGATCCCCTTCAAGCTAAACCTTAGTGTATCCCAATTTTTTTGCCAGTATGAGGGATTGAAGAGCCACCATAGCCTCGGCTAAGTGTTTAGTCTAAGAGCCCAAGGGGAGTTTCACTACCACAAAACACTTGCCAAAATTATTTCTTATCACTCCCCCATACCCAGCAGGCCCAAGATTACCCTTGGCCACCCCATCAAAATTAATGTTAAGCCAACAAGAAGGTGGGTAGCCCCATCTGCAATCATCTCTTCTAGTCGACATCATAATCCTAGGAGAGACAGTAGGAAGGTTTCAACATTTGAAGATGTTGGTGTCAGTATCATTACAAGGGGAAAGTGAAGATCTTAAGACCAGCATGTTTTCAATAATTGCTCTCTCAGTTTTTACATACACCACATCCAAGGGAGATTTGAGGTCTCAAAAGATTCTATTATTTCTTTCCTTCCAAAGTCCCCATAAAACACGAGGCAAGATGAAGGACCATAATTTATTAATAGTTTTTTAGAAGAAAAGAAAGTCCAACCACTAAAACACTCTTAAATAGAGAAAGGAAAGTGTAGACACCCTAAAATGGACAGGCTTGCGACTTTACGTTAAAAACACTAATCTTCATCTATTAATTAATGGTTTTTTAATCATTAATTAATCATCTATTTTCTTCTAAATTCATTCCCCAAATCATCTAATCCAATTCCCAAAATTAATTAAATAATTAATTAGCTTTAATTGATTAATTATCATTAATTAATTAATTAAAACTCAATTTCCTATAGTTTAAATCCAAATATTTAAACTTACTAATTAAATTCTTCCAATTAAATTAATTTCAATTAAATTAATTTAATTTCATCAAATAAAACAATTCTTAATCAAAAAGAATTCAATTATCTCACATGTTGAAAACAATTATTAAATAAATGAATTAAATATTCATTTATCTTCAAAGAGATAACTCCAATTAGATCACATGGGTTACTCCACCCATCTCTCCAATCCACATGGGTAACTTCACCCACCTCTTCAGTTCAAAAAGGTAAATCATAAATAGCTCTTCAGTTAACCAAACCCTATCTCCTCTTTACCAAATGAAGAGGTGGAGTTTACTGAGGACCTCTCCTATTCCTTTTGATCTCAACCGTTCATCTCCCCATCTCTAGGATTGATCTCAACCATTCATATCATCACCAATTCCTATATAATAAACCCTTCATAACCATTTTAAGGGTCTAGGATTTCAAGCTCTCGTGCACCATTACTCCATCAGTTTGGTTCTAGCATTCAAGCCATCTTGCAACCACACACACACATTTCAATTGTCAAATTCTCAAAGCTTCTCAAGTCATAGACGCTGCCCCACCAATACTGAGCATCAAGAACAGTGTTTCGGAAGGAGTAGAGAGAAATAATAGAAGCTTTAAGCATCATGGGGTTTCTATTTATTTGTCTTCCTTTCTCTTGTTTGTACATTTTATTGCTCACATTTTTGTTATTTGTTTAGTAGTCATTATATACTTGATTCACATTCATTTGTGAAACCTTTGCTACTAACCCTCACCTTTGGAAAGTTGTGGGAATCAGAGAGAGGCAGACATTTTGGTGAACCTGACGTGAACAAATAGCCCAAATATCTCTTGTAGATGAAGAAATGGATTGATCAACCATGGTCGTACAGTCATAAATTTAAAAATCACACTTTTCTTCAACATTTGTACTATTTCACAATTGCTAGTATTTTACCACAATCATTTATACTGTGCCACAATCGACTGGTTTAATACCGCAATTGATTGCAGGCTTTCGTAGTTATTCTGTCTATTTCTTGTCTTTTGTCTTCTGGTATTTTGCTGCAATCGCAAGAATTTTTCTGCAATCACCTGATCCATGCCGCAATCGATAGCATTTTGCCATAGTTGCCAGTTATTTACCGCAATCGACAGAATATTGTCACACTTGTCAGTTATTTACCACAATTGATAGAGTATTACCGCATTTTCAGGAAGATTTCCGCAATCGCAGGAAATAGTGCAGACATTAGATCCAAAACTTCTGCCCATCTACTTTTAAATTGACATTCTGTTCAGTTTCTGTGCAGGATTGGATCAGGGTCACCAAGGATAGAGAAGGGTAAGTTTTGGTAAGCATTCTTTCGTTATTTCAAAGTTTCACATATTCTCATTTTGTGAATAATCCTTTTTGGTACTAACTTGTTTAAACAACACAAATTTAAAGGAATTCATTTGTCAATTTGGGTTTAAAAAGAACAGTGCTTGCAAAACATATCACACCTCATATTTCAGATTTGGGCTTAAAATTGACGTGGGTTAAAATTGAACAAAGGCAAAAAATCTTTCAATTTGGTGCATTAAAATTGAACAAGCAATCAACACCTACTTTTGGGCTTAAAGTTGAACATTTTTGCTTGTATGGTGGTGTAGATTAGTTCACATTTCAAAATTTGGAGCTTAATCGATTTACCTCGTGTCTTGAGTTTTGGGTGCACTTGCACAAACTGTTAGATTACAAACCTTTATACTTTTTAGAAAGGCCTGTCCGGGGAATGCGCTTCTTCCTCAGAGAATGACCTTAAACCGGTAATCCTTTCAATTTGTATATAAACAAGGTGCGAACCAAAGTTCCATCTTATCTAGCCAAGCTCGGGCGAGGCGTGTTGATGATAGCCTGGATCAAGTGAATATCCCTAAGGAGCCAGCATGATCAACTAGGCTCTTAAGTGAGTCATGCAAGTACAATCGATTGGAGAGACACCACGGACCCTTACTACAACCTTGTTAAATAGAGGCCAACCCATTTTACCTCTGAACAGATACCTTATTATAGTGCAAGGGGTTGCAGAATTTCCCCCAAGATTCCCAACATATGTGTCCCACGGTATTTGTGTAGTGAAAGAGATCTTCACTCCACGGCAACAATACCTGGAAATGGCAAAAACACGGGCACCTATGTTGTGGACCTTCGTGTCCTAGTAGCATGACAATTTTTGTGTGAGCTAACGGACATTCAAGCATTGGGCCTATAACATTGTATTCTAAAACTATTAACCTAGATTAATCTGACTGTTCATTGTTGAGACCTCGTGATAACCTTGCAACTTGAAAAAGTTGTAGAACATACAGAGTTTCAGTCTTCATTCTTCAAAATGTAGTGTCTATTGTGCTTGTTCTTTTGATCAGTTGTTGAAAATGCAAAATGAAACATCCAAACTATCAAAACAAGTCAAACGTGTTAAATTTTAGGGTTGTCAACGTCAACTATCATGCAAATCAGAAGCCTTGTGTGTGATAAACTACCACAGTCAACCAGTTATTTTACCGCAATCGGTGAAATTGAACCACTTTTGACCAGATATACTATATTCCTATTCTAACCTAAAAACCTTGAAAAAATTCTTCATTTGGTGTCCAAAACTAGTGTCTATCCCAGGAAAATGTAAAGAACATTGTGTGAATCTCTAAACATTAAACATTACCCTTTCTCTGTAAAGCATGATTATTGTCAAAAACATTGTTAGTTCGAAAGCTCAGACTCGAAATATCTTGATCTCATCATATCAAACATCATCATCTTTATCAAATTGACTTTGTCCAAGGCAAAGGTCGGCAAATCTTATCTTTTATCATCACCACTTTGAGATCGAGTTATATCAAAATCTGTCCTTAGAACTACCCTTGTCCAAAAACATAACTCGGACTCTTCTTAGAAAGGATCCTCTTCTTTGTTTTCTTTATATCACTTGTTTTAGTTACAAAACCTGGACCGCACTATGTCTCAAACACCTCATGGAGGACTTTACACAAGGTCTAAGGCTAGAGCTCAACCTGATGAGTCATATATCAACTGTTTCCCCACTTGGGAGACAGAGCAAGAGAATGATCCCTTCATGAACACCAGTTCTGCTCTTTTTATTGAACAACCCTGTGGGGCAGCCTTTTTCCAAGATATCACCAAAGAAGAACTTAAAGATGTGGAACAAGATGCCTACTCCACCAAAGTAGTTGACGTTGTTGTAGAGAGGAACCCTGAATGTTACTTGGCCATGCTAATAAAGAAGGGAGTCAAAGTCCCCGCTGAATTCAGTGTATCAACTATATGGCCCGGAAACCCTCTCGCAGGTCAGAATACTACTCAACTTCCCCAGATACTACCTATTGTGTCGCAAGTTTTTCCACCATTGGCCTTACCCACATCGACACAGACTGTATCCAATCAAACCAACGACCCAACCCAAGCTAGCACATCATCTACTCAAGGCATGAGCATCTCACAACCAAGTGCACCCATGGTCAATAGTATGCCTCCACCCTTAATCTCATGGCCAGCGCAGTCCAACTCTCATGCTATGCCTTCCATCCTACCAAACACCAGTTGTTCTGAAACTATGCTGCTACTGCAATCTTCCCATACTAGTCTTGGGATCAACACATTATGCTTGCAAGGATCCATCTCTGCAGGACCTATTTACAGTCAAGGCCTGCCCAAAGCTACATCTTTTCCCATTTCGACACCCATCCAACCTCTGCAATAGCAACCCCAGCTTCAATTGCCTCATATCCAACCTTCGCAATAGCAACCCCAGCTTCAGTTTCCTCAGTTCCAACCCCTGCAACAGCAACCCTAGCTTTAGTTGCCTCATATCCAACCTCCACAATAGCAACTCCAGCTTCAATTGCCCCATATCCAACCTCAGCAACAGCAACCCCAGTCTCAATCCCAACCTCAGCAGTAGCAATGCCTACCCCATCATTATCAACCCTAGTTTCAGTCATAATAGTAAACACATCAAAACCCACCATGGACTACTCGTGTCCCTCTTGTTACAAATCACTCACTAGGGAATCAATATCAAGTCCCTGGGATGAAATCCTATGTTCCTACTCAAGGGACATAGAGGCACAGCCTCATACCCACCACGGCACAAAGGAATGTCCACACACATCAGCCGTAATATCAAACAGACATGCTAATGCAACAAATTCAAACCCTTCAAACCCAAATGATGGATATGCAAAATCAGGGGCAAACTAAATCCTATACCATAGAGGACTTATACCCATACCCCTTTGACCATTCTCTTTAAATGTTTCCATTCCCAAACCACTTCTCAGTGCCAAAATTTGACAAGTATAGGGGCAGCACCAACCCTATTGAGCATATACGAGAGTTCTTTGCTAGTTGCATCAAAGTCGCTCATGATGAGACATATCTAATGTGACTATTCCCACAAAGTTTAGCCAGACCAGCAATGGAATGGTTCTCACATCTACCTCATGGCATCTAGTCTTGGGGAGAATTAGCTCAAAAGTTCATAGCTCACTTCCATCATAACATCGAGCGCAAGGTCAGCATCAAGGACCTTTGTGACATTGAACAGAAAGATGGAGAGTCTTTTGTGAAATTCCTACAGAGATGGAGGAACACGGAAAACTGTATAACATATGACATGCCTGAACAAGACTTGATAGTCATATTTGTTGACAATCTGATCCCAAACATGTCATTCACAACAGAGCTACAGTTAGCTCCGAACTTCACACAACTCATCGAAAGAGGAGTTCACTGTGAGCAGAACTTGGTCAAAAGAGGAATCCTTGCAGATCCCACACAAATGAACACAAATAATGATGCAACAAAAAAAGATAAATGGTGGAACAAGAACAAAAATGTCACTAGCGATGGTGTCATTGATGTAAAGACGGTCAACTACGTGCAACCCAAGGTGTCACTACAAGGCGCACCTGTGGAAAATCAAAACCCCACAGGGCCCACTCAAAAATCATACACCCAAAACCAACCTCCCCCTGTACAATCAGCCGCTATGTCAAATAGTCATCAACAGAATCAACGCAAACCACGGTTTCAGTTCCAACAACGAGATTTCACACCATTGGGAGAGCCAATAGAGTCAGCTTTACGTAAGCTGATATAATCAAACACTATCACTCTCCTAGAAATCAGAGACTTTGAACAAGAGGAAAACAAACTAAGGTGGTATAATGACAAAGACTTCTGTGAGTTTCATCGGGTCAAGGGGCACAAAACAGCCAACTGCTACCAATTGAAGCATGCTATTTAGGATCTGATTGACACAGGGATCATTGATGTGATAAATACTCAAAATAAAGGCACAACTGATCACACTATTTTCAATGATACCTTCCATTATCACAACAAAGGAAAAGCCTCCAGGTTTGGTGGACAAACCAATAAAGTTAACTATACATATGCCAACAGTGAAAATGTCATAAATTGCATAAATCCTTTAGATAACCATGTGGCCACAATCACTATCAGGGACCAAGGTAAAAATTCCGCTATAACTACGTGTCATGCTAGAGTCGTCTTGCAAGGAGAACCGTCCTTAGCTACTACATCAGCCAATCCTATAGCAAAATCAGATCCACAAACAAGCATAGTGGACCAACTAAAGTGCACACCTGCCCAGATATCCATGTTTGACCTCTTGTGCATATCTCTGCAACATAAACTGGCACTTGATCAAGCACTTCAAAATGCAGCTGTCCCAAGGGACATAACACCAGAAAGCTTCCAAATAATGGTTAACCATATAGCAGCTAACAAACATGCCACATTCATAGAATGTGATGTGCCACCGCATAAACCCCTACATAATGATCCTCTACACTTACTTGTCCAAATCCACAAAAGCGTTGTTCGTAGGGTCCTTGTTGATGGTGGAGCTGGGTTAAACATTTGTACTCTAAAGTTAATCAAGAAAATGGGTTATTCCAAATCAAGCATTGATGTCACAAGGAGGATAAATATTAGAGCCTATGATGAAGAGGAAAGGTCCTCTAAGGGTATTATCATTCTACATGTTTGCATTGGACCTATGGTCAAAAACACTCCCTTCCAAATCTTAGATCTTGAACTGGGATACAACATGTTACTAGGGGGACCTTGGATACATGAAATGCAAGCTGTATCATCAACATACCATCAATGCATCAATTTCCCTCATCATGGAGAGGAGATCATCATAGAGGGAGATCCCAATCCCTTCCAATATTGCAATATAGTCCAAATCAGCACTGATAACCAGGTACCATCAAACCAAGATGCAAGCATCCCGTCCTCTTTAGATTTGAATCCCAAAGATGTTACATGGGCAACGGGAAAGATAGTCATTAACTAGGATACAAGTATCTCCTCCCCTTCAAATTCAAATCTTAAAGATGTCACAGAGAAATCAGGCAAGATATCCATCACGGACAAGGGATGTGGTTAATATAGATATGAAGAGGCTTTCACCATCACGCACATGAATCTAAGCCCCAGAACTCATGGTATGCCACAACCTGTCATTGCAACATAAACTTGGTAGCTGGTTCTATTTAGATGTCCACCCACAACCTTTGTTTGATGGGGAGACATAGCGAAAGAGAATCCTTTTGAGTAAGACATCAATACCTAGTTATATCGAGACTCCCCTGAGACAATCTAACCACGAATACCTTTGGCAAACTATGGTAACGGTTACACAATGATACAAAGATTTGGGTACAATGGTACAACCAGACTGGGGGCAAGGCAATAGGGAATATATGAATTGTCTCTCCCACCAACCCAAAGAAACACTAGAGGATTGGGCTATGGACAACAAAGCACTAGTTTGGTGATTCAAGACATTCAAGTCAATCAAGAGCAAGTAGCAGAGATGCACTGGGGGAACAACACCGAGCATGTCCTAATAAGCAACACATTAGCACAGTTGTTGCCCACCGAAGAGGGAACCACACAATCCCCATAAAAACCTACACATAGCAATCGACAATAACCAAGGAAGTGAGACATCGGACCAACATTCCATTGAGACAGACTCCCATGAGTATGAGTGGAGATCCCTCCACGACTCTGAACCCTCAATCCCTTATTTTTTCCCTCAAGTTGATATTATCATAAACCTAGCAGACCTATTTGAACAACTAACCATTACCAAACAACCCTATACAGACAAACATAACATTCATCAGACCTCAAGTGGTGCATCCTCATCACAGTCCAATTTCGTAGGCACCATATCAGCAGTCTCGTTCAGTCAACCAAATCCAAACAGTAGTGAAAGTGTCTGTCTTGTACACCCTGAGCTTATGGAGTGGGATTAACAAGGATCACCTGATCTTGATGTCTTTGAAAACAATGAGGCAATATCTCATTTCATGGGACTAAGGGAAGGCATTCCATCAAGAGATCACAAGGCAGGATTCTCTATCAACCTAGACAGAGCAGCATACTTCGGGGAGGAAGCTCCTCTTTCCAGTCCACAAAAGAAAAAAGAACAAAAGAATAAAAAGATAAAAGAAGACGTATCTTCTAGTGAAAACCTCTCTGAGGCACTAGAAGATGGATAGAGAGAACTCCTCCCCTTAACAAAGGAGAAATCAGCATTGTTAGTCGAAGAGACAGAGGAAATCAACTTGGGGGATGACAAGAACCCAAAGAACACCTACTTGGCAAAATCTCTCACCCCTGAGGAGAGAGAATTTTTCATCAACTTCTTTAAAGAAAGAATGATCAATTTTGCATGGTCTTACTCAGATATGCTAGGTTTAGATCCAGAGTTGGTGCTACACCACCTCCCATTGCTACCAAACACAAAACCTGTCAAACAGAAGCTAAGAAAGATGCATCCTCATGTTGCGTTGTTAGTCAGGGAAGAACTAAAAAAGCTCCTGGATACCAAATTCATTAGACCTATACCATATGTAGATTGGATATCTAATCTAGTACCAATTATGAAGCACAGTGGTCAAATACAAATTTGCACAGACTTTCAGGATCTCAATATAGCATGTCCCAAAGATTACTTTCCTTTACCAAACATCGATATGATAGTGGACCTAACTGTAGGGCATGAAATGTTGTCACTTATGGATGGCTTCTCAGGTTACAACCAAATAAGGATAGCACCAAAGGACAAACACAAAACGGCTTTCACATGTCCTTGGGGAACATATTGTTGGAATGTCATGCCATTTGGTCTAAAGAATGCTGGAGCAACATATCAGAGGGCAATGACAACCATATTTCATGATCTCATCCACAAGACAATGGAAGATTATGTGGATGACATACTAGAAAATTCCATACTTCGAAAGGATCATTTACAGGTTTTGGGACCCATATTTGATAGAATGGAGGAATTCAAAGTCTGACTAAATCTAAAAAAGTGTGCATTCAGTGTCACAGCGGGAAAACTACTAGGGTTCATAGTATCACATAGGAAAATTGAGGTGGATCTAGCAAAGGTCAAAGCAATATTAGAGATGCCTCCACCATCAAACCTGAGACAACTACGAGGGTTACAAGGAAGGCTCCAATCGTTAAGATGCTTCATAGCTCAACTAGCAGACAAGTGCCACCCATTCCAACATCTATTACATAAAGACATCAAGTTCATATGGATAGAGCAATGTGAACAGGCATTTCAGATATTCAAAGACTACCTTCTTAAGTCTCCTATACTAGTACCACAAGTACAAGGTAGACCATTGCTTCTATATATATCAGCGACTGAATCAACATTAGGTGTCCTCTTGGCACAACATGACGATACAAGAAAGGAGAGGTTTGTCTACTATCTAAGCAGGACTTTGGTTGGCTATGAGCTAAACTACACACCGATAGAGAAGTCATGCCTGGCAGTTTTTTTCACTTCCCAGAAGCTAAGACACTACATGTTGAGTCACCAAACAAAATTGGCCGCACATATTGATCCTCTCAAGTACCTATTAAGCAAAGCAGCGCTCACTGGATGACTAGCCAAGTGGGTAATGATCTTAAGCGAGTTTGACATTGAGTATGTAGACAGAAAGGCTATCAAGGGACAAGTGATTGTCGATCAACTAGCAGAGGCACCAATTCAAGACCACCAGCCTATTATCTCTGATTTCAGTGATGAATCTATCATGACACTACAACCGGCGATCAAGGTATGGCAACTTTACTTTGATGGATCATGTACAAACCATGGAGTGGGGGTAGGGATAGTTCTTATCACTCCAAATCATGATACAATTCTGAAGTCCTTCAGACTTAACTTCCAATGCACCAACAACATAGCAGAATATGAAGCATTGGTCATTGGTCTAAAGATAGTCATTCAATGGAGAATCAAGAACCTGAAAGTCTTTGGTGATTCATAGTTGGTCATTAGCCAAGTTAACAATGATTACATGACCAAAGATAAGAAGCTCATACCTTACAGAGCACAGATGGAACAACTGCGCACCAAGTTTCATTACATTTTCTTTGAGCAAGTCCCAAGAGCACAAAACAAAGAGGTAGATGCGATGGCTACCATAGCATCATTGATTGATATGCCAGGTAACGATACCAAATTCTAGTTTCTAGTGGAGCAACTCTTGGTACCATCACATCAGTCATCTATCACAGAATCAGTGTGTGTCCTTGTTGCTCCTGAATCCCCATGGTACCAAGATGTCTATAGCTATCTCCAAAACAATGTCTTACCTCCAAACCTGTCTAGGAACTAGAGAAAATCCCTCATCCAACAAGCCTCTAGGTATACAATCCTCTCTACTACTCTATACAGACAAAGTCTTGATGGAACATTACTACAATGTCTCACTTCCATGGAATCCCAGAAAGCTTTGTACGAGGTACATGAAGGAATATGTGGAACCCACGGAGGTGGAAACGGCTTAGCTAAGAAAATAATCCACATGGGATACTATTGGCCAACAATAGAGACAGATGCACACAAGCATGTCCAAAGGTGCAGACAATGTCAAATTCATGGAGACCTCATCCATGCACCAGCACAGGAACTAAACCCCATTACATCATCGTTACCATTTTCAATGTGGGGATTTGACCTAGTGGGAAAAATAACACCTTCTTTAGCAAATGAACACAAGTACATCATAGCAGCGATGGAGTACTTCACCAAGTGGGTGGAAGAAATTCCCCTCACTTACATCACAAGAAAGAAAATAGCAATGTTCATACTTAACCACATCATATGTTGATATGGGATCCCCCAAAAAATCCTGACAGATCATGGTACCCCTTTCTAGAACAAGGATGTTGAAGACCTATGTGAACAGTTCCGCATCAAACAAGGGTTCTCCTCATTTTACTACCCTCAAGGAAATGGACAAGATGAAGCTACAAATAAAACAATCTTGAAGATTCTGAAGAAAACAGTGAATGAATCAGGGAGAGACTGGCATTTACAGCTTAGTCTTGCATTATGGGCCTACAGAACTAGTGTGAGAACACCAATAGGAGCAACTCCTTTCTCCCTAGTCTATGGAATAGAGGCGGTATTACCCCTTGAAGTGGAAATCCCATCCCTGAGGATATCATTGAAGAACCTAGTTTCAGATGAAGACTATAGAGTGGCATGGCTCAGTGAGTTAGAACTACTAGATGAGAGAAGGAAGCATGCCTTCGACCACTTACAAGGCTATCAGAATCTCCTTAGAAGGAACTATCACAAGAAGGTGAAGCCACAAACATTTGAGGTAGGAGACCTTGTCCTCATGGAAAATCATAAGAATCAAGCTGAGCGAGTCAAACCTGGTAAGTTCGAGCCTAACTGGCTAGGACCATTTATTGTTGTCAGCTCTACTCAGAGTGGGGCATTCATACTAGCAACACCAGAAGGAGATCAGCTCCCTGACTACATCAATAGCATGCACCTGAAGAGGTTCTACCCTTAAAGGTCTCTATGGTTAAGGCATTTATCTACATATCTAGAAAATACCAAAAAAATTAAAAAAAATACAAAAGTTACCTTGGTGAAAAACCTGGCAATCAGGCGCCTTGGCGACAACAAAAAAAGCAAAAAAGCAAAAAAAGTAAAGAGAAAACAGCATCGCTCTCTTAGTGAAATCCTGGCAATCAGGCACTATTGAGTAGGTACCTTGGTGAAAACCTAGCAAACATGCGCCAAGTGTTCAAAACCAACTTCACCATAAATGAGCTCCAAAAGGCTTGAGCCCACTTCAAAATGCAAGACTGACTATCCCAAGCAATATCTAGCAGCACAATCCACTATGAGCACAAAGAACTTACCCATGGTTACCTATTGGTCCATCAGACTAGGGGATGATTCCAAAAGCTCTAAAAAATCCTAAAAATCAGAAAACTCATCAAAAAATCCTAAAAAGGTCAAAAAATCAAGAGAATATCAATCTTCATCAAAAATAATCAAAAAATTGCAAAATCCCAAAGCAATAAAACCAACTCGGTTATCAAGAAAGAAAGGGGCAAGTGCGCCCAGTCAATCAATTGTCACAATCATAAGCTTTGCAAATTAGCATTAGGCCCATCTGACACAGCTTGATTAGCTGCCAAATTGATCAAATCAAAATCTATCAATCAAAATTGTTACAATCATGAGCTTTGCGAACAAGCATTGGGCACATCTGACACAGCTTGATCAGCTACCAATACGATCAGAGCAATCAAATCTATCAATCCATACTGTCACAATCATGAGATTTGCAAACAAGCATTTGGCCCATCTGACACAGCTTAATCAATTGCCAACACAATCAAAGCAATCAAGCCAAACAAGCCTATCCAAAGAGTTGAGCCAATCAAGAGAACCTAACTGCATCGAGGTACCACACAAAAATGTTGACTAGGTCAGTCAAGTCAATCAGATGTCAGTCTATATTTCAGGGTTATGTTCTTATGCTACTCCAGGATCCACCATGTGAGGAGATTAGCTATGATAGATCATGACTTATTTTCTTCGATTGATGTCTATTGAATTTTCACTTCAATTTCAGGGCCATGATGATTTAGGATAAATGCGGTAGGCACTGTCACTTATCTAGCAGCCACACAGTTCCACGATCTAAGCTTAAACCTGGGAAAGAATTGGACATTCCTTCTCTTTTATTTTGCTTGTTTGTTTTATAGAATTAAGAGCTCATAGCAATATTCAAATGGACTCTAAGTTTCTTTGGAGTTCTATCTTAGTTTCTATGGTCTTTCCCTTTATGTTGCAAACAAGAGCTCATGATGCTATCCAGATGGACTCTAGGGGCATAAGAGTTCTATCTTGTATGCTTGGCTTTCCCTTTCAAAAATAAAGAGCTCACAATGTTATCCAGATGGACTCTGGGTGCATAGGAGTTCTATCTTGGTTTCTTTATTTTAGATTAACTCAGAGGACAAGCGGTATCTAGATGGTCAATATCTGGGTGCTTTTGGCTCTCTTTCTTTTCAAACAGGGAACGTAGTTGAATCTTGATGGTCAATATTTGGGTGCACTATGGGTCTCTTTCTATTCAAATCTCTCTACTCCTTCCGCAATCAAGAGGTCGTGGCGGTATCCAAATGGTATGTGATCTAGATCATTCGATGCTCTTCTAGAATATCAGAAAATACAAAAAAAAAAGATGCAATGATGACAATTATTGGAACTGGGGCAGCGACTTGAGACATTCATCCATTCTACCAGATCATATATATCCAAAAAATGCAAAAAGAAAACTTTTCTATCATTATATTCAATCAGATCAATCTCAGAGCACTTCTGTCCAAACTAACTTCTTTCTAACTAAAAAATGCATTACTCAGATATTTTGTGCATAAATAGATTGCATTCATTCAATTAAGTGCATCAGAAGAAGGAAACGACATGTAGTTGCATACATGATAAATCATAAAATCACATACATACATAAAGAATCTCATTATAATAGGCATTTCATTTACACCATCTTGCATAACATGTCAGTATCATACGAAAAGTAAATCATCCATATATGAGTTTGCATAATAGAAACACATGGCATATACATCTCATCACTAAATCATGTAGAATCATACATATGCAAAGTAAATCATGACACATAACTGCATCTCATATAGATCAAAATATCTGAGTACAAATG
>MU224540.1:6520410-6536265 GCA_018584345.1 Thuja plicata | reverse complement strand
AACTTCACCCACCTCTTCAGTTCAAAAAGGTAACTCATAAATAGCTCTTCAGTTAACCAAACCCTATCTCCTCTTTACCAAATGAAGAGGTGGAGTTTACTGAGGACCTCTCCTGTTCCTTTTGATCGCAACCATTCATCTCCCCATCTCTGGGATTGACCTCAACTGTTCATATCATCACCAATTCCTATATAATAAACCCTTCATAACCATTTAAAGGGTCCAGGATTTCAAGCTCTCATGCGCCATTACTCCATCAGTTTGGTTCTAGCATTCAAGCCATCTTGCGACCACACACACACATTTCAATTGTCAAATTCTCAAAGCTTCTCAAGTCATAGACACTGCCCCGCCAATACTGACCATCAAGAACAGCGTTTCAGAAGGAGTAGAGAGAAACAATAGAAGCTTCAAGCATCATAGGGTTTGCATTTATTTATCTTCCTTTCTCTTGTTTGTACATTTTATTGCTCACGTTTCTGTTATTCGTTTAGTAGTCATTATATACTTGATTCGCATTCATTTGTGAAACCTTTGCTACTAACCCTCACCTTTGGAAAGCTGTGGGAATCAGAGAGAGAGGCGTACAGAAATATCTAATACAATTTCTTCTTCTTCAAAATATGAGACCATATCTAGGAGGAGAAGGCAGAGTGGATAGAGATATGGTTGACAATCTCTTCATCATTCATGCAAAGAGGACTCCCGTTGGGAAGATAAAAACCCCTATGACACAAATTATCAGTAGTAAGAATTTTATTCTGAAAAAGTATCCATAAGAAAATGTTCACCTTCAGAGTGAAACCCTGAATCCAAGCTTGAGACCAGAAAGGGGGAGGCTCCTAGGATCAGGACATTAGAAGGATAGCTAAAGCCATAGTATAGTTTCCCGAGGGAGAACCCAACCAAATGATTCTATCAGAGGACTCTAGGACAAGCACCATTGAATTATGAAGAACCATAAAAGGATTCAGAAGAGGATTGATCTCATTAAGATCAACCCACTTGTTATCATTCTAGTAGTTAGCAACTAAGGTCCCAAATCTATTCTTACAGGACTGCATAAGGGGAGAGAAAGCTTCAGAGAAACAAAGAGAAGACTTATACAGATAGATATTTACCCCATAAATTTATACTACTACCATAACCAATAGACCAAGATTTATTTATACTGGCAATCTTCTTAGCCTAAAGGATGCTATTCCAGATCATCGATCCCAACAAACCTTCATGGGAAGATAGAAAGGCATCCAAGTAAGGAGTCGGGTTAAAATATTTATTTCTCCAAATACTATTCCATTCCCCAGAACCATTATATAGCCTCTAGATTTGTTTCATAAGAAGGGCTTGATTGAGGGTTTTAATACTTCTCAGACCTAGACCACCCAAACATTTAGGTTTTCAAACATTCTCCCAATAAATTAGAGATGTGTGTTTTTTTTCTTCCACTCCTGACCATAGAAAGGATTTTTGAATTTTCTCAATAGCATCAGAGTATTTCCTAGGAATTCTAAATAAGTTAAGGGCATAGACTAGGAGGATTTGAAGGGAGGAATTCAAGAGTTGAAATTTCCTAGCTTGGCTTAATAGCGCACCTTTCCAGCTAGCAAGATTTGTGTGAAATCTATCCACCAAACTATTCCAGAAGGACTCATGAGGTTTCCTACAAAGAGGGAGCCCCAAGTAAATAGAAGGGAGCTTCTTGATTTGACAGCCCATAATATTGGCAATTCTTCTTTGTCTATCCTCAAGAGTGATAGTGAAGAAAAGGGAGCTTTTATCCCAATTGATGAGTTGGCCCGTGGCATTCTTGTAAAAATTCAAAGTGAGCTTAAGATTTCTATCCTCCTTCATAGTAGATGATCCCATAAAGATAGCATCATCACCAAATTGTTGATGAGAGAAGACCAGATTCGCAGAAGAGGGGCTGAGCCCTTTAAACTGATTCTGATAAACCAACTTGCTAACGTATCTACCCAAGACATCCAAAGATGATAAAAAAATAATGGGGGATAAAGGGTCATCTTGTTGGATACCTCTAGATAGTCTAAAGAAAGGGGTCATAGATCCATTGACCAAAACTGACAAAGAAGGGGTGGAGATCAGCTAAAAAATTAACTTGATAACTTTTTCATCAAAGCCAAAATCCTTAAGAACTTTTAGAAGAAAACAACAGTCAACGCTATAATAAGCCTCAGAAACATCTAGTTTCATCATAAATGCTTGCTTATTCAAGACTTCCAAAGAGTGAATGTTCTCATGCACCAAAATAAAAGAGTCAAGAATCTATCTATTGGGAACAAAACAATTTTGTTGAGAAGAGATAATCCATGGAAGGAGGGAAAGCAGCCTCAGAGTGAGAACCTTAGAAATAATCTTATAAAAATAATTACAAAGGCTAATAGGTTGGAAAATATTCATATTATCTACTCCCAAAACCTTAGGGATAAGGATGAGAAAGGTTTCATTAAGCTCCTTGAGAATTTGTTTGGAACTAAAAATTTCTTGAACCCCCTTGACCACATTAGAATGAACTATATGCCAGAAGGATTGGAAAAAGAACATGGAGAAACTATTTGGACTTGGGAATTTATTTCCCTCAAAGGAGAAGACAACCTTTATTACTTCATCCTATGAAGGGATAGAAGAGAGGATTTTATTCTGATCACTCTTGATAAGAGAATGGATAGAGTCAATGAGTGCTTCTTGATCCTGAGAGTTCAAGCAATTATTAGCAGAGAAAAGAGAGGAGAAGAATCTCCTAGATTCCTATCTGATATCCACATCCATATTAGAGATTTTCCCATTAACAATCATCTAAGATATTTTATTGGTAGCTCTATGCTTAGAGGCAGTCATATAGAAAAATCTTGTATTCTTGTCCCTAACTGTCAACCAAATGGAGCGAGATCTTTGTCTCCAATATTATTCTTCTCTAGAAATAATATCATGGCATTTAACTAATATCTCATTTTCAAAATTTACAAACTCCTCAACATACCCCTCAGCTTTAATTTTCTCCTATATAGCTTTCAAATCAGATTGAATAGTGGACTTTGAGGCAAAAATATCTTCAAAGACCTCTGTATTCCAATTTTTCACCATATCTTTGGCATGCTTTATTTTTTTGGCCACTCTATACATTGTTGAATCTCCACATGGAAATTCCACCACTCCATAATAGCCCCTTCAATGTTAGGATGGGCTAGCCACATTCTCTCAAATCTAAAAGGAAATTTTCTTCTACCCAAAATGGGATCCACTACAAAAGAGATAGGAAAATGGTCAGAGCCAATGCGAGGAAGGGAAGCCAGGGAGAAATGGTAGTGAGAGTATAGTCATTAGAGAGGAGATCCCTATCAACAAAAACTTGAATAAGATCTGCACTAGCCCTTATGTTGTTCCAATTATAATTGGCACCTTGGAGATTCAAATTATGAAGCGCATGGTTATTGATAAAATTCATCAGATCCAATATGTTATCAAGCTAAGAGGACATTCCACTAAACTTTTCACTCCACTTAAGAGGGGTATTAAAATCACCCATAATAATCCATCCTTCCTTTCTAAATTTAAATCTAACCTTTTCAAGCTTCTTCTAGAACTTATTTCTTCCTATTTTTGTATTTGGGGTGTAAATGTTAGTCAGGAGCCGAGAGGCACCATCTTTAACATGTTGAAATCTAATAAACACCATGTTTTCTTTGAGCATAATAAGATCCCCTGGATATGATTTAGGTTCCAAAAAATAACAATACCTCTAGAAACACCATCAGAGCCCCCTCCCACGACACCACAATTGTTAAACACTTTGATTTTCTCAACTTTTTTCCTTAGACATTTTAGTTTCTTGAATCAATACAATGTCAGGCTTATGCTCCTGAATTAAGTTCCTAAGAACATATTATTTATGTGGTCCATTTAGACCATGTATATTTCAAGAGATAATCTTTATTATCTTTTAAGGTAACATACCTCGTGGATGGTTGGCTAATTACCATCTATAATATTCTCATTTACCTCATGCTCTCTAATTTAATTAGCAGTTCTTTTGCCCGGAGTTGTATATTTAGCCCCTACATCAGCTTTGCTTATGTTTCTTATTTTGATTGGGGTAATCTGGGGAGTAGCTTTGGGACCCTCCCCCCCCTTTTCCTATCCACAACCTCAGTAAAAGGAGCCTCATTCTCGAGGTTGTATTCATCCGCATCTCTTTTAGATAGAAAGACTTTTCCATCATCATCACCCCATTTAGGGATAGCATAAGCAGAGGTTGGGAAAAAGCTCTTAGAAAAATCTACAGACTCATGGGACAGGTATACCTATGATAAATCAAAACCCAAAACTTGGCATGGTTGCACATCATCAAAAATAGGGTCATTGTTTGAGCTCTTATTACAAGAGTTGGAATCCTCCTGCTCATCTGAAAAAATCTCCCCTTCCTCTCAGTCCTGATCATTATGTTCACTATCTGGGAGAATAACATCATGTTGTTCTACCATAGTTTGATCACTCACTAGGGTAGCTCTAACATCCTTCTTCTCTTCCATTTTTGAGGCTCATTATTATTGTCTTCTATTTTGTTTTAAGGACAACCATCAGCCTCATTTTCTTGATTCTCTTGATAATCTGTAGCATTATCCTTTAGAATGTTAACACTAGCAGCCTTAGTATCCATCTTTTCTGTGTTCTTGGCCTTCCAAATTTTCTTCTTTTCTTTTTTAGTTTTCTCCTTATCCACCTGTAAAGGGAATTTTTTGGCAAAATGACCAACCTTTTGCATAGGAAATAGGCAAAAGGGACACTTTCATATTCCAACTGTTGCATCCATTTTCCCAGCTTAGAGTTTAATTCAACAAACGATGGCATGTCTGCATCTTGAGACACTCCCACATAAATTCTAGCATAAGTAAGCCTTCTTCTTGCTGCCGGCATAGAATCTATAGAAATAAGTTCACCAAAAGAACTAGCAAGACCACTAAAAACATCTTTAAACTGAAATTCCAAGGGGAGACCTAGTAGCCTCACCCAAATAGGGGTCTGAAAAAAGAAGCATTCAATCAGATCCAGTTTGGTTGACCATTTTTGGAGGGCCAAGGCTCATCTTCTAACCATCTAAGGACCACCACATAAAATCTTTGACATATCTTCCTGGTAGGAAAAGGAAAAGGAGAGAAATCCCTTGGACATAGCCATGATTTCTACCTATCCCTTAAGGGCCTATCAATATTAGGTCTGGGCTCATGAATTTTTTGATCAGAGTGAGAGCCTTAAGGGAAATGTTGTGATCTATGACTGGGTTAGGGACAGCAATTGAAAACTTCCCTTGGGAAGGAACATAAATATTTTGTACCTAAGGGAGAGAATATTTACCACTCATTTTAATGCCACAAAGGGAATACCAGGGGTGTGAGGTCTCCAAAGGAATCCAGGCCAAGATATTCTTAACACGTGAAGGGACCCCTCCCCCCACCCTTATCGACACCCCTAGCTTCTGAGTAAACACCACCATCCTAAACATTAGTAGAGTCACCCATAGTTCATGGGCCTTCCTTACCGCGAACAGCCAAGATCGCAGGGCCAACACAGAGATTTTGGCCCTAAGATAAATTCAAATTTTGAAGAGTAATCTGTTTATTTGCTTCCTCTTTTGATATAACAATATATATTTTTATCCAATTATTAAGTGCCTTCATAGTGGTTATATCAGGAACATGTACCATAGATAGGGTTATGATACAAAGATTTGTAATAGATGGCATTTCTCAAGCCATGGATATAGTAAAAGGAAAAACCCTCATAATATATAGTTCGAAGCCATGGAATTTTTAGGGGTTTTAAGTCTTAGGATTTTTTGCTTATTTATTTTATGCAACCAGATATGAGACCATATCCTAGATAAGGAAATGAAAATAAGCTTACCTGTGTATAAGGGTTGGATTTGCAAGGGAATATTTATAGAGAAACCCACGATTGATTATCTTTAAAGAGGTTCAAACCCTTGTCGGGTTTCGATCACAGTGCAAGGGAAATATATGTTTCTTAAATTTTTGGGGATGGTTTTGAGATGCTAAAGAGTTGCATAAGAATGCAATAGCAATGGGTAAATTTATGAAAATGGTTGTCACAAATACAATAGTGTCAATGAAGCCCAAGATTTCTACAAAAACTTTAAGAAGGCTTCAAACCCTAGCCTCTAAAACTATGTCCATGGACAGAGATATAAATCCTTCAAATGAAATATACAAATTGCAATGTAAGTAGAAACATACATAACATTCCTTGTCATTTACTTATGAGAAACAAATATTTAAATCAAGGGAGAAATTGCGGCCTCAGAAAGGAGAATGATCGTTGAAATACCTATTGTTTTGAGCTAATCTGCAAGAAATTCCAAAGTAAAGCCTCTAGGAAATGCCATAAAATCCTCATAGAAACCCTAGAAACTCCATGAGGTGTGTCGCCCACAGAAGAGAGCTCTCCAGAAGTTTCCAAATGAAGTCCAAAGTGAGAGTAAATTTCAAGGTAGGGTTTGAGCCCTATTTCCAACATATGTTGTTGACACTTAAGTGCTTTTTTATGGGAATTTTTAAAATAAATTCAATGAGTTTCACCTCATCAAGGATTCTATGATATATTTTCATATGTAATGTATGTTTAGTAAATAGTTAAACCTATGTTATTTATTAAACATAGATTACATATAAAAATTTCTTGATTATTTTATTATATCATTCTTAGTATGTTTAATATTTTTTAAATAGTATCATTCAATTATTTATTAATTATTATATATTAAATATAATAATAAATAATATGAAGTAAGTTATAATGATTTGCATTATTCTTTAAATTGTAAATAATAATAACTAGTTGTTAGAATTATGAGACAACTAGTTATTAACTAGCTAATATAGACTCTATATTTAAAATACGTCGAGATGCATCGAGGCGTTGAATTTTTCAACTTGAATTTTTTCTATTAAAGGTGAATGATGAAAAAATTCAACGCCTCAGTGCATCTCGGCATATTTTAAAAATAGAGTCTATATTACCTAGTAGCAAGCACAACGCATGTAACACATTGAATTAATTAATTTAATTAGTGTTAGCATTTAGCATTACAATTTATATCATGGTTCCGGTTAGCATTAGGGTTAGAGTTTGGTTTACATTTAATATTATGATTACAGTAAGGGCTTAGTTTTAAGGTTGGGTTTATGGTCATGGTTATGAGGAGAATTATGGTTAGGGTTAGGGATAGGGTTAGTGTTAGTGTTAGGGATAGAGTTTAGTTTGCATTTATTATTATGATTAGGGTAAGAGCTTAGTTTTAAGGTTGGGTTTATGGTCATGGTTAGGAGGATAATTATGGTTAGGATTAGGAATAGAGTTAGCAATTGAATTATAGTTAGTGTTAGGGTTCAGGGTAAAGATAATGGTTAAAATTAGGGTTTATATCATGGTTAGGGCTAGAGTGAGTATTCAGGTTAAACATTTATAGTTAAGGTTAAGGTTAAACCCTACGTTCAAGGTTAAGGGTTTGGATTGTGGTTAAGGTTAAGATTATTATCATGGTTAGGATAAAGGTTAGGATTAGGGTTTACCTAGGGTTATGTTTATTGATAGAATCATGTTTAGGTTTAGGGTTTTCATCATTGTAATATGGTTTTCAGGCTATATAATATTTAAGGTTAAGTTTTGGAGTAGGTTTAGGGTTAGGGTTAGGATTATGGTTAACAATAGGGTTTAAGATTATAGTAAACAATTACATTATATTAGTTATTTTTAGGTTGATAGTTAGGTTTAGGGTTTGGGTTATGGTCAAGTTAAAGGCTAGAATAATGGTTAGAGTTTAGGGTTATTATTATGGTTAGGATTCATATCATAAATATTCTTAGGGTTAGGGTTAGGATTATGGTTAGGGTGTGGTTTATATTATAGTTAAGGTTAGAATTTACATCATGAATATGGCTAATAGTTATACTTAGGATTATGGTAAGGATTGGGATTAAGGTTATAGTTAGGGTTTACATAATGGTGAGCTCTGGGGTTTGATGTATGGCTGAGGAGAAGGTTAGGTTTACGATTAGGATTAAGAATATAAATAGGGTTATGACTTAAGATTAAAATTTAGGGTTTACACAATGGTTGGGGTTAGGGTTAGGATTTGAGTAAGGGTTAGAGTTAGGGTTAGGGTTAGGGTTAGGGTTAGGATCAAGATTAAGAATAAAGTTAGAATTGTGGCAATGATTAGGGTTTGAGATTATAATTATAATTATATTTAGATTTAGGGTCTTCATCATGGTTCTAAGGTCAAGGCTATGATTAGGGTTAGATTTTAAGGTTAGGGATGGGATATAATTAGGATTTAGTATTATGGTTAATTTGTGTTAGGATTAAGGTTTAGGGTTTACTGTATAGGGATTGAGGTTCATGGTTTGGTTAGGTTTTGGATTAGGGTTAGGGTTAGGGTCAAAATAATAGTTATAGTTAGGATTATGGTTAGGATTTAGGAGATTAAGATTATTGGTTATATTTATTATTTACATAATGGTTGAGTCTATGGTTTTGAATATGGCTAGGAAGAGGGTTAGGATAAAGATTATGGTTATGGTTATGCTCTTTGTCTAGGATTATGGTTTATACTTTTTTCAGGGTTAGGATCTATACCATGGTTAGGGTTATGTTAGGATTTGGATTATGGTTAAGGTTAAGATTATTATCATGGTTAGGATTAGGGTTTACCTAGGCTTGTGGTTGTTGATAGTATCATGTTTAGGTTTAGGGTTTTCATCATGGTTCTAGGGTTTTAAGGCTATATAATAGTTATGGTTAAGTTTTGGAGCAGGTTTAGAGTTAGGGTTGGGGTTATGGTTAGGAATAGGGTTTAGGATTATAGTGAACAATTACATTTTATTAGTTAGTTTTAGGCTGATGGTTAGGTTTAGGGTTTGGGTTATGGTCAAGTTAAAGCTAGAATAATGGTTAGAGTTTAGGGTTATTCTTATGGTTAGAATTTATATCATGAATATTCTTAGGGTTAGGGTTAGGATTATTGTTAGGGCTATGGTTTATGTTATAGTTAAGTTTAAAATTTACATCATAAATATGGCTAGGGTTGGAGTTAGGATTAGTGTGTCAAATTCAGGTTTAGGGTTATGATTAGGATTATGGTTAGAATAATGGTTTGTGATCAGGAATGTGATTAGAATAAGGGATAGGGATAACTAGTTGTTATAATTATGAGACAACTAGTTATTAATTATTATTTTTATATGCAAATAGGTGAATTTGGAGTTGAATTTGAGTTCTTATTTGGCCAAGGAGGGGTTTATTTTTCTTTAGCACTGGATGGGCAGTTGTAGAACTATTGTTTATATTTATGGATTAGTTGGAGTTTTGTTGCCACTTCACATCATATGTGCTTGCAATAGGAGAGTTTTGAGGTCATTATTTTGCAAATTTCAAGAGTTATGTCTTCTTTTATACATGTTTTTATCATTAATCTGAGATCGAGCTCTTTCCTTAGATTTTGACAGGCAGTTCCAGTTCAGTTTGGTTGGAGTTTAATTTTATAGGATTAACCTTCCCATAAGTTTATTTGATTATGTTTTTTTAGGAGTTATTTCTCTTTGCTTGTTTTTTACATTGCATAAATTAGGAATATTGTATTGTGACTCATGTTTCAAACTTGTAGCAGTGTAGTTTTGTTGGAAAAATATGATAGTACATGGTAAGCAATAAGAGGAATATAAGATTCAATTCAAAATCCCTCTAGCTATTGTTAGGTATTTAGTGACCACATCTCCTAAAGATAAGGCTTAAGAGATAGAAATGTAATAGGTTACTATAAATCAATTTGAAAGGAGAGAGGACTTTGACTATAGGAGCATGAAGGATAAGGTTAAAAAGAGCTATAACCATGAGCGTAGAATTAAAGATATATGGATTTTATTGCAAAATATAATAATATATAAGGAAGCGAGGTTACAATCAACATACCTTAGAGAAATTCAAGAATTTTGATCTTTATAATATTCTTAAGAACATGGAAGATGATGGATGTGTCTTGGATCCTTCTTATGAAGATTAAAATATCATTGACACCCCTCTTCCCCTAATTTAGTGGCATAGAAGGAATTGACTTCTATTAGAACAATATTTCAACCCTTTCATACAAATACCAATACTTGGTTATAGAAAAAAGAGAATAAGTTGAAACTTTTTGACATATGCTCAGAGGAAGATATAGTAGGACATGTTGGTAACAAATCAAAAATGAGAACAAAGAATAAGGAAGATGCCTTGGCTACCAAGAAGATGCCTAAGTATAATTTTACAATTGGAAAATATAAGAACAAGGGTCAAGAATAAACATTGTCTCAAGATAGGGATCAAAGAGAAGAACATCCAGAGGAGGAACTAAAAGAACCTCTAATCCCTATTGAAGGAGAATCTATGCCTAAGGTTGCTCCAAATTTTTCAGCTCCTATCTTTATACTAGTACATTCTCTTGTAAAAAATTAGAGTCCTTTCCTATTATATTTTTTGATCCTATTACACCTACCATATCAATTTATTATTTTCCTTATTCAACTACAAGTGAGACTATTTTTTATGCTCCTCGTGAAAATATTGAGAGTGTGTTCAACACACTTTCTTCATTCCCTAACCTATTCTAGGTATCTACATATATGATTAAACCCACAATGATAGATTTTGATAATTTTATGTCTAATGATTTGACAAATCTGTTAACTCCAGAAATCTTATCTGCAGTTATGGCCTATGCTCCACCAATTGTAATTACTATTGTTTAATAATGGGTAAGGCACGCCCAAACTTTGGTTACATGTACTAAATGAGATTATTCATCTCTTTCTCCTTAGTTGGGGTCAATAACACCAATGAGATAAAATAAAACCATCTATCTATATGACTTTGATTTTTTCCAACTCATCCCAACAAAAATTGAGGTTGCAAAAAGAGACAAAACACTTTCAAGGGTAAGAGTCGACTGATCAAGAAACAAGTATGCAGAAGTGGTTGAGCCACCTCTTGATAAAATTTTTGATGATATTAAAAGTTTAGATATGTGATCAAAAGGATTAAACTTGGTGAAAAAATACATGAAAGTGCCAAAAAGAATTTGAAAGAAAAAATGGATGCATTGATGGACAGGTATGATAGAAACAAAATTGTCAAAGATCAACTGAAGCTTAAAGTGGATCAAATCACTATAGTACTATTAAAGATAAGTCAATCTTCCAAAAAAATTGAGCTGGTAACAACACCCATTAGTGACGATGCCATGAAAAAGGCTAAGAGAATTGGTTCCCAAGGAAGATCATTGAATGTATGGATTAATAGATTGATCACACAAGGTACTCATCTCTTAAAATATTCCATTAAGATGTTGGGTGATATGAACAATATCAAGTTTGAGTTAGATCAGACACTTGACATTTTATCATAGGATATGGAGTTGCAAGGAAAGAATCTTGAGGTTTGGTTAAAGATGAAATATTTCAAGATAGAAACATTGGTTGAAAATGGAGTAGTTCCCACAATGAATAAATACATTGAGTATCAGGAAGTAGTGAAACACAGAAATGAGGTTCTTGAGGAGTTGATAAAATATTTGCAGGAGGCTGAGAAAATATGTATTGACAAGGTGACCTTCTACCATCAGAATGTCAAATGGAAGATGTTACTAATCTCTTCTAGGAGGAATAAATATATCTAGAAACTCTAATATATGGTTTTATAATTATGAAGAAGTTGTTGAACAAGAAGAAGAGACTCATAATGATTCTAATGTTATTGTTATCCATTCGCAAAGTCAACTCGATCATCAAAATGGTGATGGAACTAAGGAAAAGGATAACTCTCATCTTCCAAGTCACTATTACTAAGAGGAGAATTCCTTTACCTGATCTACCAAAGGATACCATGGGAAATAAACAAGTAAGAACACCATATCCTCCTATTTTCATAACTAGACCTAGTGTAGCTAATCCAAAACCTCATAATGAAAAAACATTATGTTCTTTGGTGACCCCTTACCAAGATTTTGATATCATTGATCATGAAAAGAAGACAAAAATTTAAATGTGTGAAGTTGAATACCTTCAAGCCAATCCCGACCAATTTGGCATACTTGTTAATTTTTTAAAGATAAAGAATCTCACCCTAATTAAGATTCTTCACAAAATACACTAGTTGCTTTTAAACCAAAGTCTTTATCAAATAACCTTGCTACAATTACTTAATCTATTTCAGAGAAAATAGTCTTTCTATATTTCTTTGTTAATTCAATAATTATAAACTTAATAATTGTATCATTGATTTGAGTGCCTCTGAGAATGTGATGCCAACCAAAGTGGTTAATTCTTTGGGCTTATCTTTTATAAATACCTTTGGTAGGTTTTTCGCAATGGAAAATAAAACAAAACCCCCTCATAGGGCAAATGAAAGATACTCAATTTGCATTTGCTACTTTTCCTAATAAGAAGATTAAGATGGCAGCTCTTTTAGTTGATGTCTGAGCCTCATATGGGATATTGTTTAGATACAATTTATGTAAATATTTTGCTAGTGAGATGAAGGTAGATATGTCAGAAACCAGAATACATGTTAAGGGTGTTATGTAGAAACTACTTCCAGAAAGGTAAACTAAGTTTTATGTAGTAAAATTTGATGATCCACATGCGCATATCCTTTTTGTCTTTTGGAATCGGTACTTAGTTTTTTCACACTAATGAATTTTATGCATGTTCAAAAAATGATACAAAGGAAGATCAAGTGATTAATATTTAGGAATCATCCACTTCAAGTGAAGAAATTCAATATTTGGAACACTTCAATAGATTAGTAGTTTAATTGGTTAGTATATGGAAATCAACCAAAATCAATAGTAAACCAATAAAAAGTGCCATATTGCTTCCTAGACATGAGGATTTTGATCTAATTATGAATTCTCTTGGAAATTAGCATGTCAGATCAGTGAATTGACTCTCATGAAATGGAAGATTCATGAAAATGCATCTACATGAATACAAATTTGATGAAATTGATGCAACTACATGATTGAATTTGATGAATTATGCTAAATGATCCTATAATTGATGGTAAATTTATGTAAAGATGCAACTACATGATCAAAATCTAAGATTAATTCAAGCTAAAATGATATAAATGGATGCAATTCTTCTAAAATGAGTTCTCAAATGCACAAATTGGTTAAAAACTCAAACTAGCATGACCTTTTGGAAATGATCTAGATATATGAAAATTCCTTGATGAAGGTTTCTTTTATATATTTTCCTTGGAGGGAATGTGATTTGAATTTGAATTGAGTGGTTAGGATGAATCCATAATGGATGATTGTGATTAAAGCTTGAGTGATCCTTACACTTCAACCTCATTGGTTTGAGCTAATTTATTTGTCCTTTTGTGAGTTGAGTGAATATTAGGACACTTAATTAATTCATGTAATTAATATCTCTAGCCATGGGATTTTCTTCCTTTTATTTAATTAAATAGGCTAGGATAATTAATTAATGAATATTCCTTGATTAATGATCATTGATGCTTGATGCTTGATGATTGATGAATTATGTAATTAAATTGATCTAATTAAATTAAACAATTATGCTTAGGATTGACTTGATTTAATGACCTTCATTAGTATTTTGATCACCTAAATAGGATTTAGGTCAATTGATTAAACTAGACCAATTTTGGGTGATTACATTTTCCCCTCTTTGAAATTATGTGTGAATAGCATTATGTGTGAATAGCATTTTGATTAAAAGAATGGCTGAATTTGTTATTGATCATGAAACTGATGTGATGATAGATCACTGATGTCTAATGTGAGATAAAGATCTGATAATTTGATTAAATTGAAATTGATGTGACTAGTGCTTGAATTGATCAAACATTTTGATATGGATCTTGTTGAAATTTCTCTCAATATGATGACGAAACTGAATTGAATCTAGTATAACCAGTTTGATATGGATTTTGATGAAACTCATCATCTGCTCAAAGGATTGATATTACTAATGTTGATGATAATGAATAACCAATTTGATATGGGTCCTAACAAAATTGATTAGAATCAAGAAAAATATTGATGATCGAGATAATTAACTTGGTATGGTTCTTGATGAAGTCAATTATCCTCTGATTTTGTTATGCTGACACTATCGATTTCATAGGATTACTGATGAAATTGATATGCCCCTATTGATTTGATGATGATGGCAAGGTCGATACTAATGAGACCGAGAAATTTGATATGAATCCTAATGAAATCACTCATTCATTGAGATTAATTAGAGACCACCACCTTGATATGGATTTTGATGAAGTTGATATTCCCCTTATTGATATGATTTAGTTTGATTCGATGATTTTATTTGATGACTAATGACTTGATTTCTGAAGAAGATTTCATGAAATTTGATTGACGATTTTGATTTGATGACAAAAATTTGGTACTCTAGATTTATCAGATACTCTGATTTCAAAAATTAATGATATGTTGACCAAGCCTTTCAATGCGTGGATATGTTGATTATGATGATCATGCCCTCTCCAGAGAGAAATCAAATTAAAATGATGATATTGATGATGTTCAAATGATTTGAATGATTAAAACTTGATTTGAGATGATGTTGAAGCCATTTTAGAGTATTTTGACCAAGGTTGACTCAATATTGACTTAATATTTTGTGAATTTTCATTTCGATCCCTATATTGATTTCACAAATTCTTTATGAACATTTTATTTTTGATAAAATTTGATGAAAATTGGGTCATAAATGACCTAAAATAGGGTTAATAAAGGCTAAAACCCTTTTTCACTGTTCATTTTGACTTTTCAGTCTTGGTAATTTTGAAACATATCTACGATTGAGATGGTGATTCTCATGGTGAAGAACATATTCAAGATCGTTCATCAACATCAAAGACTTGCCTACTATCCTGATCTCGTATGTCAATCATCCAACTTGTTTGTTCCCAAATTTATTGGTTAAATTTCATGATTTTTGGATTTAAATGTTGTTCTCACAATTTTTTTCACATTTCCAACCTTGGATTGCATTGTATGCAATCCCAAGTCATATCTTGTATGCAACTAAATTTCTTGATCGTATCCCTCCTAGGTCTAATTCATATACTAGTAGGGCTTAAATTTTGACTCGTTTGTTGTCATGCTCTATGTCGTATGGTGGAAAACCCTAAGCCCTTAACTTGTTAACACATGACTCATATGTTGTTTGGCATGATATCCTGGATCGTATCCTACATGTTTCTGGCTCGTATCCTAACCCTTCCTAGATTGTATGTTGTTTTTGAGTTGTGTGACATACTATTATGAATCGTATGATATCCTGAATCATCTGAATTAATTTCTTGAGTCTTATCTAGGCCAATTTGATGCACTTTCCTATTTTTTATACTGATTCTTCCTCATTTAATATTTAATTTAGATTAGATTTTATTAATAATGATGTTATGATGAAATGTAATTGTTCTTATGATGCCAATTGTGCATTTGACTAATGATTTGATGTTTGATTCCTTGATGCGTGTGGATTTTGGTGTTGTTACTATTAGAATGAATTTAGAATAATTGAGAGGGGAGGGGTGAATCAGTTATCCTCGGGTCTAGATGTAGCAAATAAAAACTTTTTGTGCTTCAGATCTACTCAGCAACAGTAGCATAAATCAACAACTTTAATCATGCAGTTTACTGTCAATTGAAATTAGCTTGTAGTAACATAACAGTAAAGCAAACCATAAGCATTCACACAAGTTGACACAAGTATTTAATGTGGA
>MU224540.1:6499320-6520360 GCA_018584345.1 Thuja plicata | reverse complement strand
TTGAAATTAGCTTGTAGTAACATAACAGTAAAGCAAACCATAAGCATTCACACAAGTTGACACAAGTATTTAATGTGGAAACCCAATATGGGAAAAACCACCAGTAACATGCTACCAAGTTTTCACTTTTCTGAAGTGATGCCCGGTGAGGAGCCAACCCTATTAAAGGTTACAATAACACACTACTAGGTGTGACCTGGTTAAAGGATTTAATCACCCTGTTAGGAGTGGCCTTGTTAGAGGACTTAGAACATTCCAATTTTAATGTCACCTTGTTAGAGGATTTATACAAATGACTGTTAAGTCAACCTCGTTAAAGGATTTAACTGATACAATGGTAAGAAAGTAATCAGCAGTTGTGATCTGGTACATACAACTTACTTTGCAAATTCACATCCAATTACAGCTCTGATGTTAACTTACTAGATAGCCTACATTGTCATTTCAACCTTCTGATCTACTTGGAAATCTGTCAAGCAATCACATATGCAACACTCTGCCTCTGCCTTTGCCTTCTCTACTAGATCATGCCAAACAGTAAATCAACTATGCAAACCTTTTTGCATACACATAATTTCTTCGACACATAATGAATAAGCCCTGAGGTTATCATATACCTCTTTGTCTAGGTTAGATAAATATTTTTTCTGCTTAAACAAGATCGTAGATCTTAGGTTAGTTTAGATCCAACGGATCATCCTAGCTTTGCATTACATTTACTTCTCCAAAGTAGTCTCTAATTAAATCTTGAAACCATGCATTAATTATGGTTACCCATACGTTAAATGACGTGGATAAATCTTTAATTCACATTACATATCCCAATAAAATCAACTAAGTCAGCTAGAGATCTCAAATCTCACCATTAATCCAATTACTGTAAGTTGGCCAACATCACTATTTCCACTTGGCAATTTTAATGGTGCTCGGCATTGAGCAACTTTTTGCTCGTCACAAGCAACTTTACTCAGCACAAGCAACTTTTCTCAGCACAAGCCAAACTTGCTTGGCACAAAATAGCCAAAAAAATTATCTTTGAAAGATAAACAACAAATTACTTTTCCAGAGTGCCAACTGATCAAGTACCCTTTGAATTGCCTTAACTCAACCATTCACTTGGTATTCTTCTTAAATCTTCTTCATCAACAATAGATATGGTACTCAAACAGATAACAATAGTCTCACCAATTAAGGTTTGACATCAATGACAAAATAACAATTGCTTGTAATGTCACTTTCCAATAGTTACCTTATACAGACAATACCCTAGGGTACTAAGCATGATTCCAGATCTTTCAGATGATGATAGATGAGTCATTAGAAATTATGGTTTGAGTCGATTACTTGATATACCTGATATTCAGGTAAACAAAGGGTTGTTGACTGCTCTAGCCGAGAGGTGGCACTCAGAGTACAACACCTTACACATGCCCACAAGAGAGATCATGATGAATCCTAAGGATGTTTACAGGATTGTACAGATATTGGTGGTTGGAGACCTTGTCTATTATGATGCACAACTAGTGGATGTCAGTATTGTATCATTGATGAGGGCATTTGATGATGACAACATTGATAGGAGATTTGTTACATGGGAGCAGATGGAGAGAGCCTATGCTCCATTGCCTTTGGTCATGGATGGTTTGATAGATGGGACTATCATGTTTGATCAGAGTGCCTAGGGGTTCCTTTTTTTTTGGGTAGGATACTTGAGGACATGTTGGATAGGCCTCGATGCTTTGCATGGGGTAGCTTTGTCTTAGCCCATTTATATTGTGAGCTTCATGAGGTGGTGTATCGGTATGCCAGGAGTGTATCAATCGGTGTCTTGATATTGTAGATCCAAGCCTGGGAGAACATCTTTGTGATGATACCTATGGTCGAGAGAGACAAGTGTGTTCAACAACCTTATGTGAATATGTACACTGGTTACATTATGCAGCCCCACTTGGGGAAGTTAGAGTATTGGCGGTGTGTTTTGGATGACTACAAAATTTCTATCTGGAGGCCTTACTTGGACTGTGAGGAGTGGTAAGATGATAGGTGAGATATTCCTTACATGTTCATGAGCAGACACTTGAGTATGTGGTTGATAGGTTTATCGCTACACATGTACTATGAGAGTTTGGTCGTATACAAGATATTCCTCAGGACATGGCTACTTATGCTAGGATACAGGAGGATAAGGCACAATGGGGGATACGAATCTCATATGATATTGTTTTATAGGAGTATCAGGGACTGGCACTGGTGGTATGAGATTATCTGCTCGATGTTGAACCAAATTGCACCCTATTGTTGAACCAAAATGCAATTAAGGTTTTAAAACCCAAACAATATTTTCACTTGCACATTTCCCCTATACATTTCAGAGAATTTTCTTTGAACAACAAGTTTTTTTCTACCTTAGTGTAAGGCCAAATAATTTCTCCACTTATGCATTATAAGATGAAATATTTATATAAACCGTAGAATTTTATTTGATTTACAACACATCCATCTGAGTGCAGATGTGCAAAAACAAATTTCCATTACATAAAACATGTTATATTTTTTCAATATTGCAGTCTCATTCTAGATGTCATGTCCTTCTCCAAGAGAGAAGGTCATGAAGTACAAATACCATAATGTGGTCCTAACATCCTGCATGTCATCCAATATTTGATGAAATAAAATACCGAGAGATTAGTCACATGAATTTTTTAGAATTCCTAAAGAGGTTCAATCAACAACCAATATCGTCTAGAATTCAACTGGTCCTAAATACCAATATTCATCTTGTCTCTACATTTCTAGTATCTTCTCATGATCCCAAGTTTTTACTAGCAATGGTTTCCCACTTTGACAGGGAGAGTACGAACATTAAATATGTAGATGTTAAAGTGGTGATAAAGCTAGATGAGGATATCTTTGATAAGTATTTTACATGTATAGAAATAAATGAGTACACTAATATCTTTGTATTTCCATCTCAACATTATTATTATAATAATTCTAAGAAGTGTAAGAAAAACATAAATGTGAATGGGCTCAAGACACCTAGGCCTACAATTTCAAGATGGCCAAAGACTGTCTATCAATATGAATTTAAAGAAGTCAATGACTTTATAGCCCTTCTTAGTAGGATTAATGGTCTTTCTAATTCTAATATTTTTAAGGAATGGATGTACTACTACATTCATATTATTAGGAAAGACAATTAGAAAATATTTTGGGGAAAGAAGATCAAAGATGCCACAAGTGATCAACATTCAAATGTGTCAACGACTTTGAATTATGGATGACTTTATACTTAGTGTATGTTTTCATATCAATGCAACACTTTCCAAAACTGACTTCAGAAGGTGACAAAAGGAAATTTGCAATATATGAATACTATTTTCAATTTATTCTGAAACTAAGTATGAAACACTTTAGGAGAGTAAATTATGCCTTCTTCTACTCATATATGTGCATGTTTGAAAAGGAATTTGAAAAGAGAAAAGTTTTAGATGATGCATGGAGTCTTCTCAATTTTTTTAGATGTATGATTTTATAGTTCCCTACCTTCGCATCTATCAGGATAGGCTTCTTTGAAGGGGCTTCTTATATGCTTCCTAGATATCCTAGTGATAAGATTATGGTAATGGAATTGTGTTGAAAAATAATGATAATACATGGTAATAAATAAAAGGCACATACACCTAGATTCAAAATCCCTCTAACTATTGGCGGTTATTTAATGACCAAATCTCCTAAAGTTGAGGATGTAGAGATAGAAATATAATGTGTTACTATGAAAAAATTCAAGAGGAGATAGAACTTTGACTATAGGGCATGAAGGATAAGATTAAAAATAGCATACCCATATTTACAAAATTAAAGATATATGGGTTGATTTTAGAAAAAGATAAGATATAAGGAATATGGATCGCAACCAACATACCTTAGATAAAATTAAGAATCTTGATATTATTGATATTCTTGAGAACATGGAAGATGATAGAGATATCTTTGATATTTCTTATGAAGAGTAGAAGATCGTTGACACCCCTCTTTCCCAAATTAAATGGTCATAGAAGGAATTTATTTCTATTAGAATAAGATTTCAACCCATCCTTACAAATACCAATGCTTTGTTCAAAAAAAGAGGGTTAAGTTGAAACATTTCAATACAAGCTTAGAGGAAGATAAAAAGGGACATGTTGGTAAAAGAGTAGAATTGAGAATGAAGAATAAGGAAGATACCTCTACTACCAAGAAGATGCCTAAGTATGATTTCATAGTAAGAAAACATAGGAATAAAGGTCAAGAAGGAACATCTAGTTGCAAGAAAAGGATCTTAAGGATTGGTCAAAGCTAAAATATTTCAAGATAGAAGTACTAGTTCAAAATAGGGCAATTCCCACAAGGAGAAATATATTGATTAACAAGAAGAAATGGAACACAAAAAGGAGGTTCTTGAGAACTTGATAAAATATTTGTAGGAGGCTCAGGGAAAAAGTATTGATAAAGGGATAGAAATCACTACCAAGGTCGGAGATCTCCCATGTAAATTGTTTAATGAGAATAATTAAATGCTTCTTGTGCACACAATTATCTAATTTTTTTCCTCACTCATTTAGATAGAAGTAGAATAAACAATTTTCAATATCTTCTATTGATAGTTAGTAAATTTCCAAGTGACTCTAAATAGCTTGAAATTCATTTTGAGTAAACACAAGAAGGCATTCATTAGCATAGACCATTCCATCACATGAGTTTGAGAAATTATTAGCTATATGCCAGGACCTAATGATTCTGAATTGCAAGCCACCTTGTAGAGATATGAAGACCACCTAGAGAAGAACATTGATGATGAGAACGTGTCTCTAGACACTTAGTTTATTTTCCATGTTTTTTTAATGCATTTTTTTAGTTTTCTTATAACATTCTAAATTTAGTTTGTAAAATTTATAATTAGGTGTAAAAGCAACACAAGTCCAAAGTCAAATAGGACTTTGTTGCTAAATAAGCCAACTTAGTTGTAACTTTCCCATTTTTCTGATAAGTTATCCTCTATATATATGAGGGAGATCTTTTATAATTATTATCTTTTAGCTTATGTAACAACAATTTTCCCATTTGAAGAGAATTTAGGAAATTTTTTTTTAAAATGCAAATCAAAATTTAATCAATAATAGATGCAAGATTGCATCCAATCGTTGTCTTGGATCAAAAGTGTTGTGTGGTGGGATTGTTCTTATGTCTATCCTATTACATTATCTTAAGTTGATTGAATCATAGTGTGGTGTTGAATCATTTGTTTAGAAGGTACTCATAATATGATTTTGTATTCTTTGAGCTACATTATTATATTTGGAATTTGTGTTGTGTACAAACTAGAAGTAATTTGAAGACTTTGAGCTTCATATTATTATCTACATTTAATTGGTTAGATTGTGGCATGTATTGGAGACTTTAAGCTTCTCATATACTACATATTTGTTCCTTCATCTACATAAGAGGTAACTTAATTTTTTATTCTCTCATGGACTTTTTGGTTATTCAAAATTGTTGGTATATTCATAGTTATTATTTTGTTTAACTCCATCAAATATTGGATATTATTACTTCAACTGATATTTTGTGGTAGAATGCCTTGTTATCATGGGATTGTATTTGATATTAATTATAGAAGGGAAAGATATATTTTGAAAATTTTATAAAAAAAAAAAAAGAATAAGACGAATGTAACACCCCATGGATAGTTTGGTGTACATAAGCTTAGTTAAGTACTAGTTGTGTTTTGTAGCAATAAGAAGGTAGTCGCCCTTAATGAGAAGAGAGATTTAATTTCATTATAGTAGGGTTGATATAACCATTTGGTAATCAGTTTATTTAGTTGATTAAAAAATATTTTCCCAATAGGGATGATTAATTTTTATGCACCCAATGATACTATAGAGACATCTTTTCTTTGGTGGCGGATTGCTTATTCATTACCACCACTACTTGTGTACTGTGCAATGATTTTAATATGGTTGAGATGGCCTCTAATAAAGAATCTTTAATTCTATTTCAATGGCCAAGTAGAGAGAGGGAAGCATGTTTTACCTGCATAATAAATTGTGTGTTTATGATCCTAACACCAACTATCATCATTCTCATGGGGTTTGGCATACGCAGAGAAATTTTTGAGCCAGTGCTAATAGAATTTTTAAACAACTTGATTGTGCAATGATTACGGCTCCATACTTTTTAATCTTTTGGGAACCTCCAAGATCTACAAGTTTTACCTCTCCTTGAGGTAATCATGTTAGATCACTATCCCATCAAGATTTGTGTTGAATGGAAAGTGGGTTATGTATGATGGACCAATACTTAGTTGTTTTGAACACCCTTTTTCTAAGTCATCCACCCATAGTGGCCCACATTCAAAGAGTTTGGAACCTTGAAGGCTATCCTACTTAGCAATCCAGTTTGATTACTTGGTGGAATCATGTCATCCAACATATGACTCACTTTCTCTGAATTTATGGTTGGCAGTTGGTCATTTACTAATAGTATTATAAGGCTACCACCTTGGATTTGTGTTATCTTATAGATTTCCTTGCTAGCAATCCCTTTTGTCCTAACATGTAATATAGGGTTGCATAGCTCTACCACCAGAAGAAAACTATCGATAGCTACACTACCCACATTGTCCAAATCAAAGCTAGAATTTATTGGCTTAAAGTAAGGGATTGTACTTCCAAATATTTATTTCTATCTCTTCAAGCACATAATTCCTCACCCAGTATCAAGAGAATCAAAGAATGTCACATGGTAATTTTTGAGCTACCAGATATTCTCTAGGAATTTGTTTTTATTATGAGAGGGTTTTAATTATAGAGGAAGCTTCACCTGAGTGAGAAAGGGATCTACATGAGAGCCTTAATTTTGTTCCCTCTTAGTTTTCTAAAACCAAAAAGGTCTTTTGTGACTAAGTTCTCGCCATTAGGTACCTCAAGGAAGTAGTTTTCTCCATGGTCAATGAAAAGGCCTCTGGCTATGATGAATTTCCTTATGAATTTTACAAAGTTCTCTAGCCTTGTGTGGGCTATGACTTGCATAAGCTTGTTGGATATTGATAAGGTTGTTGGAGATTATGTATGCTGGAATTAATTTTTTTTCATTGATGTCAACATATTTCTACTATCGAATACAATGTTTTGGTTATTCAGTAAGTTGAATTGTTTGGTACGGATATTGCACAGAAGTGTATAGTCAGAAAATGGAATCACTTCCATTGTAGATTGGTTTAGCCTTGTGAGTAAGTGGTTTGGGGTCATGTAAAGCACCTTGAATTAGTCTCTGACTTGGATCTAGATTTTTCCCCTATTCTGCCCCATTTCCCACTTTTTCCAGCCTATTTTTGGCACCCTAAACTGAAAACTAAGATTTTTCACCTCAGGGTCAAAATTGACCTTTTTGGGTCAAGGTCAACCTCACCCTTGACCTAGGTCAAGGTTGACCTCAACCTTGACCTAGTTCACAATTGACCTTTTTTCTAACCTAGGGTCCAAATTTTAGATTTTTGAGATTTCCGGATCTCGGGCTTCGAAAAAGTTTAATTCCCGCTTGCGAGTCGGTTGTCTTGGTCTTTGAGGAAACAGTTCTTAAATTATATTTAATATAGGTCCACTTCTAGGTGTATAGGTCTAATGGTAATTTAATTCTCCTACGTAGGCCTCTCTAGAAGATTGTGCCTTAGTTTCATATATAAGGAAGATTTCTCCTCTCATTTTATCTAACCATCATCAAGCATAATCACAAGCGCTCAAGACTTGATAACCATCAACTAAGTGAATGATAAGGAGAAATATTTGAACCAAGACAAGTAGCCATTGAAGGATTCATCCATTCTCAAGGATTCAACCACTTATCAAGCATCCAATTCATCAAGGAGATCCATTGGTTGTCATTGAAGGATTCAAGCTCCATGGAGCCCTCTTATTGAAGATTTCTTCATCCACATTCCTCCAAGCCTCTTCCTCTTCCAAGATCCATTAAAGATTGGTGTTGAAGATTTGAAATAAATTTATTTTATATATCCTACATTCTACATTCTACATCCATTTGGTGCATAAATACTTGTGGATCCACGGATTCGAATCCACCACAAGGGCTTCTGTACAAGCAAGGTGAATTTGTTTATTTACTTTGTTTACTTATGAAATTTCAATTAGATTATAAGTTTAATTCTAAAATTGGGGTTTGACCAAGGCAAACCCCTCCCCCCCAAAAAACAAACCATTTTTCTTGCAGGTACAGGTTCGGGACAGCGAATTAAAGTGCAGATCTGGATACCCTTTTCAGAAAACTTTTGGGATCTACGAAAATATTTTTCATCAGAGCTGTGCAGGTCAAGGTCAACATTTTGGGGTCAAGGGTGAAATTTTAGGGTCAAGGTAAACCTTTTGGTTAGTGTCAAAATTGGAGGTTGATTCTTCCCTATGTCAAAATCGGAGGTCGATTCTATCCTAGGTCAAAATCAAAAATTTTGGGTCAAGGGCGACATTGACTTGAGGGTACAAATTGGAACTATGTCACAATGGAAAATGATTTTTGGGTTTTGAAGATCTCGCAGTTTTGGTTCAAGAATGTAGAAATCAATAGTTTTTGAGACCATTTGACAGGGTTTTTAGCAGATTCTTTTTCAGAGGTATGTATTTTACTCCACTATTCTTTGCAAACATTTTTAGATTTACACCCCTTATCAATTACAATTAAATGTGAGCAGCTAATATGTGCATAGGGTCACTTTTATGAGAAAACCAACATTGTTCTAAACCCTATCCATATTTTTCTACCTTACATTTTGGTGAACCCGTGATAGACAACTCTTTCTGTTTTGTGTTAGATTTGCATCTTATGTTAGATCTTACATGTAGATTTCTTTTATGCTCTTGCATTTATATTTCAAACATAAAAATCACAACATTTCTTTGAAAATACAAGAACATTTACATTTTTCATCATACATTTCATTTGAATGAATTTGGATATATCTAGATCTATTTTCTATGCATTTCTTTATTCGTTATCATGTTGCACAAGTTGTTTCAAGTGTTTTCCAAACATCCTTCTATAACTTTTGGGATTAAACAAAATCCTCCTCTTACCTTACCATTGCATGATGTTACACCTAGAAAGACTTTATTTAGTGTGTGTGATGTTGCTTTTTCATCTCTTGTATTACCTTGTGAGGATATATTAGAGCAAGAAGATGACTTTAATCTTTCTCTCCACAATATTTCTCTTTATGGAGATGAGTTGAAGATTGATGTTAATTCTTCTCCTAATATATGTCTTTTCTATGGGCCTACTTTAGAATATGATTTACCTTCTTTCCCCTTTAGGGATCAAGCTTTAGTGATTCATCACGCTCCTACAATGTGCTTTATTGATAGGGATGATAATCCTCCTATTTGGGATGAACCTTTGGATTTGGATGTTGATTACTCTCTTCCTCATGAAGCAATTGTGGATGATCCTCCTATTTGGGATGAATCCTCAGATAAAGACATTGATTTATCCTCTCCTCATGAAGATTCCTTGATACAAGAGGGTGATTTATTAATGAATGACATATTCATACATGATGAAACATCTTTTTCTGAAACACACTCCTCTTATGCAGACATTTTAGAGAAAGAACAAAATATTATAGATTCTTTACCTCCATTTGGGATTCCTTTTTGTGATGAGGCATTAGTGGAGAATGATATGAATTCCCTTAATGCTCTCCCTCTTAGTGATGATCTTATAGAGAATCACGATCCTACCACATCTCCTCCTAGGATGTCTTCTCTACTTTATTCTTTTGAAACTATTTGTAGTATTGAGATAAATAACATGGTTTATCCAAAACCCTTATTGACTATCAAAGGTTTTCCTCGCATTACTATCAAAGGTAAACCTATGGAGTCTTTAGAGTCTTTCAATGGTCAAGATTCGATAGCTCACACCTATCATACAAGGAATAACCCTCAACCTAATCCAGTGGTTCCTACTTCTTTACCACCTTCTCAATCCATTCTTCCTCCTTCACCCTATCTTTCTAGCATGGAGTATGATTTGATAAACCAATTCTACAATACCCTTGCCAAGATTTCTTTATGGGAGCTTCTTCAAACTTCACTTACCTACCATGAAGCCTTGAAAAAATCTCTAGAAACTCTTCCCACTCCACCTGCTAATCAAGAGAACATCAATGCCTCCTTACAATGCATGCATGCTACCTCGGGTCCTCTTGACATTATGTTTACTCGAAAGGATTTACCTTATAAAGAAGTTCAGAATCAATATGATGCTCTTATGGTTGTTGTTACTATCAATAAGAGTATCATTCATAGGACCTTGATTGATAATGGATCCAGGATTAATATTTGTAGCATGGACATGCTTAAAGCGATTAAAGTTGATCTTTTAACTATTCAACCTGATAATGCTTCTATATGTGGCTTTGATAACATTGATAAGAACACTTTGGGCATCATTACCTTACCTATCAATGTAGGTTCGTTCATCCTGAATACTCCTTTTCATGTTATGCCTAGACCTCTTAATTATAACCTCCTTTTGGGTAGAACTTGGTTGCATGAGATGCATGATGTTCCTTCCACCCTTCACCGTAAAGTCAATTTTATTCACAACAACATGATATATAAACTTCATGCGGATGATGCACCAAATCCTTGTTTGAATATTCAAACCCACAATACTCCTATTCCTAATATTAATCCTTGTTCCTCTAATGTTCTTCCTGGAGATGATTGGGGAACCTTGGATTTTAATCCTACCTTTATTGGAGAGTATAAAGTTTCTAATCTTGATTTTATGAAGCAACAAAGAGAGTTCAAACAATGAGATTTTTCTTCTCCTTCTCATTCCCTCTGTAATAACTTTGTCACTGCTTCTACCCACTATGAATCTATCAAACCTACTAGTGATGACATAGTGACTACTGAAGTTCCATTGACTCCTTCTGATATGGCTTCTCGTTATGGTCCTAGTTATCATATACTAGTTAAACAAGGATTCCATGGTCAAGGATGTGGTAAGCATAAACATGTAATTCAAATGCCCTTACAGAATGGGGGGCATGAGAATTCTTATGGATTGGGATTTAATCCTCAATGACACATTAATAACAATATCTCAAATAACACTTCAAAACATGATGACCCTATGAAGGAATTTGACCAAGAAGTTCTTTTGCCTAAACTCCTTCGTGCTAAGATGATTACTAGACCTAAATGCAAAAAGAAATGTAGTCCACACTTGGAACCTCTTCCTTTTTGTTTATATCATAGATTTCATGATCACTCTACTAATGAATGTCAAGCTTTACATTATAAGATTAGGCATCTCATTGATAGTAAAGTTATTTATATATCATGTGGCAATGAGTTATATTTTAATCTTTTTTCTCTAAATAACATTTATGTTCCTATTATGGAACTCCACATTATGTAAACAATGTTGGCCTAATCTTTGGGGGCTCATTGTCTTGCATAGTATTGTGAGTGATATAATAGGTCCCCTTTCATCCTTGTTCCTACGCTTGGGGCGCAAGGATGCCATCTTCTTTTTTGTCTTTCCGGGATCCACTTTTCCTTTGGTTAAAGCAGTATCTATCTATTATGTGATATCCAATCGTACATGAAATTTTTGGTTTGCATTGAGGATCTATGTCATTGATCATAACCTTTTTTTTTTTTTGACATTGGGTTTCCATGGTTGATAAATCTCTCACCTTGGAAACTAAATCGTATGTTATCCCTCACAAGGGTTACTTTTTCACTTCTTGCATGATATCTCTTTGCATTCACCCCTTCCATGGCCTCATAGGAGCTGTGACCTTCTTGGCTTGGACTGGGTGTTTTCTATGGATATTTTCTTGATGTTGAAGAAGGCTTTATCCTTATTCTTTTCTTTCCTTAACATGTCAAAATAGTATGTACTTTTCCATCTTAAGGAGGGGGGCATATATACAGCCTCCCTCGTTCTATATTATTGCATTTTTGTTCTAACCTTTTATTTTACAGCATGCTAAATCCTCTGAAGGTAATGCACATAAGTTGCTAAATCCTGAAGAGATACGCATTCAATTACAATTCAATATGTTGAATCCTCGGAAGGTAACGCACATAAGTTTTTAAATCCTGAAGAGATACGCATTTTACAAGTGTATTCCATGGTGATATGAGGATATGGATCCATGGGTACTTCATAAAAGCCATCAGAAGATGCACTACATGCACAAAGCCTCCAGAAGGTGCACAACTTTATGGGGTGACTATCAAGTGTTTCCTTGGTGGGCCATCCTATACTTTTTGTGGTTCACGGTGAGATACACACATCTTATTGGGCGAGGTAATCACACCCTCTCTCTTTTTCTCTCTTAACTGGCGATATCTCTCTTATCATAATCTTAGGGTTGATAAAGACTTAATTCCTTGGGGTCTTGAGGATTCCTTTGTCCCTTTTTATTTCAATAAGATCATCTTTTCTTTATGATCTCCTTTACCAAGAGTTTGCATTGAGTCCATACTCTTGCTAAAGTGGGGCTAAATGTATAGTCAGAAAATGGAAGCACTTTCATTATAGACTAGTTTAGCCTTCTGAGTAAGTGGTTTAGGGTCATGTCAAGCACCTTGAATGGGTCTCTTGCTTGGATCTGGATTTTTCCCCTATTCTTCCCTATTTTCCACTTTTTTGAGCCTATTTTTGGCACCCTAAACTGAAAACTGATATTTTTGACCTCAAGGTCAAAATTGACCTTTCTAGGTCAAGGTCGACCTCACCCTTGACCTAGGACAAGGTCGAACTCACCCTTGACCTAGGTCAAGGTTGACCTTGACCTAGGTCAGAATTGACCTTTTTTCTGACCTAGGGTCCAAATTTTAGATTTTCAGGATTTTCAAATCTCAGGCTTCAGAAAAGTTTAATTTCCACTTTTGGGTCAGCTGTCTCAGTCTTTGAGGCAGTGATTCTTAAATTATATTTAATATAGGTCCACTTCTAGGGGTATAGGTCTAATGGGAATTTAATTCTCCAATGTAGGCCTCTCTAGAAGATTGTGCCCTAGTTTCATATATAAGGAAGCTTTCTCCTCTTATTTTCTCTAACCATCATCAAGCATAATCACAAGCGCTCAAGACTTGATAACCATCAACTAAGTGAAAGCTAAGGATAAATATTTGAAGCAAGCCAAGTGGCCATTGAATAATTCATCCTTTCTCAAGCATTCAAGCACTTATCAACCATCCAATTCATCAAGGAGATCCATTGGTTGTCATTGAAGGATTCAAGCTCCATGGAGCCCTCTTGTTGAATATTTCTTCATCCACATTCCTCCAAGCCTCTTCCTCTTCCAAGATCCATTCAAGATTGGTGTTGAATATTTACAAGAAATTTATTTGAGACATCCTACATTCTACATCTATTTGGTGCATACATACTTGTGGATCCACGAATTCGAATCCACCATAAGGGCTTCTATACAAGCAAGGTGAATTTGTTTATTTACTTTGTTTACTTATGCAATTTCAATAAGATTATAAGGTTAATTCTAAAAATTGGGTTTGACCAAGGCAAACCCCTCCCCCCTAATAAACAAACCATTTTTCTTGTAGGTACAGGTTCGGGACAGCGAATTAAAGTGCAGATCTCGATACCCTTTTCGGAAAAATTTTGGCATCTACGAACAGATTTTCCGTCGGAGTTGTGCATGTCAAGGTCAACATTTTGGGGTCAAGGGTGACATTTTGAGGTCAAGGTCAACATTTTGTTCAGGGTCATAATCAGAGGTCAATTCTACCCTAGGTCGAAATTGGAAATTATGGGTCAAGGTCGACATTGACTTGAGGGTACAAATTGGAACTGTGTCAGAATGGAAAATGATTTCTGGTTTTGTAGATCTTGCAATTTTGGTTCAGATTCACAAAAATCAACAGTTTATGAGACCATTTGACAGGGTTTTCAGCAGATTCTTTTTTAGAGGTATGTATTTTACTCCACTATTCTTTGCAAACATTTCCAGATTTACACCCCTTATCAATTACAATTAAATGTAAGTGGATAAATGTGGCATAGGGTTACTTTTATTAGAAAACCAACATTGTTCTAAACCCTATCCATATTTTCTTCTTTACAAGAAGATATACAATTTCTATTGTACAAGTGGTTTTAGTGATGTATGTAGTTGATTCATGTCAATTTGCAGATGTTATTATGATAATTTATGAGATTTATAATTAATTTATCAAATGTTGGTATTTTCGTTGTTCAGGAAGTGATAGAGATTCAATTTTTGGATCAGTATGGATCAATGTTGATGAGTTCTTGGTTGCTAACCTAGTATTATTTTGGGATGTACATATGTCTCCTCAACTTGAGTGGTTCATGATTTGGATGTTGGAAAGCTATTTTTCTTGAATAACAAAGGTTGCAATTGTTGATGAACAGTGCAGAGATGAGTTTAGATCTTGAGTTTGTGTTATTGTGAAGGCTGCTGATGTATTTCATGATGCTTTTTGATGTTTCTTGATCATAACTGATCATTTTTCTAGTTTGCAGGTCGAGGTGATCAGGTTGCATGATTTTCATGTAACATGTTGGTGCTCTTCATTTGATCTTAGTCGACCTGATGATGTAACGTGCTACAAAGTTTTGGTGCATGATTTATGGATCTGAAGCATGTTCGAGGTTATTGATATGGGTCATTGCAATGTCCTGGCCAACATTCAATGGATTGCATTGTGGAATGTATTGTAATTTATTAATTGTTTGCAATTAGGTCTCTGGTGGACCTAGTTGAGATGAGTTGATGAATAGTATTTAAACATGTAATCATTTCAAGTTTCAAGTGTGGGTATAGATGGGATAAATGATGTATATGATGTTGTATGAAGAGGTATGAGTGGAATCTAAAATAATTTAGATATCTATGTGCTTCATTGGAACTATTTTGGCATAACATATGGTATCAGTCAGTTCATTTTTTTGGACTGTAAGTCCTCTTTTATCTATGATTGGTTGATTTTGTAAGGAAAAAACCCTTGTTATTGTATCTTGATCAATGATCTCTAGGAAGTGAGTTTGAATGCATGTACATTCTCCATCTATATACTCAGTTATACTTTTAGCAGATTATTTTCTTCTTGTGGTTAATCAGCCCCACTGTGGTTTTCCCCTAAGAGGGTTTCCATGTATAAATCTTGGTGTTATGTGTTGATGTGTGTGTTTGGATCTTGCATTAGATTTTATCTTTCAGATCTGTGGTTAAGTGATTTAAGTTTGAGATATTTTTGACACAACTGATTCACCCCTCCCCTAAGTTGTGTGTGCTTCCTTGGACCTAACAATTGGTATCAGCTCTAAGTCCTCTTCTTGAAGCTTAATCACTTGAGGAGATCCCGATCATAGCTTTAAGAAGGAAAGATTGAGATTTGAATGTACTAATTATACTATATGGAAGGACCAGATGATCACACATTTGAGATGTCTTGGTGAAAAAATTTGAACTGTTACTAAGAATAATTATAAACTCCATGTTGATCTATCTTCTATGACTATTGATGAGAAAAAGGAACTTGAGTTTAATATGAGAGCAATAGAAGCCTTAAAGAGTGCATTGTCAGATGTTGAGTACACAAACATTTTAGGACTAGAAACTACACATAATATATGGATAAATTGGAGACCTTATGTGAAGGTGATAAATTTGTGAAATAAGATAGGTTGCAAAGTTTGGAAGGGAAATATGAGTCATTAAGGCTGAGAAAAGATGAGAAAATTACTTCCTATGTGAACAATATCACTTAACTTGTCTATAGAATCAGATGCGCTGGTGGAAAGTTGGATGAAGCTGAGATTTTCTCTAAGATCCTAAGATCCTTGCCTCATGCTTATAATCATAAAGTGGGTGATATTGAATAAATCAAAACTGTGACTACTATGACAAGAGACACATTGATTGGTAAGTTATCTACTTTTGAAATGAGTTAATTTAGAGATAGATTCCTAAAGTCAAATCTACATTTAAAGCTACTATTTCTAAGGATACGAAAAGATATGACCTTGGTGAGAGTTCATCTAAGCTTGGAAGGTATGCTAAGGAATGGGAGAAAATTGAGAAAGAAGAAAGAGAGCTTAAAGCCCTATTTGAAAAGAAACTACCTAAGGGATCTGGTAAGTATGAAGGAAAGTTTCCTTTGAAATTTTTTTCATGTAATAATTTTGTTCACATTGCTTCTAGATGCCCTAAGAATAAGAATATGAAGTCAGACCTAAATTTCAGAAGAAGTGTTACTATGATGCTGATGAAGAAATAACTGATGATGAATCTGAGAAGAGTGAAGATGAGATTTTTCTCATAGCTATCATAGATGAGAATCCTAATGAAGAGAGAGCATCGGTTTCTCATGTGGATAAGTGATATGATTGGGTTACTAAGAGTGGATGTTAACATCACATGGACGGAGACAAAACAAGTTTGTGAATCTTGAAGATTATGATGGTGGACTTGTCAGATTTGGTAACAATGCACCTTGTTTGATCAAAGGAAGAGGTTCAATTACACTTGATGGTAAGAGTAATACTGATGATGTTTTATATTTTTAAGGATTAAAGAATAATATTTTGAGTGTTGGATAATTAGTTGATAAGGGATACCACTTGGAATTCAAGAATGGAGTGTGTAGAATCATTGGAACCACTGAAATTGAGATTGCATTAGGTACAAAGACCAGAGGTAATGTATTTCATTTGAAAAATTCAAATAATAGATGCTTGATTGCTAAGATTGATGATAGTTGGTTGTGGCACAAAAGATTCTGTCATGTAAACTTTGATAACATTCTGAAGATTAGCACTACAAATGTAATAAGAGATTTACCTAAATTGTTAAAACCCGCTAATGTGATGTGTAAAGAATGTAAATTGGGTAAGCTAAATAAATATAATTACAAAATCAAGACATATTCTTTGAGTGGATTGTTAGATTTGGTTCATACTAATTTATGTGGTCCTAGACTAGAACTATTAGTTATTATGGAGATAGATACTTTATCTTGTTCATTGGTGATTATTCAAGGATGATGTGGGTTACATTTTTGAAACAAAAATCTAAGGCATTTGACAAATTCAAGATCTTTAGAGCTATGGTTGAGACTGAGACAAGTATGAATCATAAATGTTTGATATCTGACATAGGTGGAGATTTTACATGTAGAGATTTTGATGCATAGTGTGAAGAGTATGGGATAAAAAGACAGATGTCTTCTCCTAGGACCCCACAATAGAATAGAATTGCAAAAAGAAGAAACAAAATAATACTCGACACTACAAGGACTACGATAATTGACAGAAATGTTCTAAAAAACTATTAGAGAGAATTTTTTATCACTTCTATCTATACTTTTAACTGGGTTCAAATCAAGCACGGTACTGGTAAGACTCCTTACGAGATTTGGTATGGCCATATTCCTACTGTGAAATATTTTAGAATTTTTGGAAGCAAATGTTACATTAAGAGAGATGAAGATTTAGGAAAATTTGATGTTAAAAGTGATGAAGGAATATTTCTTGGTTATTCTACTAAGATAAAAGCATATAAATGTTACAACCATTGATTGAAAATGCTAATGTGAAAGAGGATGAAAGTTTTAAAAAACCAGTTAGATCTTATAGTTATGAATCAGATGATGAAGAAGAAAGTGAGATTGTGCAAGCACAAAATTAATCAAAATGGATCGATAGAACATAATCAAGAAGTTGTGAATGAAGAGGAATTGGAAACACAAGAGTCAACCACTAATGCAAATTTTAAGACTCCAAGGTATTTAGACTAGAGGAAGAACTAATAGAAATGAAATTTGTTTAATTTCCAATATTGAGTCTAAGGATGTTAATGAAGCATGTAAATATGAAAGTCAGATCAAAGAAATGAAAGAAGAGTTGGAACAAATTGAGAAGAATAAGACATGGATTCTTGTTCCTAGACCTATGGACAAGAATGTGATTGGTACTAAATGGGTATTCATAAAAAAATTGAATGAAGATGGAGAAGTGGTTTTAAACAAAGCTAGACTTGTTTGTAAGGGATATTCTCAAATGGAAGGTATTTATTATGAAAAAAAAATTTCCCATGTTGCTAGAATTGAAGTTGTTAGAATGTTTCTTGCATATGCTACTTACAAAAATTTTAAGGTATATTAGATGGATATCAAGTCAGCATTCTTGAATGGATAATTAGAGGAAGAAGTCTACATTGAATAGCCTAATATTTTTCCCTAAGCGGTGAAGGTGACATTTTTTTCAAGTTGTGTTAATATAAATCCGATTACAGAGAGGGGAGGGGTGAATCAGTAATCCACACAATTTCACCAATTCAACTTATTTAAACTTTATACATCAAAACATATAGCAACAACTAACATAAGTAAACTTTCAACGCATACATCCAAAAGTAATCAATCACATAATGTAAACACCATTTATCATGTGGAAACCCAACTGGGAAAAACCACTGTGTGAGATGATACCCACAAAATTTGTACTCTTATAGAATTCACCCTGTTGGTAGCTTACCTTGTTAAAGGCTTACAAAACATTGTTAGGTGTTACCCTGGTGAGGGATTTGCCTAAGACTTTCTAAGATATTTACCTTGTTAGGATTATCCTTGGTAGAGGACTTTAAACACGAGCTAATTTTCCACCTTGTTAGAGGATTTACAATAAAGATCTGTTAGGATCTACCCTATTAGGGGTTTTTGTTGTTACAATGATTAGAAAGTAATAGATAAAATGATATGTGAAAATCTCACTACCTCTACATGATCAGATACTTTTAAGCTCTCAAATACATCACCATACTATATATTCTTCCTCAGCTTGATCACACTTGATTCCTTTTCTTTCTTTGTCTCCAAATCCTTCTGCAATTTGCAATCAACTTTCTTCTCTCTCTGTTCTTCATCAACTATTCTTCTTTATAGAATTACTTCCACCGACTTTAAAAAAACTCTAGATTTGATATATTAATGATTCAGATCATTCTAGGTAAGATACAATATATCTAGACACTCATAAAACATTTTCCTTTGACCATGTTAGCTTGCTCATCAATTTTACCTTGGTAGTTGAGCCATTTCAAAAACCCCTTTTGCCCAAAACTAAAATTCCTGAAGAAGCCTTTGCAAATGTATACCTCGATTAATGTGTTGTCAAGTAAGTCCTAAAAATCATAAAACTATTAATGGAATGGACAATGGTCCCTGGGAAAGACTGGAGGTTTTCTTGACTCTGTTCTTTCCTACCAATGCCCATTTGAAAGGAGTAAAAAAAAGAAAAAAGATGTAAAATTTATTTTAAAATGATTAATAAAAATATCAAGGTCTGGGCCTATTATTGAGAAACAAAAATCATAGAACTAACTTTGCACTTTGCAAAAATCATCACCGATTTATTTTTTATAACAAATTTCATCACCAATCTACAAATATTCATAGCTTGTTCAAGAACTTTGTCCTGTTCATTCTGTTAACACCACTTTTAGTCAATTAAACTAGTATTACCGGTTAACATTATGATTTGCGCTCACACATATAGTATCTTGAAATTATTTACAATGATAATTTATTGCACTCCATCAAATACTTCATTGATCTATACAAACTTATTGCACTCCATCAAATATTGTAGTTTACCAATCATGGATCTATACAAAGTTTCATTTACCTCTTTTGATTCATCCTCCTTAGATAACTTATAGCTTGTGACCTTAGGTGTTTCCACTGGTTTTGAATCTTCCATGACAAAAGGTTTCAGAATATCCTTCACATATTTTGATTGACTTATGTATATACCATTCTTTTTCTATTTTATTTGAAGTCCAATAAAGAATTATTTCTCCTATCATAGACATTTCAAATTCCTTCCTCATTTCCTCTGCAAATGACCTGCTCAATGCTTCATTCCCATCAAATATTATGTCATCAACAAAAATTTCAGCAATCAATGTTATGTCTTCACTTTCAAATTTCAGATATACATGTTAGTAATAATTGAGAGGGGGGTGAATCAGTGGCCTCAAAACTTTAATCCTTAAATCAACCCTTAAAAATTATAACCACTAATTATGTCTCAAGTTATCTTCTGTCCTACAAGATGTATGCCTTGAAATACTTTAATCAATTTTCTACTTGTCGGATTGCTTTGCTAATCTCTCTTCTGTATGATTACCGATAAGCAGTTAACTATTTACCAAAATATAGTAAATATGCAGAGTATACTGATAAATCCAGAAATTCATATGTGAAATGTAAAATAGTAAAGTGATAAACCATAAACACATAACACAAGGATTTTAACATGGAAACCCTATTAAGGGAAAAACCACTGAGACCGGTACCCCAAATTTTCACTCTTCTGAAGTGAGCCTTGTTAAGAACCAACCCTCTTAAAGGTTACAAAAGCACTATTAGGTGTGACCTTGTTAGAGGATTTAGAAATAGTTTTTCAAATAGTATCTGGCATCTTATCCTACCATCCTTGATCAAACACTCATTTGGCCTATCAATAGGTATCGAATATATCCAATGCTACTTTTGTGATCAAACTTTTTGATACTCCTTGGGATGTATCTCAATTGAAAAAGACTTTTAAGTCCTTCTCGGTTAAGAGGCTTATATGATTTAATGGTTAAACTGAAACACTAATGATTTGTTCATACATACAACTCAATTGCATATTTTTAGATATATTATAGGTCCATTACTTCACTAATCAATATAATCAAATATATACCTTTGCTCCACACTTGTTCTACTCTATGATGCTTGCCTCACTGTTCGTCAGTGTCTGCATAATCTAGCTCTTCCTTTAGCTTGTCGATCAGGACTAAAATGAAGACTTTCTTCTTCTTCATATTTTCTTTAGCATCTTTCCTCTTCTCTTGTTCACCCCACAATTCATAATGAATTGGGTTTGTCTCTATATAGACATGATTTCCCCTTTTCTTGGCTTTCTT
>MU224540.1:6468759-6484180 GCA_018584345.1 Thuja plicata | reverse complement strand
TTTAGAAACATGATTGTCATCATTCTAGAGTAATCATCAACAAAGAGAATAAAATACCTATCTCCATAATAGCTCTTTGTCCTCATAGGTCCACATAAATTAGTATGGACTAATTCTAGAATTGCATCAGATGTATGGGTTTTGATTTTAAAACTAGACTTTGTCATTTTACCTTTTTGACAATTCTTACACATGATGTTGTCAGGCTTAGTCATTGTCGGTAAGCCTCTAACATTTCTATTTTTGCTAATCTTTATCATGTTGTCAAAGTTCACATGACACAATCTTTTTTTCCACAGCCATATGTCTTCATTTGTAGCAATCAAACAAGTGGAGTCAATATCATTCAGATAGAATAAGTTACCTTTTGTCTGCTCACTAGTACCAATCAGATTTCCTGATTTATTGAAGATCCTTGCCTTCTTATTTTCAAATGCTACTTTGTGACCTAAATTATTCAACTGAGAAACACTCAATAGATTATAATTCAATCCATTTACCCAATAAGCATTTTCACATTTTATCTAGTTATTCAACATTATTGTTCCTCTACCTTCAACTAGACAAGGTCTGTCATTACCCGTTCTTACTAAACCACCTTTATAGTATTCAAAAGTCTCAAAAAATTTCTTATCATCATTCATATGGTGAGTTAAGCCACTATCTATGATCCAAATATCATTTTTTCTAACCTTAGATATGAGAGTTATTTCTACATACCTTTCTTCATCATCATCTGAATCATCCTTTACAGCCACAAACACCATCTCTATGTCTTCATCGGATTCGGTGTCAGTATCATCATCTTTGCATTTTTCTAGGTAACTGACCTTCTTTCCTTTGTCCTTATAGTCTTGGGTATCTCTTCTTTCTGATTGTTGGTACCTTCTGTAATCACCTCTGTTAGACTTATTTTCAAATGATCTGTCATTACTTCTATCATCTTTTCTTTTGTTAGTACATCTTGCAGCAAAGTGTCCAATCTCTTTGCAATTAAAACAAACAAGTGGTAATTTACCTTTGCCTCTTTGAATTCTTCTAGCCATAAGTGCTTCAATTTCATCAAGATCATCTTCTTCACTTTCACTATCACTATCTTTTCTCATAGTGTTTTTATGACTTGATTTACTTATTCTCAGAGAAGTTTTGAATGCAGACTCTATATTTGGTAAGACACTATCATCAAAGTTATTCATCTCAAATGAAATCAATCTTCCAATCAAACTATATAGAGTAACATTTCTATTTTCTACTGCTCTCATTTCTTTAATGGTAGATACTCTAATAGCATAAGTAGGTAGTAAGGTTCTTAGAATTTTACTTACCACTGTATCTTCTTCTAGTACACCTCCAACTCCTCGGGTAGCATTGACAACCTCTTTTATTCTTGTGTTGTACTGAGTGATGTTTTCTCCTTCTTTCATTTTGAGATCATCAAACTTTCCTCTCAGGCTTTCTACCTTGGCTCTCAAAACATTTTTGTCACCACCATGCACAAGCTTCAATTTTTCCCACATCTTCTTTGTAGTTTTGCAAGTTTTGACATCTTCAAATTCAGCATCGGAGAGTGGGGAAGCAAGTTCTATCATCATGCAATCATGCTCATGCTTCTCTCTCAATTGTTTGACTGTTGGTGCTCCTGTGGGAAACACATATTCAGTATCTAAGTATTGAGTAACATCATTACCAATACCTGATAAGTGGAGTCTTATTTTGCTCTTCCATGAATAAAAATTATCTTTGTTCAACTTGGGAACATCTCGTCTGTTCATCTTGTGATCTTTACCTTAGGTCTTGAAACCTTCCTTTCTAAGCACACAAGATCTGATACTAATTGTTAGTAATAACTTAGAGAGGGGGGGTGAATCAGTGGCTTCAAAAATTTAATCCTTAAATCACCTTAAAACTTATAACCACTAATTATGTCTCAAGTTATCTTCTTTCCTACAAGATGTATGCCTTGAAATAATTTAATCAATTTTCTACTTGTCGGATTGCTTTGCTAATCTCTCTTCTGTATGATTACGATAAGCAGTTAACTATTTACCAAAACACAGTAAATATGTAGAGTATACTGATAAATCCATAAATTCATATGTGAAATGTAAAATAGTAAATTGATAAACCATAAACACATAACGCAAGGATTTTAACGTGGAAACCCTGTTAAGGGAAAAACCACTGGGACCGGTACCCCAAATTTTCACTCTTCTGAAGTGAGCCCTATTAAGAGCCAACCCTATTAAAGGTTACAAACACATTGTTAGGTGTGACCTTGTTAGAGGATTTACAAATAGTTTTTCAACTAGTATCTAGCATCTTATGCTACCATCCTTGATCAAACACTCACTTGGCCTGTCAGTAGGTATCAGGCATATCCAATGCTACTTTTGTGATCAAACTTTTTGATACTCCTTGGGATGTATCTCAATTGAAAAAGACTTTTAAGTCCTGCTTGGTTAAGAGGCTTATATGCTTCAATGGTTAAACTGAAACACTAATGATCTATTCATACATACAACTCAATTGTAGATTTTTATATCTATTGTAGGTCCATTACTTCACTGATCAATATAATCAAATATATGCCTTTGCTCCACACTTGTTCTTCTCTGTGATGCTTGTCTCACTATTTGTCAGTGTCTGCAGAATCTAGCTCTTCATTTAGCTTGTCGATCAAGACTGAAATGAAGACTTTCTTCTCCTTCAGATTTTCTTTAGCATCTTTCCTCTTCTCTTGTTCGCCCCACAATTTGTAATGAATTGGGTTTGTCTCTATATAGACATGATTTCCCCTTTTCTTATCTTTCTTTATTCTTGTCGTGTTCAACAATTATTTCTAATAGATTTAAAGCAAATATCTAGTTTGATCTCATAGAGATCTTCTTGTCAACTGGACAAAGCAGCTTTAAATCAATTACTTATCTCTGGCTTTATCTGGATAATTAAAACAATGATAAGTATATGTTAACTCTATATTTAGCTTCTTGACAGCTAAGCATTTTTTTCATTTTCTGAACTCTTTGTTGTGTCGGTCAACACTTCAGTTGGTCATCAGTGACAACTGACTATTATGTCAGTGTAACTTCAATTTTCATCAGGATCTCCTTCCTTTGTTTTCTCCGTCGGGAAACACTAAAACTCTGCTCGTTGGTAATGTTGTGTATTTCCTCATCGAGCAAAACTGTGACTTTGTTCTTTTACTCTGACCATCAGGTGCACTTCATCGGTGTATGTAGTCACTTAGTGAATACTTGACTTATATGCATTACTTATAGCATAGAATTTGATTCATCAGTTCTTTGAAGTCTTTTAGAAGAATATTTATGACCATACATATTATATCAAGTTGACATCAATGAAAATACAATACATTAACTGATTTAATGCCTTGCATGATCATCAACTTAACATCTTCAAACATTCAATCAGTTATATGTCATCAATACATTACTATTGTCACTAGTTCCTATAAAACCAATCTTAATAAGATATGCATGAAATCTTTCATACCATGCTCTTGGAGCTTGCTTCAATCCATAAAAATATTTATGCAATTTACATACCATATCTTTACCTTTCTCATTTAAAAATCCTTCAGGTTGTTCAATGTATACTTCCTCTTTTAACACACCATTTAGAAAAGAATATTTTAGATCCATTTGATATACCTTGAATCCTTTATAAGTAGCATATGCTAACAATATCCTTACACCTTGAATTCTTGCAACAGGTGCAAAAGTTTATGCATATTCTAGTCCTTCTTCTTGTGCATAACCTTTGAAAACTAATCTTGCCTTGTTTCTAATCACTTTTCCTTTCTCATTGAGCTTGTTCCTAAAAATCCATTTAATAACTATATCATTCTTGTCAGTAGGCCTAGGTTCTAAATTCGAAGTATTATTCTTTTGTATTTTCTCTAATTCTTATTTCATATACATAATTCAACCATCATTGTTCAAACCATCTTTAACGGTTTTAGGTTCAAGTTTAGATATCAAACAATTTTTTTCTCTTACCTTGCTTCTTGTCATTATTCCAGCATTCTTACCACCAATAATCTGATCTTATGCATGATTGGTTTTCACATACTTTGGGAGTACTATTTTTTTCCTTTGGTTACCTTCAATATTATTCATCGATTGTGCTTCATTCAACACTTCAATCGTCTATGGTATTGTTTATGACTCCACTGGTCGAACGTAGATAAACTTGTCATAGTCTTATGGTTCCTTCTTGCTATCTTCCTCATTCTTTTCAGAAAATTCATCAATCCTGACATTTTCACTTTCAATCATCTTTTTAGTATTCTTGATCAAACACTTATATGATTTTCTTCTAGTAGAATATCCAAGAAATATTCCTTCATCACTTTTAGAATCAAACTTACCATTTTGATCATCTCTTTTATGAAACATTTTCTTCCAAAAAAATTAAGTAATTGACACTAGGAGTATGACCATACCATATCTCATGAGGTTTTTTGCTTGTATCTTTCTTAAGTTGTACCCTGTTCAGAGTTAAACAATGGTACTTATAGCTTCTCTCCAAAAGTTTTGAGCCACTTCCTTTTGTATCAACTGTGTTCTCGCACAATCAATTATGGATATGTTCCTTCTCTCAGCAATTCCATTTTTTTGAGGTGTTCTTGGTGCTGATAATTGTCTCTTGATTCCATGTTCTTTACAGAATGTTGTAAACTCATGTGAAGTAAACTCACCTCCTCTATTAGATCTAAGACATTTGAGTGATTTACCTATTTCTGTTTTAACTCTTGCCTTATACACCTTGAACATGTAAAATGCATCATATTTATCCTTTAAAAACATAACAGACGTCATTCTTGAGTAGTCATCAACAAATAAGATAAAGTACTTATCTCCATAATAGCTCTTTGTCCTCATCGGTCCACACAAATTAGTGTGAACAAGGTCAAGGATGTTCTGAGATGAATAGACCTTACTTGTAAAGCTAAACCCAGTTATCTTTCCCAACTGAAACTCTTTACAGATAGAATTTTTAGGCTTAGCTAATATATGCTGACCTCTAACACATTTATGCTTTCTGATCTTTATCAAATTATCAAAATTAAAATGACAAAATCTTTTATGCCAAAGCCAGTTGTCTTCAGCTTTAGGAATCAAGCAGTGTTTATTAGATTATTTCAATCGAAATAGGTTACCTAATGTCTGTTTCCTAGTATAAATCAACTCTCCAGATGTTCCTATGATCTTTCACACACCATTACTAAATTCCAATCTGAAACCTTTGTTATTCAACTGAGAAACACTTAACAAGTTATACTTTAATTCTTCATCCAAATAAACATCATCACAATTGGTAGTATCATTAAGTGCTATAGAACCTTGACCTCTTACAACACATGGTGAACGATTAACAAATCTAAATGCACCACCATCACATTCTTCCATTGAAATAAAATTTCCTTTATCACCGGTCATCTGATGTGTACACCCACTGTCATGGGCTATTTCCAGCTTATCCCACATATCTTTAGCATTATCCATTTCTTTGATATCTACAAACTCAGCATCACCCAAAGCACTTGCAATTTCTATCATAACATAATTATGTTCCAATTTTCTCTTTATTTTATCAGGATTTAAGATGCTATAAGGTTTAACTTACTTCATTTTAAGATGATCCAATGATTTCTCTCTAATGCCAGACAAATGCACCTTCATCATGCTTACCCATGCAGATAATTTTTCCCTAGAGAACTTAGGTGCTTCCTTCTTATACATCTTTCGATATTTACCCAAATATTTTAAGACTTTGTAATCAAGGGACCAAGGCTCTGACACCAATTGTTAATATAGGTCTTATTACTAAGAAGGGAGGGGTGAATCAGTAATCCACACAATTTCACTAATTCAACTTCTTTAAACTTTATGCATCAAAACATATAACAACAAATAACATAAGTAAAGTTTCAATGCATACATCCACAAGTAATCAATCACACAATGTAAAAATCATTTATCATGTGGAAACCCAAATAGGAAAAAACCACGGTGTGAGATGATACCCACAAAATTTGTACTCTTCTAGAATATGCATTTTTAGGAGCTTACACTGTTAAAGGTTTATAAAACATTGTTAGGTGTTACCCTATTAAGGGATTTTCCTAAGACCTGTTTGGATCTTTACTCTTTTAGGAGTATCCTTGTTAGAGTAATTTAAACACAATATAATGTTCCACCTTGTTAGAGAATCTACAATAAAGATTTGTTAGGATCTACCCTGTTAGGGGATTTTATTTTACAATGACTAGAAAGCAATAGATAAAATGATCAGTGAAAACTCCACTACATCTACATGACCACATCCTTTTAAGCTCTCAAATACATCATCATACTATATATTCTTCCTCATCTCGATCACACTTGATTCATTTTCTTTCTTTGTCTCCAAATCCTTCTTCAATCTGCAATCAACTCTCTCTCTCTCTCTCTCTCTCTCTCTCTCTCTCTCTCTCTCTATGTTCTTCTTCAACTTTTATTCTTTATAGAATCACTTCCACCAACTTTAAAAAAAACCCTAGATTTGGTATATGAATGATTCAAATCATTCTAGGTAAGATTCAATATATCTAGACACTCATAAAACATTTTCCTCTAACCGTGTCGACTTGCTCATTGATTTTACCTTGGTAGTTGAGCCATTTCAAAAACCTCTTTTGACCAAAAATAAACTTCCTGAAGAAGCCTTCTCAAATGTATATATTGATCAATGTGTTGTCAAGTAAGTCCTAAAACTTACAGAACTAACTTTCCACTTTATAAAAATCATCACTGATCCTTTTGTTATAATGAATTTTATCACCGATCTACAAACCTTAGTAGCATGTTCAAGAACTTTGTCTTGTTTACATGTTCATTCTATTAACACCATTTTCAGTCAATTAAACTAGTAGTATCGGTTAACATTATGATTCGTGCTCACACATATAGTATCTTGACATTTTTTACAATGATATATTATGACTGCTCCATCAGATACTTCATTGGTGTAAAACAATAATCAAATCACTTACTATTTATCACTGACTGTTTTAGCAATTACCCAGTTTTAGTCCATTCCAACAAAACTAACTTAATTCTCCATATCAAATGTCGCAATGGAAAAGTTAACACAACCACACATTATATAACCTTCCATAAGAATAGAAACATTAGAAACATATTGAAACTCGTGATTCACTTACACTATATCAGGTAATATACTGAGAACACTAACTCAAGTAGTTGACATCAATGACAACCAAATAACTGATTCATCTGTCATCAAATCTGTACCAATATTCATCAATGCATCACTTAGCATCATTGCGTCAGTTATTCTAACAAGTTGAATAAAGCATTGTATGGATTGAAACAAGCTCCTAGAGCCTAGTATGCCAATTGGTTTCAGAAAAGGTATTTCTAATAGTAATTTATACTTCAAAGTTTCTAATGATGCTATGTTAAATATTGAAGTCTTTGATGATGGTATTATCTTTGGAGGAAATGAAAACTTGAGTAAACAATTTAATGATGAGATGTAGAAAGAGTTTGAGATTTCTATGATAGTTGAATTGAAATTCTTTCTCAGATTGCAAATTACACAATTAGACAAAGTTATTTTCATATCTCAGTCCAAGTATGTGAAAGAACTTTTGAAGAAATTTGGTATGGAAGATTCTAGACCAGTTGGTACTCCTATGGTTACTGGTTGCAAATTAACTTGACTCGAAGAATCCCCTAAAATAAATCAAACAAGATACATATCAATAACCGATGGATTAATTGACACAAACCAGACTAATCATTATGAATGCAGTTTGTATTGTTGCAAGATTTCTAGTATAACCAAAGGAATCTCATGTTAATTTTGTGAAAAGAATATTCAGATACTTGAAGGGAATAGTTGATTATGGTTTATGGTATGGTAAGGATGATGATTTTACATTGAGCACATATACTAATGTTGATTGGTTAGGTAATTTGGATGATAGAAAAAGTACAAGTGGTGGAGCCTTATTTTTGGGTAAAAGATTAGTTTCATGGGCAAGTAAGAAACAAAATTGTATATCACAATCTACTGTTGAAGATGAATATGTTTTTGTTGCTACTAATTGTACACAAGTGATGTGGATGAAACAAACGTTTAAGAATATAAGGGTCAACATTGAAGAACCTATTGCTATATATTGTGACAACACTAGTTCTATTGATATTTTAAAGAATCTTGTGTTGCATTCAAAGACAAAGCATATTTCTATCAAATATCACTTCTTGAGAGAGAAAGTCAGTGAAAAGGAAGTCATGGTTGAATATGTGCGTACAAAAGAGCAGATTGCAGATATTTTCATGAAGCCCTTGACAAAGGATCCATTTGAGTATCTCTAAGGTAAGATTGGGGTGATTCCCCTTTCTGATCAGAGCTAGAGATGTATTTGGTGCATCGGTCCAGTGGAATCATTGCTAAATATTTAATTCTGGATTGATGTTTTTGATGGCTACTCCTTAGGGGGAGCAGTTGGTATGAGCAGTTAGTATGAGGATTGATTGTTCAGTTTTGAGAAATTGTTGATATATAGTTAGATTTTTTTATTTCATTGACTTAGTGCATGCATGTGTCTTTGTGATTGATGTCAAAGGGGGAGAGATAGTGTGAAAAATATAGTAAAATCTATACGTAAGAGATGATGTAAGAGGGAGAGATTCTAAATTTTAGCGATCTTGAGAGTGATATTGCGGATACTAATGGTATTAGTGTTGATATGATTTTATTTGTGCATTGATTTGATTTTTCACAACATATGTTATCATCAATACCAAAGGGAGAGAATTTTGGATATTGAGAATTTTGTTGGAGATTATGTATGTTGGCATTAATGTTTTATCATTGATGCCAACATATTTCACTTGTTGAAGATAATGTTCTTGGTTTTTAGTAAGTGGAATTGCTTGGTGCAGATAATTCACAGAAGATATATAGTTGTGATCATAAAGGTGGTTCCAGTGATTTATTTAGTTGATGTATGTCAATTCATAGATGTTAGCATGATGATTTGTGAGCATTATGATTGATTTATCAGATATTGGTATTTTGGTTGTTCAGGAAGTGATAGATTTTCATTTTTTGGATCAGTATGAATTGGTGATGATGATTTATTGTTTCCTAACCTGGTAATGAGTTTTGGATGTATGTATGTGTCCTCAAATTGAGTGGTTCATGATTTGGATGATGACAAGCTATTTTTCTTGAATAACAGAGTTTGCAGATGTTATTGTTGATGAACAGTGATGAGATAAGTTTAGATCTTGAGTTCGTGTTGATGCAAAGGTTTCTAAGGTATTTAATAATGCTTGATGATGTTTCTTGATCATGTTCTGATCATGTTGCTAGTTCACATTGGTCAAGGTGATCGGGTTGCATAATTTTCATGTAACATGTTGGTATTCTTCATTTGGTCTTAGCTGACCTGATGATGTAACGTGTTGCAAAGGTTTGGTTCATGATTTATGGATCTAAAGTGTGTTCAAGGTTATTGATATGGTTGATTGCAATGTCTTGACTGAAACTCAATGGATCACATTGTGGAATTTATTGTAATTTGTTAGTTGTTTTCAATTAGGTCCCTAGTCGACCTAGTTGAGATGAGTTGATGAATTATATTCAAAGATGTAATCATTTGAAGTTGTGAGTGTGGGTACATATGGGATAAATGATGTATATGATGCTATATTAAGAGGTATGAGTGGAATCTAAAATAATTCAGAGATTTGTGCGCTTCATTGGAACTATTTTGGCATAACATATGCTATCAGTCAATTCCTATGTTTGGACTGTAAGTACTCTTTAATCTATGACCGGTTGATGTCGTAAGGAAGTGAGACTTTTTGTTATGATATCTTGAGTACTAAGGTCTAGGAAGTGAGCTTGAATGCATGTGCATTCCCCATCTATGTAATAATTTATGCTTTTAGTAGAGTATTTTCCTATTGTGGGTAATCAGCCCCACTGTGGTTTTTCCCCTAATAGGTTTTCTACGTATAAATCTTTGTTTTATCTGTTAATATGTGTGTTTGGATATTGCATTCAAGTTTATCTTTCATATCTATGGATAAGTGGTTTATGTTTGAGATATTGTGGATACAAGTGATTCACCCCGCCCCCCCTTCTTAGTTATGTGTGTTTCATTGGCCCTAACAAAGCTCTATATGAAATTACTTCATTTTCAATCTCTTTGTTAGCTTATTAGAAAAGAAAATATCAACTTCATACCTAAGGAGGGAGACCCTTTAGACATTTGTAATTAGAGACCCATCACTCTTCTTAATGTCTCCTATAAAAATATCACCAAGGCCTTGGCTTTGAGGATCCATCATTTTCTCCCACGCATTGTTTATCCTAAATAGAATGGTTTCATTTCATATATATTTATTCTAGATAATATCATCATGGTGTTGGAAAAGTATGGAATGGGCACACCATTCCAAGCAAAATTCTAATTTTGTTAAGATTGATTTTTCCAAACCATACAGCCAAATTGAGTGGCCTTTCATCCTCATCATGTTGGGGATATTGGTTTTGATCCCCATTTCATTTAGTTTGTAAAAAATCTACTTGGGTGCTTTTTTTTGTATCACCATCAAAGGTGGATAATATTCAACTTTTGGGTTATACAAATCCATTTTCTTGAGCTTCCCTCTAGTCGCATCCTTGTATGTTCTAGCTATTGAAGGCTTTGGGTATCTATTGGAAAACATTATTTTTATTGGGAAAGCTAGGGGTATTTCTCTTCCTCTTCACTTTCTCAGCTTGTCAAATTCCATTTTATGAATGACTCTTTTCTCACCCTTATTAAAGATGACCATAATGTCTAAGAGATACTTAAGTGCCTCGACACCTTCTATTTAGCTTCTGGGTCATTGATTCAATGGTACTAAACCCAATGTTATAGGTAATCCTTTCTCCTAGATCCACCTTGGATCCTCTAGTTTGGGTGGAAGTGGATAAAACATGGGGAAATCTTTCAATTTTTGGGTATTCATTTTTCTTTTCAAGGCTCTCATGTGGATATTTGGAACACAGTCCTTGCCAAAATTAATAAGAAGTTGACCTACTATATTACTAAGTCACATTTACTAGCTCGAAAATTCTATATTTTCTAAAATATTCTTGTAGCCACCAATTTCTATTATTCTTCTTGTTGAGCTCCCTTGAAAGCTTCTTACAATAAACTTGAGAAGATTATTAGGGAATTTTTGTGGGCTTTTACTATTGATCATCATGAATTTCATAGATTTTCTTGGGAGTTATGTTGTCTCCCCTAAGAATCTAGAGGGCTTGGGCTCCTCTCTAACCAAAAGAAGGGTTTATCCATGTGTGCTAAGGGGAATATTCAAGCTATTTATGGTGATGAGGTTTGGAAAATTATCCTCAGTCATTGTATTTCTTCAGGATATTTAGCCAATAGGGCTTCCTAAAAGTGGATCATCTTTCGAACCACCATTCTAATTATGAAATATGTCATTAATATTGAAGGCACTTTTCTCCAAGAGAATTTTGCATGCTTGGGAAGCTATCAAACCCTAGCTTTAGTGGACTAGCTTCGAATTTAGGGATGGTATTTCTTTCAACTAGCACAATATTTGGTGGTCTCCACTTCTTTAGATTCAAGGGCTCTGACTTGTGTACCTAGGGTTCATGCTCTAAACTTTCATAAGTGTGTCATATACGCCCCTTGGGACCTTTTTCTAGATTTGTCATAAATCTTCGCTCTTGGGAAGATATACAAGCCTAGTTTTGTCTCATCCATCCAAAATGATAGTGGTTGTCCCACTAGGGGGTGAATCAGACCAAATCAAACTTAAACACGTAAAACTCAACTCGTTGATTCACTTGGTACCACTGAATACAGTAATAGTTGATTCACCAAATAACTTAACAACTTAAACAACCATGCATCTCATAATATGTAAATCAATCATTCAAACTCAGCAAACACAAATTTAATGAGGAAACCCAATATGGGAAAAACCTCTATGGGAATTGTGACCCAAAATAAAAATGTACCTTTCTAAAGTACGCTCGGTTAAGAACTTATCATGTTAAAGATTACAAATGCATTTGCTAAATGTGACCCTATTAAGGGATTTCCTTCAGATCGGTTAAGATCTTCACCCTGTTAGGAGTGGCCTTGCTAGAGGAGTTTAAACACTCTTTTGGAACATCACCTACATCTAGGATTTACAAATAGGACTATTAAATCTACTTGGTTAAGATATTTTCTCTGTGAAAAATGCTAATAAGAAACAATAAAAATTTGATCTGTAAATATAGCAACTATCTTTTTCTTGTGTCAAATCCTTTATGCTCACATGAATACTGGCATCCCATACTCTATTTGTGTCTATTTTAGACTGTAGATTCTGCTCTTTCTTCTTCTATGTTCTGCTTGGTAACTATGTTCTTTAGCTTCTTCTACTTCTTGATTCAATTCATCAACATAATAATCTTTGTTAATTTCTAATCATTTATATAGACATAGTTTTGCCTCTTAATCTCGTTGCTTAGGTTTTTATCATTTGCACTCAGTCATTCGATCATCTTCTTCATAAACCTTAACTAGGTAAATTGTTTCAATTTTACCATGTAACTTGAAATTTTCTCGAAACTCACATAATCAGGTTTAACCGCTTGATCTTTGCCTTAGATCTTCTCATTGAATTTTCTCGCTCATTGATCTTCTAACAAAATTCCTTTAATTCTTGTCTCCATCCAGATCATCATAGCTTTGTATTAATTTGATCTTATCATCATTTACAATCAATATCATGTACTCGGTAATTTTCTTTGCAACTTGGTTGTTAGTAATAACTGAGAGGGGGGGTGAATTAGTGGCCTCAAAATTAATCCTTAAATCAACCCTTAAAACTTATAACCACTAATTATGTCTCAAGTTATCTTTTTTCCTACAAGATGTATGCCTTGAAATACTTTAATCAATTTTCTACTTGTCGGATTGCTTTGTTAAACTCTCTTCTATATGTTCACTGATAAGCAGTCATCTATTTACCGAAACACAGTAAATATGCAGAGTATACCGATCAATCCATAATTAATTATGTAAGATAAAAAATAGTAAATAAATGAATCATACACACATAACACATGGATTTTAATGTGGAAACCATGTTAAGGGAAAAACCACTAGGACCGATACCCCAAATTTTCACTCTTCTAAAGTGAGCTCTGTTAGGATCCAACCCTATTAAAGGTTACAAACACACTATTAGGTGTGACCTTGTTAGAGGATTTATAAATAGTTTGTCAACTAGTATCTGGCATCTAATGCTACCATCCTTGATCAAACACTCACTTGGCCTGTCAATAGGTATCGGGCATATCCAATGCTACTTTTGTGATCAAACTTTTTGATACTCCTTGGGATGTATCTCAATTGTAAAAGACTTTTAAGTCCTACTCGATTAAGAGGCTTGTATGCTTCAATGGTTAAACTAAAACACTAATGATTTGTTCATACATAGAACTCAATTGTAGATTTTTAGATATATTATAAATCCATTACCTCTCTGATCAATATAATCACTTATGCCTTTGCTCCACACTATTCTGCTCTGTGATGCTTGTCTCACTGTTTGTCGGTGTCTGCAAAATCTAACTCTTTCCTCATCTTGTTGATCAAGACTAAATGAAGACTTTCTTCTCCTTCATATTTTCATTAGCATCTTTCCTCTATTCTCTTATTCACCCCACAATTTGTAATGAATTGGGTTTGTCTCTATGTAAACATGATTTCCCCTTTTCTTGGCTTTCTTGATTCTTGGCGTGTTCCACAATTATTGCCAATAGATTTAAAGCAAACTCCTGATTTATCTCAAAGAGATCTTCTTGCCAACTGGACAAATCAGCTTTAAATCACTTACTTATCTCTGGCTTTATCTGGATGATTAAAAAAATGATAAGTATCTGTTAATTCTATCTTTAGCTTCTTGACAACTAAGCATTTTGTTCTTTTCTAAACTCTCTATTTTTTTGGTCAACACTTTAGTTAGTCATCAGTGATAACTGAATTTTCTGTCGGTGTGACTTCAATTGTCATCAGGATCTTTGTCCTTGTCTTCTCCATCGAGCAACACTAAAATTATTTCCGTCTGGTTACTCTATGTTTTTCTCGTTGGGCAACACTGTAACTCTACTCATCAATAATTTTGTGCATTAGCTCGTCGGGTAACACTGTGACTCTGCTCTTTTACTTTGACCATCGGTGTGCACTTTGTCAATGTATGCAGTCACTTAGTGAATACTTGACTTGTATGCATTACTGATAGCATAGTATTGATTCATCGGTTCTTTGAAGTCTTTAGCAGTATTTCCATGACCATACATATTATATCAAGTTGACATCAATGACAATACAATACATTAACTGATTTAATGCCTTGCATGATCATCAACTTAATATCTTCAAATATTCAATCAGTTACATGTCATCAATCTCTCCCTTTGGCATTGATGGCAACATACTACATTATCATACTATACTATTACTAATACAATATGAAATATACAGTTTCATCAAGCTTTTCTAATGTAACTAATACAAATTTCTAGCTTTCGATAAGCTCAAATAGCTTTGATTTGATTCTTGCAGCTTTCTTTCTATCTTCAATCCCTTTACTAGATGGATGTAGAATAATTCTTTCTCTGATGTGATGTGTTCTTATTTTGTGTCAAACTCTCTCCCTTTGACTGTTCTTCTCTCTTGTTAGTAATTCTCTTCCTTTGTGTGTACTCTCCCTTTTTGACTTCTTCACTCCCTATAGATATTGTGATGAATATGATCTTTCCCTGAGTTGATAATGAATATAATCTCTATATGATAATGAGATATCTCTCTCCCTTTGACACCAATGCCAAAATCATCATTCATATGATGAGTGCAGCCACTATCTATGATCCAAACATCATTTCTAATAACTTTAAATATGAGAGTTGTTTCTACATACCTTTCTTCATCATCATCTGAATCATCTTTTACTGCCACAAACACCATCTCAATGTCTTCATCAGATTCAGTTTTAGTATCATCATCTTTGCATTTTTCTAGGTAACTGGCCTTCTTTCATTTATCCTTGTAGTCTCGGGTATCTCTTCTTTCTGATTGTCGATAGCTTCTATAATCACCTCTGTCAGACTTCTTTTTAAATGATCTGTCATTACTTCTGTCATCTTTTCTTCTGTTAGTACAGCTTGTAGCAAAGTTTCCAATCTCTTTACAATTAAAACAAACAAGTGGTAATTTACCTTTGTATTTACCTTTGCCTCTTTGCATTCTTCTAGCCATAAGTGCTTCAATTTCATCAAGATCATCTTCTTCACTTTC
>MU224540.1:6438582-6468635 GCA_018584345.1 Thuja plicata | reverse complement strand
TTTGCTACTGCTCTCATTTCTTGAATGGCAGATACTCTAATAGCATAAGTAGGTAGTAAGGTTCTTAGAATTTTACTTACCATTGTATCTTCTTCTAGTACACCTCCAACTCCTTGGATAGCATTGAATACCTCTTCAATTCTTGTGTTGTACTGAGTGATGTTTTCACCTTCTTTTATTTTGAGATCATAAAACTTTCCTCTAAGGCTTTCTACCTTGGCTCTCAAAACATTTTTGTCACCACCATGTACAAGCATCAATTTGTCCCACATCTACTTTGCAGTCTTGCAAGTTTTGACATCTTCAAATTCAGCTTCAAAGAGTGAGGAAGCAAGCTCTGTCATCATGCAATTGTGCTCATTCTTCTCTCTCAATTGTTCAACCGTTGGTGCTCCTGTGGGAAACACATATTCAGTATCTAAGTATTGAGTAACATCATTACCAATACCTAATAAGTGGAGTCTTATTCTGCTCTGCCATGAAGAAAAATTATCTGTGTTCAACTTGGGTACATCTCATCTGTTCATCTTGTGATCTTTAGCTTAGGTCTTGAAACCTTCCTTCTAAGCACACAAGCTTTGATACCAATTGTTAGTAATAACTGAGAGGGGGGGTGAATCAGTGGCCTCAAAATTAATGCTTAAATCAATCCTTAAAACTTATAACCACTAATTATGTCTCAAGTTATCTTCTTTCCTACAAGATGTATGCCTTGAAATAATTTAATCAATTTTCTACTTGTCGGATTGCTTTCTTGAACTCTCTTATGTATGTTCACTGATAAGCAGTCATCTATTTACCAAAACATAGTAAATATGTAAAGTATACCGATCAATCCATAATTAACTATGTAAGATACAAAACAGTAAAGAAATGAATCATACACACATAACACAGGGATTTTAACATGGAAACCTTGTTAAGGGAAAAACCACTAGGACCAGTGCCCCAAATTTTCACTCTTCTGAAGTGAGCTCTGTTAGGAACCAACCCTATTAAAGGTTACAAACACACTGTTAGGTGTGACCTTGTTAGAGGATTTAGAAATAGTTTGTCAACTAGTACCTGGCATCTAATGCTATCATCCTTGATCAAACACTCACTTGGCCTGTGAATAGGTATCGGGCATATCCAATGCTACTTTTGTGATCAAACTTTTTGATACTCCTTGGGATGTATCTAAATTGTAAAATACTTTTAAGTCCTACTTGGTTAAGAGGCTTATATGCTTGAATGGTTAAACTGTACCACTAATGATCTATTCATACATACAACTCAATTGCAGATTTTCATATCTATTGTAAGTCCATTACCTCTCTGATCAATATAATCACTTATACATTTTCTCCACAATATTTTGCTCTATGATGCTTGTCTCACTATTTGTTGGTGTCTGCAAAATCTAACTCTTTCCTCAGCTTGTTGATCAGGACTAAATGAAGACTTTCTTCTCCTTCAGATTTTATTTAGCATCTTTCCTCTATTCTCTTGTTCACCCCACAATTTGTAATGAATTGGGTTTGTCTCTATATAGACATGATTTCCCCTTTTCTTGGCTTTCTTGATTCTTGGTGTGTTCCACAATTCTTTCCAATAGATTTAAAGCAAACTCCTGATTTATATCAAAGAGATCTTCTTGCCAACTGGACAAATCATCTTTAAATCACTTACTTATCTCTAGCTTTATCTGGATGATTAAAACAATGATAAGTATCCATTAATTATATCGTTAGCTTCTTGACAGCTAAGCATTTTATCATTTTCTAAACTCTCTATTTTGGCGGTCAACACTTCAATTAGTCATTGGTGATAACTGACTATTCCATTGGTGTGACTTCAGTTGTCATCGGGATCTCTGTCCTTGTCTTCTCCATCGGGAAACACTAAAATTCTTTCCGTCAGGTTACTCTGTGTTTTTCTCATCGGGCAACACTGTAACTCTGCTTGTCGGTAATGTTGTGCATTAGCTCATGTCGTAACACTATGACTCTACTCTTTTACTCTAACCATTGGTGTGCACTCCATTGGTGTATGTAGTCACTTAGTGAATACTTGACTTGTATGCATTACTGATATCATAGTCTTGATTCATTGGTTCTTTGAAGTCTTTAGCAGTATTTCCATGACCATATATATTATATCAGGTTGACATCAATGACAATACAATACATTAACTGATTTAATACCTTGCATGGTCATCAACTTAATATCTTCAAACATTTAATGAGTTACATGTCATCACTTGGTAACTAACTTCGTTCACTTCTCGGTGCTTAGTGTTCAGTAATATAAAACCGATCAATACAACTCTATATCGACTGACTTGGTATAGCTCGGTAGAGTAACTCTTTTCAGTCATAACATAACTCTTTGCAATTTTTGACTTAATCAATCAAGTGTACCAACTTGATAGCATCAAATATATAGTAGCAAACAACTATATCAACATTACTTAATCATTGTTTGATCTGTATTTGTCATCCATTTAACTTATCCTTCGTATGTTATGGTAACTCAATAAAAATCAATAAATCAATTGCTAAACATCAATGACAAAATAATAAATGATCTAACTGTTTCTAAAAACATGTATACTCATTATCACTCGATCTTCATGATCTCCATCAGTTAATCAACAATCTCCCTCTTTGGCATTGATGGAAACATTATATTAGTACTATAACAATTGATGATGGCAGCTCTCAATACTGTCAATCTATTAATATCTATCATGACTCCCTGTGAGTTGATATTCTATTTCTAATCTTCAAATTATTCACTTTTCTCCCTCTTGGATAAATCTTCTGATACTGTAGCATACATTCTGATTCTCCTTCATGGGTAAATAGTAGCAATTCATTCTCTCCCTCTTTCTTCAATATCTCCCTTATGGATAAATTTCATCAATTTGATACTCTCCCTCTTTGACAAAAATGCCAAAAATTCATACTCCTGAAAACTTATTTCAGCAGTGGATTATACCTTACATGTACAAATACTCATTACATACATAAATTTATTCACAACTTCAGGAATCACCTAAAGTGTGTCATACTAACATCAATTCTAGAATAGATATTCTAATAAATTATAGAATTGATACACCGTGCCTCATGTTACTTAATGAATATTAGATAGGGAAAGAAGCCCTAATTTACCTCTGAGGTACTCAAAAGCATCCTTCTGTAGTGGATTTGTAAGATATCAGCCAATTGTTCCTTTGAATTCACATATTCCAATACCACATTCTTCTCTTGTTCTCTCAAGTAGTGATACTTGGTAGAAATATGCTTGGTCTTTGAATGCATAATCGGGTTCTTTGATATATTGATAGCACTTGTGTTATCACAGAAATGGTTATAGGATCTGAAATAATCTCTTGAAAAACTTCAAGTAGCTATTTGATCCAAACAATATTCACACAATTCATGGTAGCAGCAACATATTCTGCCTTGGCAGTAAACTGTGAAATGCAACTCTGCTTCTTTCTTAGCCATGTGACCAATCTTTCGCCTAGAAAGAATGCGCCTCCACTAGTACTTTTTTTGTCATCAACATGTCTAGCCCAATCTACATTAGTGTAGACTTGTAGATCAAAATTACCTCCTTTCTTGTACAATAAACCAAAATCTTCAGTTCCTTTCAGATCTCTAAAAATTCTCTTAACTGCAGACGTATGTGTTTCCTTTGGATTAGAAGAAAAACTTGTAACAATCCCAATAGTGTGTGCTATATCAGGTTTTGTTGTGAACAACATACTATAATTTACCAATCATGGATTGGTAAAGAGTATTATCCACCTCTTGTGTCTCATCTTCTTTAGATAATTTACATCATGTGACCATTGGTGTTCCAACAGGATTGGAATCTTCCATACCAAAAATTTTGAGGATCTCTTTGATATACTTAGCTTGTGTAATATAGATCCCTTCTGCAACTTGTTGTATCTATAGTCCTAGAAAGAACTTAATCTCTCCAATCATATACATTTCAAACTCTTTTCTCATTTCCTCAGCAAATGCCTTACATAAGGTGTTATTGCCTCCAAAAATAATATCATCAACAAAAATTTCAGCAATCAAAACCTTGTTGTCACTGTCACACTTCAAGTAAACATTATTGTTATCACTTGTTCTTTGAAATCCTATTTTGATTAGATAAGAGTGCAACCTCTCATACCATGATTGGGGTCCTTGCTTCAATCCATAAAGATATTTATATAACTTACATACCTTGTTCTTATTTGTGCTCCCAATGAATTATTTAGGTTGTTCAATGTAAACTTCTTCTTCCACTATCCCATTCAGAAATGCAGACTTGACATTAATTTGATAAAATTTGAATCCTTTTTAAGCCGCATAAGGTAGAAGTGTTCTAACTCCTTCCAATCTAGCAATAGGTGCAAAAGTCTCACCATAATTTATGTCTTCTTCTTGTGCATAACCTTTGCAAACCAATCTAGCTTTATTTCTGATAACTTCACCATTCTCATTCATCTTGTTTCTGAAAATCCATTTAGTACCAATAACATTTGTGTCCCTTTGGCCTAGGTACTGAATTCCATGTATTGTTCTTTCCTATTTGATCAAACTCTTCTTTAATTACTTTCATATAATCTTCATCATCTAGTGCATCTTTAACTTTCTCTGGTTCAGATGAAGATATCATACATGTATTGTCTCTTACCTTTCTTCTAGTCATCACTCCAGCATCTTTATTCCTAATAATCTTGCTCAGGGAGTGGTGCCTCCTTACATATTTTGCTAAAATAGGCTTGGTAGGTCTCGGTACTTCATCCACATCATTCGGTTGTAGAGAAATCTGTATAGATTCCTCCTCGGTAGGTGCTCTTGGTAAGGTCTCAGGAACATCAAGTTGTACATATACAAACTTATCATAGTCTTGAAGTTCCTTTTTTCTTTCTTCATCATTCTTTTCTGCAAACTCATCAATTCTCACATTTTCACTTTCCACCATTTTGTTAGTAGCTTTATTCAAACACTTGTAGGCTTTACTCCTTGTAGAATATTCCTTCATCCCTTTAGAATCAAACTTTCCTTCTCTAGAATCTTTCAATATATAACATCTTCTTCCAAAAACTTTGAACCAACTAACATTAGGTTTGTGATCATACCAAATTTCATAAGGTGTTCTATTGGAACCTTTTTCATTTGAACTCAATTCAATGTGTAAACAGCTATACTAACTACTTCTCTCTAGAATTTTTGTGAAATACCTTTCTCAATCATCAGTGTCCTAGCACAATCAACAATAGATCTATTTCTTCTCACAGCAATACCATTTTGTTGTGGTGTCCTCGGTGCTGACATATGTCTCTTAATTCCATTTTCATTACAAAACAATGTAACCTGATCAGATGTAAACTCACCTCCTCTATCATATCTCAGACATTTTAGTTGTCTTCTAGCTTATTTCTCAACTCGGGCCTTATACCACTTAAACATTTTAAATGCATCATATTTTTCTGTTAAAAACATTATAGACATGATTCTAGAATAATCATCCACAAATAGAATAAAATATTTGTCTCCATAGTAACTTTGAGTTCTCATGGGTCCACATAAATCAGTATGAACTAAATCCAAAATTCCTTGTGTAACATAAGTTTTGCTTAAAAAAATAGATTTAGTCATCTTACCCATTTGACATTCTCTACACATAGCATTCTCAGGTTTCTCTAATCTCGATAATCCTCTTACTCTATTCTTTTTACTCACTTTGATAAAGTTGTAAAAATTAACATGACAAAGTCTTGTGTGCCATAGCCAGGCATCCTCAACTTTAGCATATAGGGATCTCTTCATAGAAGTATAAAGATAAAATAAATTACCTTTAGATTGTTCTCCAGTAGCAATCATGTTTTCCTTATCAAAAACTTTCACTCTTCCATGTTGAAATTCCAGTTGGTGACCTGTGTTATTTAATTGTGCAACACTCAATGGATTATACTTTAATCCTTCAACCCAATAAACATCATCACATATTGTGTAATTCAATAGAATTATAGAACCTTTTCCTTTCACAAGGTATAGAGCATCATTACCAAATCTAACATATCCTCCATCATGTTTTTCCAAGGAAATAAACTTAAGTGTGTCACCAGTCATGTGATGTGAACAACCACTATCTATAATCCATGTTTCATTGTTACTTACTTGTGATATTAGGGCTCTTGGTTCTTCTTCATCAGAATTGTCTTTAATAGAAACATAAACAACTTCTTTTCCACCACTATCATTTGAATCATCATCACTTAGATCTTCATTAGAAATATGACAAGATTTCTTACCTTTGTTTTTGTAGTCTTTGAATCTCCTGATCTATTTTCTCTTTTGTCCTTATCTTTTTTATCCTTCTTCTCCTCATTACCTTTCTCAGGGCAGTTAGATGCAAAATGACCAATCTTTTTACAGTTAAAACATTTCAAGGGTAACTTACATCGGTATTTTACTTTGCCTCTTTGTAGCCTTCTAGCCAAAAAAGATTCAAAATCTCTCTCGTTCTCTTCATCTGCGGCAAATAATTCCTCCAAACCAATCTAACAGCTATAAAATCTCTCACTGGAACTGCTAAAATATCCATCACTAGGTCTAGAATCCTTAGAGCTTCTTATCTTCAAAGATGACTTAAATGTAGACTCAATCTTAGATGCAACAGGTAAACTATTATCAAAATCATTAATCTCAAATGTAACCAACTTACCAATAGTAGTATCAAGAGAAACATCCATCTGAGGAATGGATCTCAACTCTTGTATAGAAGATACTCGAATAGCATAACTCGGTATCAGGGTTCTCAACATTTTTCTTGTAACATCTTCCTCTGTTATGGCTCCACCAGCTCCTTTGATAGAATTTACAATCTCCTTAAGTCTAGTGTTGTACTATATTTTGTTTTCTCCATCTTTCATTCTCATCGAATCAAATCTTCCTCTCAGACTTTCTGCTTTGGATTTAAGAACATTTTGATCTCCACAATAGGTCAAAATAATTTTATCCCACATTTTTTTTGTAGTAAATCCATCAAGTTCATCATATTCCTGGTTAGTAAGTGTAGAAGCTATCTCAATCATAACTTGTGTGTGTTCTTGCTTCTGTCTCTTCTCACTGATTGTCAAAGGTGCAGTAGTCATTGCAACATATTCATTATCAAGAAAATGAAGTCCATATTCTCCTATACCAGACACATGCAATCTCATTCTACTTTTCCATGTAGATAAATGTTCCCTATTCAACTTTGGTGCTTCCCTCTTATACATCTTTAGATCTTGACTCAAGTCCTTTTAAACTTAACACTTCATAGAACCAATGCTCTGATACCAATTGTTGGTCCCACTAAGAGGGAATTAAACCAAATTAAACTTAAACACTTAAAACTCAACTCACTGATTCACTAGGTAGTACTGAATATAGTAATAATTGATTCCCAAAATAACTTAACAACTTAAACAACCATATATCTCATAAGATGAAAATCAATCATTCAAACTCAGTAAACATAGATCTAATGAGGAAACCCAATATGGGAAAAATCTCTGTGGGAATTGTGACACACAATAAAAATGTACTTTTCTAAAGTACACTCGATAAGAACTTATCATGTTAAAGATTACAAACACATTAGTTGAATGTGACCATGTTAAGGGATTTCCCTCAGATTGGTTAACATCTTTACCCTGTTAGGAGTGGCCTTGCCAGACGAATTTAAACACTCTTTTGGAATGTCACCTACGTCTAGGATTTACAAATAGGACTGTTAAATCCACTCGGTTACAATATTTTCTTTGTTATAAATGTTAATAAGAAATAGTAAAACTTTGATCTGTAAATATAGAAAATACCTTTTTCTTGTGTCAGATCCTTTATCCTCACATAAATACTGGCATCCCATACTCTATTTGTCTTTGTTTTAGACTATAGATTCTACTCTTTCTTCTTCTCTATTCTGCTCGATAACTCTGTTCTTCATCTTCTTCTACTTCTTGACTCAATTTGCCTTCATAATCTCTGTTAATTTCCCATTATTTATACAGACATACGTTTGCCTCTTAATCTCCTTGCTTAGGTTTTCCATCATTTATTCTCATTCATTTGATCATCTTCTTCATAAATCTTAACTCGGTAAACCATTTCACTTTTACCTCATAACTTGAACTTTTCTTGGAACTCACATAATCAGGTTTAATCGCTTGATCTTCATCTAGATCTTCTCATTGAATTTTCTCGCTCGTAGATATTCTAACAAACTTCCTTTAATTCTTGACTCCATCCAAATAATAATCATAGCTTTGTATTAAATTAAATCTTATCATCATTTAAAATCAATATCATGTACTCAGTAATTTTATTTGTAACTTGGTAACTAACTTAGTTCACTACTCGGTGTTCAGTGCTCGGTAACAGAAAATCGATCAACACAATTCTATACAGACTGACTCGGTCTAGCTTGGTAGAGTAACTCTTTTCAGTCATAACTTAACTGTTTGGAATTTTCAACTTAATCAATCAAGTGTACTGACTTGATAACATCAAATATATAATAACAAACACCTATATCAACATTACTTAATCATTGTCTGATCTGTATTTGTCACCCATTTAACTTCTCCTTTGTATGATATGGTAACTCGATAAAAATTAGTAAATCAATTGTTTGACATCAATAAAAAAAATAATAACTGATCTAACCATTTCTACAAACATGTATACTCATTATCACTCAGTCTTCATAATCTCCATCAGTTAATCAACAGATAGATATTCGACATGGTTTTGTCTACTCTACCTATGAATAAGCTACACAAATTGGGTGTTTACACTTTCAAATAGTGGTGAAAATATTGGTGATGGTTACTGAATACCTATTTTTTCTATTACAATCTCAAGCTTATATATCACTAGCTTGTTCCCCATTTTCCAATGGTGCCAACCTTGAATTTTTTGTGGAAATTTTAGTCCTCTCTATTTGTTTGGCATTACAAGTTTCTACCTATATATTCTTTTATTCTTGACCCCAAGGTTTCTCATTTTACTTGGTCTATTTATATCCAAGGTTTCTTATTGGACTCTCACTTAACAAATTTGGGTATTCAAAATCCATGTTTCCCTTTCTATAGGAAACCATAAACTTTTACACACCTCTTTTGGTTTTACCATCATGCTCAACACTTGTGGACTTGGATTCATGATTTATTTTAGTCACTCCAACCTGAGCCTTTTTCTTGGCATATAGTTCTTCTTGGGGATTGATCTCGTATCCCCTTCAAATTTACCTAGATTTGGCATGCTTTCAAGGTGGAAATCTTCTTCATATTATAAAAAATATTAAAAATTGTTTTTTTTTTAATAGCTTAATTAATGTTAATGTTTTTTATTTTTACTAAAGCATGTATATGTAATAATGTGATGATCCAGATTTAAGTGCAATCCAACAAGTTTGTGTTGAAGGTTTTGGTGTTTGAAAACTTTTATGCTTTGAAAGCCGCCAATATACCTTGAGATTGATTTTAGGAGTGGTTAGCTCCAAGTGTGAAATCTCTGCAAGGTAACTAGATAAACTATAGGGAAAATACTGCCCTCTGCACTTCTGGATCTGTTAAACCAAGGTGGGTACACCAAATCTAGATAACATACAACTCTTTACAATCTCTTTATCACTCTAGATTATAAAAATAGATGTTGATAAGAAAGTACTAAATGCTAACCAGGCATTCATTGACTCTCCATTACCATGAAGGACCACAATCAACAACCACAAAACATAAAAGGACTTTGGGAATGGTTTTGATGTGTAAGACTATAGAATATAGACCAAAACCAATCAAACATATATCTCAGTAGAATGTACTAGTCCCTGATCAGTGCCTTATCCATTGGGCAATGTCTCAAATGCAGATACAGAAACAAGAACCAACTATTGTCAAAGAATTAGAGCCATAAAAACAACTAATCCAGACCAACCACTACTTATAAGATCCTTCTATGGACAATTCAAATGACTCTATGTCCTATCCAGAGTGTGTTTCATTTGATCCTAGATCAAAAACTATAGAATAAAACATATACATAGGTAACCCTATGCAGTGAATCAGAAAATCCAAAAAATCACAAGATTGGCACCAAGGAGAGACTTGAAACTGGAACAATTGCATTAAGTAGGATGAATCATGCTCATGTACATATCTGACCTAAAACATACACTACGTTAATAATGTGCAAATGATCTAAAAGTTTCTATTCTATCTTGATACATTATACTATAGTCTGTTATATCCCCTTGGGACTAAACCCTGGAACCAACACTTGGAGTCCAAAACTTTCAAACCCTTACAACAGAGAAAAGAAAAGGAGATAAATAGGAGAAGGGAAACCCTAGGAAAGGGTTATCTAAAAATAGTCCTTCTCATGAAATTTAAAAGCTTGCAGTCCTTCTCTTTGTTGATTGATCTTCACAAAGATCAAGAAAATACTTGATCTAAGATGTCACCCATCAAGCCGCAAGAAATTATCAATCATAAATGTAGAATAGTCACAACAGGGGAAGAGAAATCTCAAAATATTATGCAAACCAAAGACCCATACCATCACCATGCAGTAATAAATTCCCTCAGAACCATAGGAAACATCCCCAGCCACTCAAATGACACCATTAAAGTTGATCCAAGGATGAAAAGGACGAAAAGGACCTTGAACCACTCCCCAGCAAGTCTGCAACATGCAACCATGGCTAGAAACCCTCAGAAAAGCATTTGAAAATTCAAAAATTAGTTATAATAGCTATTCCTAGCGCAAAACACATCATCAACGTCTGAGATCAAGACTTTACTCAACTTTAAAACTGAGCCGTCGATCCTCTTTAAGTTACCCAGGCTCCACAATTTGATTCAGACACATGGTACATGGGCACAATGCCTTGAACATTAATCATCGAGCATCTTTCCTTTGAGGCTTTGCACCAACTATTGGATCAATCTCTCACCTGAACTTTGTCTTTAACCTACGCTTTTACTTAACCATCACAATTCCTTCGTATCTCTAAATCTCCCAATGTTTATATTAACTCTGGTCAAGTCTCAAGATTTAGAGATAAGCCTATCTCTGAATCGCCAATTGAATAATCTAACCCTGAGTTTGTTCTGAGACCCAGCAAACACCACTAATCTCATTAGTCACTTGGAATTGTGTCTGCATCTTGGCTCATATCTCTGAATCATTGAATCCACCTATGACCCCTTGACTTTATCTAGCAATCCAGCATCATCTGCACATCTGAGTCTTAATCAACGATGCATATTTAATCTTAGCAAACTTAACATTACCCAAGCTCTGACTTGGAGATCCAGCAACTAAGCTAATCTCGTGATCTCTGGATGAAAATCTTAACTCGGGTCTAGTCTGGAGATTCAGAGATAAAGGCAATCTCTGTATCTCCCAAGGTTTGGGTTAACCTGGATTAGATCATGAGATTCAACAATAGCCTTAGATCTTTCTCAGAATCGATGGTTCATATTTAATCTCACAAGGTTAGGCTTGACTGTAGTTCTATCCCAAGATTTAGAGATAGAAGGATCTCTAAATCATTGAATAAAACCCAACCAGACTTTTCTTGACTCGGGTCTCATTCTAAGATACGGAGATAAATCACAATTGCTGAGTCACTAAGCATATGTCTTGACTTAACTTAAGTCACAAGATCTAGTGCTAGCCACACGATTAGATCTACATCGACGGTCCTCACCAAATCTCTGAATAAAAGTTCTGACTTTGACTTTATCTTGAGAAAAGAACTAACATATTCCCTCTTGATAAGACACATGGCAAACAAGAAATTTTCCTTGAATTTTAAAGTAACTGAATCTCTGACATTGAGGCAAAGTGACATCTGTTATATCCCTTTGAATCTGATCGTTGATTAATCTAAACATAATTAAAACCCACTCCCACCAACTGCCACACGTCATACCATTGCATTTCCTTGAAGACTAACAAACTTGAAGCTCTCTGACTAAGGCACAATGCAAACCACATGATCTACCTTGATCTGTCTGTAGATTAACTTAATTGTCGTCACACCTTGGTCCCGCCAACTTCCATGTGGAACTTCCTTGCAAAGCCTTAAACATTATTCTTTGGTCACCTTTTTCTTTAAGTCTTAGTGTCGACCACACAATCAAAATGATCTGATGGCTGACAAACCCACTTCCACCATCGATTACAGAGGGACACTTGGCGCCCAGGTGTGAAGCCTTGAAAATTAAACAAACTACATCTATCCCTCAAGGCTCAGTGCACAACGCTGATTGAAATCTAATCTGACATAACTTTAACCCTTGAGCAAGCTTGTCTAGTTTCCATGTGGCACTTGGTCATGAACCCTTGAACATTAAAATTTTTGTAGCTTCCACCTTAAGGCATAACAACCACAGCGTGATCAAAATAATCTTACAGTAGATGAAGATGGTCGCTCGACTGTTGAAGGCTTGACACTTGGCATCACATTGTGATGCCTTGATGGGTAAAGAGAGATCATCTTCATGATCAGGGATAAATGCCTATCATCATATTAAGAAGAAAATGCTCGGCAAATACAAAGCATAAAGTATTTTGGGGACATGAACTTAGGAAATATTAAAAACCCCACTAGGAAAATACTTTAGAAAATAAAAAGGCCCCGCCCGATGACAACATAAAACATATAACTTAAGGCGACTTAATTTACTCAAAAAAGTAATTTCAAATTATAACAAGGCCATGAGGGTTTAGGGTTTTAGGGTTCTTTTAGAGACCTAAAACAAGGAGAAACAGGTCAATTTTACTTGCAGAAAACCATCGAATCCAAAGAAAAACTTGACAGTGCTAACAGAAGGTGGCCCATTTTCATGAGGTTTTAAAGCATTGGGGAAATTATCCTTATATGGTTTCCAGGGTTCCTCTAGGTATTTTTTCTTCTCATGTGTGGTCTCCACCCTGTGGCCATCAGTGCAACTAAAGTTCCTTAATGTACCACTCTCAGACCCCATTGTCTCAGGTTCCTCACTGCTAATATGTTGGTGCAAGATATTTTCAAAGGTGGAACTCTACATATTTTCCACATGGGGGATTCTCGTTTGTGTGGGTTACAAGAGGTATAGGCCCTTCTACTAGTGGTGGAAGAATCTAGTTAGATTCTGACGGTGATACTGATTTGCCTAGCTCTTCCAAGTGGCTCATGGTTTTGCACTAGCTATTTCTCCCTCCTAAAAGGGCCAAGATAAGGACACGTAGGAGGTGAATAAAGAAGTTTGGGTCCTCCCAAATGCTACCCCTAACCACACTAATGTTTGGAGTCCCAAGGATGATAAGTATCCTCCTCCACCCTCAACCACTACTTTAGTCACTTAGTGACTTGTTATTTGATGTTTTCTCTTTGGGATTAGCATGTGTTTCTATTTCTAGGCATACCTATGTGTTTTTTTATCCTCTGGGCCTTTCCATTTGAATCAGTCAAGCATAGTTCCTATCCCAAGGAATTAGTAAAGCATGAAAATCCTCACTTGCTTCATTACTAACCTTGTTTGGTAGTTGTTTACACTTATTATGGTAGTTTCATTACATTTATAGTTCTTGTTTGTTTCATTCAATACTAGTCTTGCATTTAGTTTTCATTCCTACATCCATCTCATACGTTGAATGCTTGAGACTAGTTCTCCATAACTAGTTCATGGGTTATTCAATAACATTGCATCTAGCTTGCATCTAATTTGCATTTTTTATCATTTCATCTTTCAATCAAGTAGTGTTAAGATATTATGTTGGGAGAGCACACCCACAACCCTCTCTAAGAGAAAATCAACAAGGCTTGGGTGCCCTTATTTTGCTCATCAGAGGTTATGGTGGAAAGCTTTGTGTATGAATAAGTTTTGATATGTTTTTTATTAAGGTAAAAATAGGTTTTGAAGGGGCCCTGAAACCCTATACAGACAGATTTTGGAGGGAATCTGGAACCTGACTAAGAAGAAATGCTACTAAGAGATATACATTTTGAACCAGTAGCCCAGAAACAACAATAATCAACAGCTAAAAAAGATAAACCATAAATAATTTTTGATATGTTAATGTATCTTAAATGATTTATATCTCTAATGTTTGCATGTCTGAGTTTGTCCCATACAGGTAGTTTTCATACACATTTTGGCACTCCCGGTGGGACCCACATCCCTGAAATTTAAAGCTTTTTTCAAATTTTCTATCATTTTCTGGAGGCACTCACGCAGAGTCATCTCTGACCTAGAATAGTTGACCACTATCTCTATAGATCATTGTCTGCACTCCTCGAGGATTGTGCTGTCAAGTATACTATTTTTTAGGTTTTTCATTAATCGTCAATTGTGCTCTAACAGTCGTTTGCACTCTGAAAGTTGTTTGTGCTCTTTGACAGTCATCTACACCTATTGACTGTCACTTACGCTTGTTGACTGTCATTTGCACTCTCTGATAGTCATTTGTACCTTTTGAATTTTGTCTACGCACTGTGATATTAAAAAAAATTGAGCAAGCTTTTGTGTTAGTAATCCATCTAGATTTTTATAACACCTCGAATCTTAACATTAACATCAGAAAATACTAACTTTTTGAGTTGTAGTACGTTGGTAGAGAACATTGACAAACAATAAACTACTCATCTTTTGTCTTGTAGGTTGCCTAGGAGATACAAATAAACATTGTATTTTCTTTAATCTTTTATTAGGCACCTTAACCAAGGTTCACTTGTAGTGTCTTGTTAAGTGATAGGGTAGTATGCTCTTATCTTTTATGAGATAATCATAAACCTAGACTCATTTTATATTTCACTTAGAAAGTAACCTTGGAAACCAACAATATGTTTGATGTGTTTGGGAGAAAATAACATTGGATAGGAGAGTATGCTCTTTTCTCCTTGTGGTAAAATCAGAAATATAGACTCCTTTAGTTGCCAATCCATGCTTTTGAATTAATCCTTTAGTTGGGCCTGTTGGTTGAGGTAAAAAGCTCTTGGGAACGACCCATGTCAGAACAAGGTGTAAGCCACACCACTCCAACTCACGTTAATCAAATTTTCTTCTTGGGGTCAAAGCCTTGGAAGCTAGATACCATTTGATTTTATACTCATATCTCACCTAACATTTAGTAGGGCCTTATGGTCTCAATCACATTTACATGACTACTTGTGTCAAGGTTCTTTATGGGGCTATACGTCTCAATCGCACTTGCGCAAACATAGAGGATGTATTCAAACAGAGGCATGTACTAAGAACCTTAGAATAGAAGCTACTTGGTTCACCCCTGAAAGCATGACAATCCCAATGCAAGGAGGATAGTAACATCCCCAAGACACTCGTCGTATCATGCCTTCCTAAGTGTTTGGAGTAGGCTAATACGACATTGTTAACCCATTGCGTGATTGGTTGTAGTCATATTCTGATTAGCTCTTGAAGTATGCCTAAGTCAGCAAGCAAGGATTTTCATGCTTTACTGATTCCTTGTGATAGGAACTGTGCTTGACTGTCTGTATTGAAATTTCACCAAGAACGTACATACTTCAAATTCATTATGTTGTATCAACTTCATTGTCATTATTGCTTCTTTCCTGCAAAGTTGCTTTGTCCCTTATTGCATTGTTTTTAGACATATGAATGTTATTTTTTTGGTTTGAATGCTTAAAAATTGGTTATTTCCATTGAACAGAATGACCAAAAACTGTCCTAGAAAACCCTAATTGATCATATTTTATCAAAAAATTCTCTAAAACCAAATTGTCATCTCTAACCTGAGACTATCATCTCTGTTTGAGAATCATCGTCTCCAACCTAGAATGGTCATCTCCGTAGATCATCATCTATGTCTAAGAATCATCATCTCTACTTAAAAATAGTGAGCTATCAGACCTTGCAAAAGCCTCAGAAATTTGGTTTCTCAAAATCACTTAAAATCATTTGTCATAAAACACATATCTACCGGTTAAAATCAACATTCTCTCCATCAGACATTAGCAATTTAGGAAATCATAAGAAATTCAAACTCCTAGTTCCTCGTGTTTATAGAGAGAAGAAATAAGGATAGAAAAGCCAAGGAGTATCAACATATAAACAAATCTATTCAGAAAGAAATCAAGGATTTTGAGAAATTTGACACTATCATCTTAAACATCAAAGTTTCCCGTATGATGGCCAAAACTCATGTGAATCATGCTTTCATCCATTTTGATAAATATGACTAGATGAGCCTTACTATTGACCTTTGAATCTTGAATCAATTCATCACCTCCTCATTATCATAAGATCGTCATTCCTTCTTGCAACAAACAAAATCAATCATCCTTGGATAATAATCAAACCAACCAAATCCAATCTTTCACTCCTTCATTCTCATTAGGTTGAAAGATCTCAATCAAAGTGTTTCAGACCTTCATCTCTAGAAAACACATTATTTCTTGTAGAACATCAGTCTGTCTCAAGCAATCAAATCTATTGATCTTGTCATATTTTTCTTGGGATCAAAATTCTATCACCAAGTAGAAGAAGATATCATCCAAATCAATCCCTTGTGTTTGAATTATCCTAAGGTCTTGTCTCACCTAGGTTTTTATCTTAAAACCTTCAAATCCAATTCAAATTATTCAAATCAATCAATCTTAGTCAAATCCAAATCAATTCAACCCAATCCAATCAATCAAAATCTAATCTAAAACAAATCAAGTCCAAATCCTTTGCTCCTAAGATCATCGCTAATCGACATCCCAAAACTTCATCCTTCATCCTTCATCATTCATCTTTTGGAGGTTACCATTGTATGGTAGTTACCCAATCTCAAGCTAAAAACATGAGGCACATGCAAATAAACATCAACCACGATGATGATAATCATTTTTCTTATCCCTTCTTTCAAGGCCCTTCTTTCAAGGGGAGGAAGTACACGTTGAGGACATCACTAATATCCCTAAAGAAAATGAATTGATTGACCAACATGAAAGATCTAATCAAGTGAATGATTTCCTCAGTGATCTATATAATCTAGATATGGTTGAGAAGGCCATTACTCATAATGGTGGAGAGATTTTTATGATCTTGTCAAGAATGGTGTCACAGTACCCGCCAATTTTAATGAATCTCTCCTCGTCAACAATATCATCAAGGCTACACCCACTTCAAACACGGTCACGACCTTAGCCTCTAATGCAACATCCTATCAAGATAGAGGAAAGACCACTTCAAGTGGACCTTCTACATTAATCCCTGCGCCAACTTCACAACCAGAATTTCAATTAACAAGGGAATAACTTCAACAAATCCTTAGTGTCTTTCCCAAAACAACCTCACATGATAGCACTCGCACCACAATGAACACTACTACAAGTGTTGGTGCTAGTGTTTTCAACATAGGGCATACTTCCATCCCCTTATCTACACATCCAGTTTCATCATCACAATTCACATTTTCATCATCCACAATGAATACATTCATTCAACAAACATCTTGAGCTTATCATTATACGCCTCCTCCTACAGCTGGTGTGACATTGATAGGATTTTTGGCTTTGCAATTAGGAGATGAACAATCTTTTGGACCATAGTTCATGCCTCACAATGCTCCTGATTTAGATCAACAAGTCAATGAGCTTAGAAATCTTATTCATAGCCTGCAAAATGGAGGAAAGAAAGAGTTCTCCTTTGAAGATATATTTCCTTATCCATTTGACAAATCGATAACCATTCAACCATTTCCTCTGAATTTTGAGATCCCTAAGTTTGATAAATACAAAGGGGATACAATCCCACTCCAACATCTCAAAGAATTATATATTGCATGCCAAGAGGTTTCCTACAACAATAATTATTTAAAGAGGCTCTTCACTAGAAGTTCCGACGGTCCTGCTTTGGATTGGTTCATGGCCCTCCCCCATGGATCCATATCTACATTCTCAGACCTCGTAGAGAAATTTTTTGGACAATATTCTTACAACATTGAACATCAAACATCATTGAGTGATCTGCGTAAAACCAAGCAAAGGAACGACGAAACCTTTGCCATGTTTTTACAAAGATGGAGACACATTGTGAATTGTATGCCTTGGAAGATACTCGATAATCATTTGATTGACATCTTTACAAAAATTAGGTATCTAAAATGTCATTCCAAGTGAAAATGGCTTCTTTAGACACTTATGAGTCTCTTGTTAAAAAGGGGAAAAATATTGAAGATGGACTTTTGCAAAAGGGTGCGATTAAACACTATACCCCTTCCTCTAACAATGACAAACCAAAATTTTAGAGTAAGAACAAAGGAGTTGTCAATGATGGAGTGACAGATACCAAATACGTCCAAAATGTCTAGGCATCTAATCAGATCAATCACAATAATCACAATAATCATAACAACAATCAATCAATCAAAACAATTCATCACAAAAAAAATCTCAACAACAACCTCATAATCAATCCTATTTGTTCCCTCATAACAACAATGACAACAATAACAATAACAATAACAACAATACCTAACAGCGCTGACAATTCACCTCTCTCGTAGAATCACTTGATGTGGTCTTAAGGTGACAAGTGGATCAAGGCATGATGGTATATCCTAACACTCGGTCGTTTTATGAAAAATAGCCCAAGCCCACTTGGTATAAAGACAACAAATACTGTAATTATCATCACATCAAGGGGCATGATACCAAGAAGTGCATGAAATTGAGACGCTTTTTCCAAGACCTTATAGACAATGGAAAAATTAAGGTTGAAGGACAAAATCCATCATCATCAAATGTGAAACTAAAAGTCTACAATTAATTGCTTCCTAAATACAATCAGAACAACATGTCCAATGCTATTCCATATGAATATTCCACAAAAACCATCACAGACAATGATCCAACATGTGGAAGTTTATAAGAGAATGATATCTTCTATTTTGATGAACTTTGTGGATGCATTGAAGAGTCTGAAAACTATGTGAACACTCTAACACTGAAAGGGACTAATTGCAATGCTACCACCCAAAGACCAAGAGTTACTGTCCAGGCCGCTAACAATCCATCAACTTCTGCAAATCCACCAGTTGCACCATCCATAGCTACTCAACCCGCTTCACGCTAAGAATTTTTGGCCTAGTTAGGAAAGACGCCTACACATATATCTATCCTCAAGCTTCTTCATGCATCCCCTATTCATAAAGAAGTTCTTAAAAAATCCCTTAATGAGTCTCGTGTTCCTAAAAACATCAACGCTTCCCAATTCCAACATATGATAGGAAATTTAGTTGCATAAGAGAATTTGGTCTTTACTGATAAATATTTATGTGGCCCAGACCTCCATCACAATAAATCCCTCCATATTGAAGCTAAAATCCACTCCACTAAAATCAAATACGTCCTTATAGATGGTGGATCTGGTCTTAATTTATATACATTAAAAATAATCTGAAACATTGGTCTTTTTAAAGACCTTGGTGTAAATAAAAGAATCACAATAAAGGCTTATGATGATAGAGAAAGGGAGAGAAAATATTTGATAACACTCCCTCTGCAAGTGGACCCAGCCTTTTTTGAAACAATTTTTCGTGTGCTTGACCTTGATCTTCCATATAATATCTTGTTGGGATGACCATAGATACACGCTATCAAAGGTGTACCCTATACATATCATCAATGTCTAAAGTTCCCACATTAGGGTAGATAAATAACTATTCTTGGAGATCCCAAACCCTTTCAGTACTACAAAAGATTCGAGGGTACACAGTTAAATTCTTGTCCTTTGAAAGAATTTACTCGACCTATTGAAAAACATTCCTGAGTCTGAGAGAAAACAAAATTCATATATCAAGGCATGGGGGAATATAAGTTTGAAAGTGCTATGTGCATTGGACAACTCCACTTATCACCAAAATCTTATAGAAAACCATCAAAACTAACTCCCCCAGGAGGAAAAGACATCATGAAATGCAAAAAGACTACTTTTGAACACTGGGGATCCTTATTAGATGAGCGCATAGAATATAATGTCCTACATTGGATTTACAAGGAAGAAGAAGATAAACTAGTAACCTTTTCCAAAGACAAGTATATAAAGGCCACTCCCATTTTTGAAAGCATGGGATATCATTGTACTGGTCTCAGAGAAAAAGAAACAAGAAGAAGGACCCTCATTACAAAAAAAGTTATCCACATGGCAAATGATTGGGTTCCTTGGAACCTAATACTAACTTCATTAAGGATTATGTTTAGTTGAATCTGACTCAGACACCGAAGAGGATTTCTACGAAGTACCTTTCCAATATAGTGAAGATGACCTCGATGACTATTCCCATTTCCTTACCATCATAGAAGCTGACCTTTCATCCCCTAGCCTTCCCCTTAAAAATCATGAACTAATCGATTGGGATCAACAAGATTCACTACCATCCTTTGACATATGTCATTTGGATGAGGTAATGTTAACACTCTTTGGACTTAAGAACCTCTGAGAATACGAGCATCAGATCCACTACAACAAAAAAATCCTACTTCGGTATCCAGATCAACACTCTTAGTCGCAAAATTGAAAATAAAAATAAAACATCCCCTAGTGAAAACCTCTTGCAGGCACCTTCGGATGAAGAAAAAGATAAAATAAAGTATGTTTCATCTAGTGAAAACCTTTCTAAAGTGCTAGAGGAGGGAGAAGTTGACCTACCATTCATATATTTATAGTTGAAAAAATCCTCCATCCTGATAGAAGCCAAAATAATAGTCAACCTCGGTACATAAGAATATCCAAAAGTCACATATATTGTTGCATCACTCAATAATCAAGAACAAAAAGCTATGACCGAAATCCTTAGGAAACAAAAAACTAATTTTTCCTGGACTTACAAAGATATGCACAGATTGGATACAAATTTAGTAGTGTGTCATCTTATCATTGATCCGAAGGTGAAACCTATTAAGCTGAAGTTACGCAAGATGCATCCATAAGTTGCTTTGTTAGTCAAAGTTGAGCTTCAAAAAATGCTTGATGCCAAGATAATTTGACCAAATGATTATCCTGAATGGTTCTCTAACATTGTACCAGTAGGTAAACCTGTCAAGGGCATCTGTATTTGTACAGACTTTAGATATTTGAACTTAGCATGTCCTAAGGAAGATTTTCTGCTACCAAATATTGATATCATAGTAGACTTGACTGTTGGACATGAGATGCTATCCATCGTGGATGGATTTTTTGAGTATAATAAAATTAGAATAGCACCAGAAGATCAACATAAGACTATGTTCACAACTCCTTATGGTATGTTCTATTATCAGGTCATTCCCTTTGGTCTTAAAAATGCAAGTGCAACCTATCAGTGAGCAATGACCAACATCTTTCATGATCTCTTACATGTTATTATGGAATATTATGTGGATGACCTTCTGGGAAAATCAAAGACATGAGACTCACATATTTCCATCCTCACAATAATCTTTGAAAGATTGGAGAAGTAAAAGCTTCAGCTCAATCCCAAAAAAATGTGTCTTTGGAGTTCAATCTGACAAATTCTTAGGCTATATTGTGTCCCGCAAAGGAATATAAGTTGATCAAAAGAAATTCAAAGCCATTTTAGAAATGTTTCCTCCTAGGAAATTAAAATAGCTACGCAGTCTACAAGGAAAACTTCAGTCTATCAGAAGATTCATGTCACAGTTGGCAGATAAAGTGCATCCCTTTTCTCACCTATTATGCAAAAATATCAAGTTTCAATGGGATTGCCTATGTCAAATAGTGTTTGAATGGTTGAAAGGATATCTAGCTAACCCTCTAGTGTTGGTGTTACCTATCTTAGGTTGGCCTCTGATCCTGTACATATCAGCTACTGAAGTTGCACTAGGTGCTCTTTTAGCACATTTAGATGATAATGGAAAAGAGCGAGCAATCTATTACCTCAACAGAACACTAGTGGGTTATGAATTAAATTTCTCACCTATTGAAAAATATTTTTTGGACATTATCTTCTATATACAAAAGTTGCACCACTACATGTTCAATCATAATATACAACTTGTTGCAAAAATTGATCTACTCAAATATTTGTTGTCTAAAGATACTCTTACTGGACGCACTGCTAAATGGGTCATGATTCTGAGTGAATTTGACACTCTTTATATGGATTTAAAATCTATTAAAGGCCATGCGATTGCACATCAGTTAGCTAAAGCACCTGTTCAAGAGAACCACCCAATCATTAAAGATTTTGGAGATGAATCTATTCTCAATATTACCCCGAGTGTCCCATGGAAGCTTTATTTTGATGGATCTTTTACACAAAAAGGATCGGGGCTAGGTATTCTCTTTGTCACACCCCAAGGGGATCTCATCCCTAAATCTAATAAACTGCAATTTCCATGCACAAGCAATATTTCATAATATGAAGCCTTGGTGATAAGACTTTGCCAAGCCATCCAGTGGAAAATCTTCAGTTTACTAGTTCTTGGTGACTCTCAGTTAGTTATCAAGCAGGTCTTGGATGAATATCAAATAAAGGATGACATATTACTCCCTATCATTGCATGGTTGAAGATCTGAAACAAAATTGCATAGAGATTGTCTTCCAACACATTCCAAGAACAAACAACAAAGCAACCGACACTATGGCAACCATTAGTTCTTTGATATTCATGCCTAAACACAGTTCACGGTGCGAGTTTCTCATTGAGAATATTATGGTCCCTTCCTATGACCAACCAAAGACTGAGATGGTATGTGAAATTGTTGGTCCTAATTCTCCATAGTACTGATAAATTTATGCCTACCTTAAGGATGGAACTACCCGGCTTACCCTCACCCCAAATAAACATAAAACCTTCATCCTCTAAACCTTGTGTTACACAATCCTTGGTGATACCCTATTTTGGAAACACTTTGACAGAACTCTTCTAAGGTGTCTGAATTTAGAGGAAGGGCAAAAATCCTTAGAGGAGGTACATCAAAGGATCTATGGGGCCCATTCTAGTGGGCTCACTTTGGCCAAGAAATTGTTACGCACTGGATACTATTGGCCTACTATGGAGCATGACACCTATCACTATGTGAAGAAGTGTGTACCTTGTCAGCAATACAACAATTTGATACACACCCCCTCCCAATCCCTTCAACCTACCATCACACCTTGGCCTTTTTCCCATTTGAGACTTGACCTGGTTGACCAGATATTTCCAAATTTGTCCAATGGCCACAAATACATCCTTGCTAGTACAGAGTACTTCAAAAAATGGGTTTAAGCCATTCCTCTTACTTACACCACTAGAAAATAGATTTCAAAGTTTATTTTGAACTATCTTATTTGTCACTATGGCATCCCTCAAGATATTATCACAAATAGTGGGACCCCTTTCAAGAATAAAGATGTCACAAAACTATGTAAGAAGTTTTGCATTACCCAACACTATTCCTCCAAGTACTTCCCACAAGGTAACAGTCAAGCAGAGGCTACAAACAAAATCATTCTAAAAATTCTCAAGAAAATAGTCGATGATGGTGGTCGTGACTAGCACCTTCACTTAAATCCTACCCTTTGGGCCTATTTAACTTCCATTCATACCCCCACTAGAGCCACTCCATTCACCCTTGTCTACGGTACTGAGGTCATCCTTCCCATCAAAATTGAGCTCCTTCCCTCAGAATCTCCCTAAAGAATCTGAGTTTCGAAGAAGAATACCAAGTTGCTCGCTTGCAAGAGCTTGAAATCCTTGATGAGAGATGTATTAATGCCCTGAAACATATCCATGTGTATCAAAATCATCTGCGCTTATAGTTCAACAAGAAGATCAAACCTCGTGAGCTTGAAGTTGGCGATCTTGTCCTGTAGCATGACATGAAGAACCTTCAGAACCGTGAAAAGAAAGGAAAGTTTGAGCCTAACTAGTTGGGACCTTTTGTGGTTACAACTAAATTTGGGTCTGGAGCCTATTAGATTGCAACACCAGAGGGATATCATATCCCTAATCCTATAAATATTTTCCATCTCAAGCGCTTCTATGCGTAATCTATCAGCAGTTCCTTTTGTACAGCCAAAAAGTCAGCAAAAATCTTAAAAAATCAGAAAAGTAGCAAAAATCCAAAAATAATATAAAATTGTCCTAAAAAATCTAAAAACAAAAAAAGTCCTGAAAAAACTTATTATCGTGGTGAAAGCCTGGCAAATATGCACCTTGATAATACACCCAAAAAAATTGAAAATTTGAAAAAGTAAAAAAAGTAAGGAGAAATAAGTCCATCCATCTATGAAAAGCACTTCGGTGGTGCAATGGATAATTACCATGGTGAAAACTTGTTTCAGGAGCCATGTGTAGTTAGATCCATCATTTATTCAGACAATCCTACACGCCATTCATCGCCTTTCCATAATACACTCTCACAATGCCTATATCTGTGTAGGTTTCTTACCTAATCCTACTTCACTTTTCGTCAAGTCCTCACCTTCGCAATAAATATTTGTCCCCAAAATTCCCGCATGCTGAGCTTAACCCCATGACACTGAGATTTTTCCTAGACATAGTGATTGCAAGAAACTTCACAAATCAACTTTAAGAATAAATTTATCAGCAATTATTCCTTTCACAAGCTACTTCCAAACGATTTCCATTTCAATATGATTCAATCTTTTCCCATCTAGACGTATCCTTCGGCTTATCAATCATCCATCACACAATCTTGTTCATGGAATGAACTTTGGACTGAATGACTGATAGATCATGATGCCTTTTGTTGATTTTATGTTTTTGTTTCAATATAGCCTCCTCATGATTGTCTTTATCTTTAATATATTGGTATATCTTGAATGGCGTCTATTGGAATACGCATCATTTTCGGTGTGATCTATTTGTGATATTTTTAGTACATTTTTGTTTGATACACAATTATGATTATGCATGTCTCACTGGGGGCAGGATTTGTACACATACCACAAAATCCCAAACAAAATTTGGGTGTGCTAACTCTCCCCATGAGTGTCATTGCATTGGTACCATTGTGACTGAAATCCTACATCTATTTTCTTAAATCTATCTAATTGTTTGAGAGTCTAGTCCATGCAAAGGAACAATGTCACTTTTGTTTCCTAACACATAGTGCATACCTCCTCTTACAATATCAAACTAGGGTGTGCTCTCTGACATAAACACAATATAATACCACTTGAAAATCATGTAGATAGGATGCATTTTAAGTTAGGTCATGTTGCATTTCAATCTTAGCAAGATTCATGTGTATTCCCTCCCTCTTAAAGCTAGCTAAATGATCCTATCAATTATGGTTGATACACACAAAAACAATGTCCTAGTTTGAGTCCTCATTAGTTGCATTCACTTAGGTTATTCATTATTTTATTATGTTATTATGTTGATGATGAGTTTAAGTATTGAATTCAAATTAAACGTCATGTACTCACATAATAATATCTATTTAGATACATTTTAGGTTCATTTTTCATTTATTATCCATAGCATTAATCATTATTTCCAATTTATTATCTATGTATATTCCAATTTACATTAATCATTATAAATCCATTTCGATTTATATACATCATATAAATATGTCCATCACATCTATAAATTGCATATAAGCATTATCCATCTAAAACCATAATAAATTATCACATATGTATATCCCTACATCATAGATATGTCAGAACCATCATGTAGTACATGATCATATACATCATACATCACACACATCAATCATAAAACCATCATATGCATATAGGAATTAAGAAGCACATACATCACATAGGACCATTAAAATCATGTTCGTATATATATCATCGTGAAAGAATAAATTGTCCAAAGTCTGTAAATACATTAGTGATACATGTATACATAAAATTTCATTGTACATCCAAATACTCAAAAAATGCATTTATATCAAAAATAACTAGTATGGATCATGAGGTTGGTCACGTAGATGTCCCTGCTACTCCTGTACCATCTCCCCCTCTGTCCCTAGGAGGTCTCTTCCCTACTAAAGCATGTAAAGAACCCCCACCTATAATGTACATGGTTGATCACTCACTGTATACTATAGCCATGTGACCCTCAAGAATGGCCTCATAATACATATGATTATAATACTCCATCTCACGGACCGCTCGGGGCTCTTGTCTATGTGCAACAAAAGCCTCCTATACTACCTACATCACCCCAAGTCCAGTCATAGCCTGTACATCAATCTCTCACTATCCCCTGTAATCCTCTTCCCTGTGTTAGTAGGTATCCCTCTCTACTATAACCCCCTGCAAATCTAATCTCAAGGCATCCATCTCTCGCTACATCTGATCTATCCTCTGCTTCCCTTTTATAACCCCTACATGGGTCTCAATCACAGTGAACTATCCAGAATCCACTCGGGCCTATAATGTATCTAGAGTCACCCTGAGCACTATCTTCTTGTTCTCTCTCCTCTATCAATACCCCCTGAACCCTGGCCAAATTTTCTTGTAAGCTACCCTCAGATGCTTGGGTTGTAGCCAAAATTCCCTATAACCTCCCCACCTCTGTTTGTAGACTATCTCACTCTATGACCACTATGTCATGCACATCCTATGCTATATATCCTAGAGGTGGCCCTTGTCCTTGCACCTATGGTACATGTTCATGTCCTTATACTTGTGCCTGTATCGGTATCACCAGAGGGGCTCTATCTATAGGTATCTACACTTGTCATTGTCATCTCTCTGCTACCACCCTCGGTTGTCCTCTTTGTTCATCTCCTCTCCCTACTCCCCCATCATCCCCCCATCATCTCCTCCATTATCCCCATCCACCCCAACATCATCCTCTCCTCCAGTGGGCTGCTCATCTGCCCGTATGACACTTGGTATGGTCAACCTAATCAACCTATGCACAATCCAACATTGAGTGTATGCAGGAGTCACTCCTACATCTTGAACCAAATCTTGTCATTGCTACCATGACAACACCACCATACCTAACCATTATGCTCTTGTACCCCTTAGATCCACCCTAATCCATCACTAACTCCCTACCTCTCGTGTCACTAGTGGATGTGGAAATGTGTCAACAACTACATCATGTACCCGACCAAACTATTTCAATACTCAGGATGGCATATATTGAGCAATCATGTAAGTCATCTGCCCAATCAACCAACTGTTACTTTGTGCAAACCTAAGGTATTATAAATCCTCCCACCCATCCTCTATTTAATCTTGTTTTTGCAAGATCTCTTGCCCCCATGCCTCACACTCTGCGTAAGGAGTCTAGTCAAACCCCTGCATCTCATCTAGTGTCCTTCGCCAATGACCAATAGAATCTATCAACTCATACCTAATAGGTTCTCAATATATGTAGGTATAGGTCTCATATGCCTCTCATCTCTCGTGCGGTCTAATGGGGCATACTACAATGATATACTCACATGCCCACACTAGTAAAAGTGTCACCCCTAAACCTAGTGTCTTGCCTCTCTAGTAGGCACACATGTTTAAATCATAATATAGCTATCTGAGGATCATATACCCCCAATAATATCTCTCCCCCTCATCCTCCAGCATGGTTCTCAAAAATTGCACCCATCCCAAGAGAAAACCATGCCTTGCATGATCCAACATCAACTGTCCTCCAATAAGCCTTGCCAAATATAAAGCAAAATGTCACAACCATGGTCACACTGCCATCATTTCCCTCTAGGATAACCACTATCTAGAAGTGCATATCTAATCATACGATCGACCAAACACAACCTCTACATATGGCTTTGGGCCCTCCTGTACATATTAAAGTATTAACCCTCAGATTGGAATCTGGTATATCTACCATATGTCAAATAGGGTGATAGTGGCCTCACCCGTCAGAAAATGGAAGCTAGAGGTGGGGTTGTGTCACCTCTTAAACAATGTAGTCATGAGAACATTATACAATCTCAACCGCGACCATAAATGAATGTGCTCTAGTCTGCACTTTGCAAACTGCCCCCACTCTGCTGGGGTCAGCTCATATGCCAGTCCTATGGTCTCTCGCCAGCTCTCCCATGACCTAAACATAGCTCCTACCTCCTAAATCCACAAACCATACTTGTCAGTCCTTGTTCCTTAGACTAGGGCATCCTCTACCCCTCCTCGTACCTTGTTCTTCCCTCCCTAATCCCATCCCCTGTGCCTTTTTGTGCCAATTAGCAGAGACACCAATTGACTTGCATAGACAACGATCCATGATCGGCCTCTCTGGTGCCTACCCATAGTCAACCCCATTGACCATCATCTGTGCAAACAAAAATTCTCAAATGTTTTTCTGTATCCCCCTAAACTTTATCCCCATAGATGACAATCCTCGATTGTCATCTACGCAAATGATAATCAGGCGATTGTCATTTGCGAAGATGATGATCACTGATCTGTCATCCCCGTAAATAATGATTGGTGGATCATCATCAATGCAGATGATGATCTTTTCATTGGTTTCTTTGCACCAACCACATTTTCCCCCCATAAATATGCTTAAAACAAGCAATAAATGTGAACTTATAAACCAAAGGCTAAGCTCGATTAGGGTACTCATAGGTGGTCCCATGTTGGTCACTCACTGGTGTGTTTGGACACAATCTGTTATCTGCATACGGTCTCGAGGATTGGTCATGGTTCTCTCTTTGATTCATCTTTTTAGTCTTTGAGGGCGAAAATGACTTCTTCTAGGGCCTTCGTGGCTTATTTATAGGCCCCTTGGGACCCGTTCTCTGTCCTGGACCCTATTTTTCACCATTTTCTTTCCTAATCACCTCATAAGTCATGCAATTGTTCCACTTTCCTCCTTTCTACCTCCTTTTCAAAAAAATTACACAAAAATTTAATATTTTACAATATTTTCTCGAGGGGGCACACTCCTTCACCTTCGTTTCCTTAGGAGCTTATGTTCTCTCTGGGACATCTTGTTTTCTTTTTCTTTTATGTGACACCATCATCGATGTCACATCAAAGAGGGGAAAAATGTAGATGCCTAAAATCGTTCGTTAACATCATAATTGTTTAATTCTATTTGTTATATTCTACTATCTATTTAATTAAATTTATTTAATTAAATTAGGTTCAGTTTTTATAGTATTTAAATTTAATTTATATACCTCCCCCTTAAGTGTATTAACCTTTATTTAATACCTTTCCTCCATAAAATCTCCCTTTAAATAAATTTTCAATTTATTTATTCCCCTCACATTCTAATATTCTCCTAAACTATGATTGGTCTAAATTTAATTTAAATTAATCCTAAATCTAGACCTAGATCCTACCCTACCTCACATCACTCTCAACAGATAGACCTAGTTTCTAATTAACTAAGGTTAATTAGGCTAATTTTATGATTCCTACACCCATTAGTCCTAATTATTTTCTCACACATGTGTGAGCAAATTTCAAAAAATTGCCTTTTCAAAGAATTCCAAAAATGCTCAAACAAGGTTTCTTACAAGATTTATGACACTTTCTTACACTTTCCAAAAATTATTCATTTTACCAAGCTTATGACATCTACGAAAAATATCTTACATGTGTACTTGAAGCACACATTGACCCATCACATCTCAAGTTTCTCACACATGCATGAGAAAACTTAGACTCTTGCATGACTTATGTATCCTTTATGTGGCACTTGTGTGGATGCCACATGTGATTCACCTCACCCAAGCCCTCCAAAATCCTATAAATAGGAGGCTTTACAATAATTAATCACCCATAACTTGCATTAGACTTATTATGCTAATTTGTGTCTAGAGATCTTGTATGCATTTAGAGTTTTTCAATACTAACCTTGTTTGGTAGTTGCTTACACTTATTATGGTAGTTGCATTTTTTTATAGTTATTATTTGTTGCATTCAATACTAGCCTTGAATTTAGTTTTCATTCCTACTTCCATCTCATACATTGAATGCTTGAGGCTAGTTCTCCATAACTAGTTCTTGAGTTATTCAATATTATTGCATCTAGCTTGCATATAGTTTGCATTTTTTATCATTTCATCTTTCAATCAAGTGGGATTAATATATTGTGTTGGG
>MU224540.1:6425568-6438350 GCA_018584345.1 Thuja plicata | reverse complement strand
ATATATATATTCTTGGAAATAATGGGAAGTATGTACTGAGAGGGGAGGGGTGAATCAATACCTCTAAAACTTTTATCTCTTTAACCTTAATGATTTTTGTAATCAATTGTATTACCAACCGTCTATTGTATCCTATCTTTGTGAAAGTTATATCAATTCATAAACTTAATAAGCATGTAAACATTCATAGAAGCATTCATGAAATGTAATGACACATGACACAAGATATGGTAATGTAGAAAACCCTTGTTAGAAGGTAAAAACTGCGGTGGGGATGGCACCCACAAAAACTTCACTATCTGCAGATTGGAAGGGGTTGGTTAAGGCTTACAATTTGATCACTTCTGATGATCTACCCTATTAGGATTATTATGTGGAGACTGGTTAAGGTCTACTCTATTGAGAGCTTTAGCAACACTATTTAGTGTGCACTCGGTTAAAAGATTTACAAAGGATTGTTAAATCCACCTTTCTTGAAAGGATTTCTTCTATTTTCTATACTTGTTAGAATGTAGACAAAAATACTCATTGACTTGAGTGTATGCAATATTCAATTTTTTATTATAGATCCATTAAATTCACATGTACAATGTATCACCTAATGTGATTGATTAATACCTCTATTTCTCGGTAGCCTTGAATATGGTTCTTGATAACCTAATTCATCTTTTGTTGTTCTTGATTGAAACTCTTAGTCTGGTCCATAGATGTGCTCCTTGGTTGCTATCATCTTCTCACCCTTGTTGAAATTTACACATCTATTTATACTATAGATTGACCTAATTTAGTTTCACGTATTACAAAGATAACTCTATGATCGAAGGTTTATAACTTGACCTCGATCTCCTAGTTTGCATTTTTTCAATTAGTTAGACTGATTAAAACAATTACAATTATCTTTCTTGTCCCTCAAGAAATGGTTTTAAATCAAATCAAAATGCTAAATATAAAACATAAGTGTTTTATCTGACATGGAAATCAGATCCACATTTCTCGGTATATAACTAACTTTCGGTGTCTAATGCTCGGGTTTCTCTATTGTTAGTTGTCAGTGTTCCTTATGTGAACTATCTATCGGGTTCCCTTCATTTTTTAGGTTCCTCTCTTGTCTTCTCTTTTGGTTTACAATGTAATTTTCTTGTCGAGTTCCTCTGTTGGTTTCCTCTTCAACATTTTCGGTTGCACTGTAAAACTGTGTCATCGGGTTTTTCTTGAATTTAGCACTTTCAATTTGTGTTAAAACCTGTCTTTCGGTGTAGGTGTTTCCAATGGTTCAAAAACTATTTTCCCTTTGTATACTAATGGAAAAATGTGTTTTCAATCTCCCCCTTTGACATTAGTATAAAAACTGATATGTGCAAAATACTAAACTGTGTAGTATGTACACCATGTATTTTACCTTGTCATTTATGACTCCCCCTATGTATATGCCGATATAGTATGTGCATATACATGTATACTTGCCTTTGTACTATACTCCTTTTTCACCTTATCTTCATATCATTTTCCCATGTACATCATTTCCCCTTGTGCTGTATGTATTGTACATATCATTTTCCCCCTTTTTTGATAGTAAGGGCAAAGGTGTATACATACAACTTATCAAAAATATGGGAATGAGAATTCTTCAAAACTTCCATCATTTTCTCCCATTTCTCCTTGAGATGTTCAAGTTCCATATGCTCCAGTGTAATTTGGGCATGCATATCATATATTTTGTCTACTACAGACATCTCTGGGGTGGCAATTAACTTTTTTTCTGAAATCGTCTGTTGTTGTAGAAGTGTAAGATTCGGTAAGAGTAGAGCCTGTAGCTCGGTAACCTCGTCTCTAAACTTTGTTTCTACCTCTATAATTTCGTATCTTAACCTTTTGGTTTCCATAATTTTATCATAATGCATCTTGATTGCATTATCATCTATGGTTAGACATATTGCACTTGCATTTAGATCAGAGTCTATATTTTCAATCTTGTCACTATTTTCCTTAGTGACTTTCTCTAAAGTGCGCAATTTTTTCATTAGCTTTCTCTACATCCACATTATGAGATGTGATGGCCTCGGTTAGAATGACAAGTTGATCTAGAATGGGGGAATTTTGATCAACATCTATGTTAGGAACTATCTATGTCAATATATCCCTTGTTGTCTCTAACACTAGGGATTCTTTGTGCTCTTTCCTTAGCTTTTCTTTCATAGCTTTCCTTTGACATATTTCTCCATACTCTTGGAGAGATTCAAAATCCAATGTAGAAGGATCAAACTTAGGTATTTCAATGATTTCATCAAGTGTTACCTACATCTTGTTCTTCTTGGTCTTCTTCTTCTTCTTCTTCTTCTTGGATGTTGAGTGGGAAGCACTTGAGTGTAGTACCAAAGAAAGATTATTTGCTTGGTCAGTTGTGCTAGATGAAGGCTTCGGTGGTGTTGTACCTTTTTGCTACTACTCGGGGTTTTTCTTTCCATTGTGTGTGGATGTCTCCACATTAACTTTTGATGTATTTGCAACATCTTCTTTGGTTTCCTTAGGAGTGGTATCAACTGGCTTATCTTCTTCACCTTTGTCTTTTTGATCTTCATCTTTTTCTTTGTGCTTTCCATATTTTTGTGTGTGATCTACATCTATAACATTTTGTTCTCCACCGATGACTATATGTTTATCGGTTGTATATTTTTGCTTGTCTTCAGCTTTGTTCTTCTCATCAGATGTATCTTTATGTTCATCACCACCCCTTTCTCCAGGTATGCTTGCATCCTTGTTGGGTGATTTCTCCTTCTCTGAGATAATATTGATAGCTTGTATCAATAGTGGTATTTGTCTTAGCGTGTCTACTTGAGCACTATCTATAGTGATGTCATGTTCATCAGTTTGGGATGGGACAATAGTGATATCTTCATCTTTTTGTCTCTCATCTGCAGGATCTAATCTGGTAATATCAATAATAGTATTATCGGGCCATGTCTCATCTGTAATGTCCATATCCTTGTTAGCTTTTGTGTTCAATGCTTCTTCATTAACATCCTCATCAGTTATAATAATATAATCGGGGCTCGGTTTAGCCTGATCATCTTTATTTTGTGGCTTGTTAGTGAGTGCTATTTATGGCTCAGGGCTTGTATCCCTTTTAGGTATATCAAGTATCTTTCTCCATTCAGCCTCACTTTTTCTGTCTAGCTCAATTAGATGTCCTTGAAGCACTTTGTAGGCTCTTAACTTTTGTGAGAATCTTTTGGAATGCTTCTTCATCATTTCTTCAATCTCCTCCATTTTAGATTCAGGTGGCATGACTAAAACTGGGACTCTTTCCCTTATCTATTTCTCAGAATGTAATGCAAATTTCCATCTTGCCAACAATCTATTCATAAGTTATTTTGGCATCTTATCTACAAATAGTATTAGAAAATATTTGAATGCACACATTATTGTGATAATTGCCTCCTCTATCTTATTCTGGTCTTCGGTGTCCAGAGTTAACCATTTTCTAATCTTAAGGTCATTTACTGTACCCCTATTAATGATAGATTCACATACCTCATCAATTGTGTCAGGATTTTTGCTCTTCTCAGCTTGTATAGATTCATCTTGCTCTGTGTCTTCTATGTCTTCCTTAGTTCTTAGGAACTTTCTTCTTTTTCTTGGTTTCTTTTTCTCGGTAGAAGGCTTTCTTTTATATGTCCTTACTTGACCTTTCTTGATAGGTGGTGAGTCTGCCTTGGCATTTTGACTTCTTGTCCTCAATGCAGCTGTGGTCTTTGATTTCTTTGCAGGTCATGGTGGTGGTGCATCAGACTCTGTGGATTATGAGTCACTCACCTTCTCAGCTTCACCAATGAGTGACTGACCCACAGTTTCTTTTGTCTGTTTTGTTTCCTCTTCAATTACCGACAGCTTTTTCTTCAATGTCTTAATCATTTTATCTTTCTTTCTTTCAATATTTTTCACAACTAAGCCCATTTTAATCATTTCTTTGGCTTCCTCATAAGTTATAAACTTAGGTTGTGACTTGTCCAATGGTTCATTTATCAATGCTTCAATAGCATTTGCTTGATCTATGTTAACCTCATAGTCAAGTGGTGCCAGCCATGTTGTCCTCGATACAGCTGGCTTGATATAGGTGTAATCAGTGTCTACCATAAAACATATGTCATTCTTGTACTCATATAGCAAATTATTCATCCATGACTGATTTAAAATTATCTCCTAGTGATTTGATGAACTCACTAATCTGTATGGTCATTGGTCATGTAGTGTCTCATTTGACATTACCGATAGATGGGAAGGATTCTTGGAAATAGAAAAATATGCACATAATGAGTGAACCAAACTTACATGAGTTAGACTTTGAAGTCTTGATTGTCCTCATGTTCTCATCTAATTGGCTTAGCATAATTTTTGATAGATCTAACTACAGTCCCTTTTTGACAATTTTGTGTGTTGTATCCACTGCTCTGGATGAAATTTTATTCATCCTGCTAGCCTAAAATAATTTGTATCCTAATACACATACTCCAAATTTCATTTCATCATCATTGATGGTGGATACCTTTAATCCTCTTCCATCCCATGCAGCTCATGTGTTCTTCTCAATGTCAATGCAAGGAGGGTGTTTAAGTGCCTTGGGTTTCTTGGTTATAGGATAATCAGTAACATCATGTATAACATCCCTGGTTATTAGTTTTGGTTCATCCAAACATATCTTTCAGTCGTGCAGTCTCCTTAGCACTAACTAAATCCATTTGCTCTTGAATTCCTTCAGGAATAATAGGGCATGTATGAACCCTTTCACTTCAATGTGCTTATGTTCATCTTTTATTGTTCCCTCATCATTGCAAAGCTTCTTGTAAGCTTGGTCAACCTCAAGGTCTCCTATTTATACAATCTTGCAGTGAATATACACTCTGATGTCTTCAACGAGAAAAACCCTAGCTGGTATACTGGAGAATGCACCAATGTTGTTGGGTTGTGAAGCAACCTCTGGAAATATTTTGTAATGAAGTTCTTCACAAGTGGTATTCTTGATTAGATTGACCTTTTGCTTCTTTTCATTCTTGATCTTGGTGGTCTGTGAAGTAGTTGCCATCATTTTAGAAATTAGGGCCTTTTCCCATAAATGAAAATAGAGTTCTCGGTGATTGTTGTTACTTACTTCAACCTTCTGTGAATGTTGGGAATCTTTCTGAGTGTTGTGAATAGGGTTGGAGTCACTCTACAATCTGGTCACTTCATACTCTAGTTTTTCTATGCTTCATCACTCAAGTCACTTTGTTAATAATGAGTTGTTCAGTTGACTATTTATAGACTTTTTGCCCTAAGTTGTGTCATAAAATCTCACCCACTTCTTGTTGTTTGAAGATGGAGTCATTGGGTAGCACACACACTTTATTCTTGGTGAGAACGTGATGCTCGAGATAGGTGTCAACTCATTTTACTGTTTACCGACGACAACATTGTCTTTTTACATGATTACCAATGGAGCTCAGTTTACACTAGTAACTCATTTTTATATGTTAACCGACGATTCTCAGTAAGTATAGACAACTTATCTTTGTATGTACACCGATGATTTTTGGTAAGCATTGACTGATGAGATTGAATTCATAGAATCATAACAAGTAATACCATATTGCATCTTTAATCATGCTAGTTTGGCATTTCATCAATGTATAATGGAACTAATGCAAAATATAACTTGGTATAACGCAGTTCCATACTTACTTGTTCTGTTTAGGTGGGGGTGGTGATGTCACCAGATCCATTGGATAAGGTATCACCATTTTCATTGCTTGGTCCAGCTTCATTAGTGTTTGTAGCTCTCCTCCACATTTTGTTTCTCATATTCCTAATGTCTTCAATGGTGTTTCCATTGGAAAAGGTGCTTGTCTCTATTACTCAGTCTCTACAGTCCTTTCTTAGATGACCAACTTTATGACAGTGTAGACATGCCATTCTGGGGTTAGTCTAGCTCCTAGACTTTCTCATCCATTGTCTCATGTAGTTTGCAGCAATGTATCCAAATCTTCCACATGTTGTGCAGTTTTCCCATGTGTTGTAATCCCAAACATGTGAGTTACCGACTCTTTTTGGTTGATAAGCAATTTCATTTTCTTTAGGCTTCCATGATTGCTTTTTCTTCTTCCTGAATTCAAGAGATGTGTGCTCATGCATTTTGCAAGCAGGACGGTATTTGTCCATGTAGGTTTCCTTCTTTGGTTGTTTCACCTCAGATTTACATTCATATGCTTTATGTCCTTTCTTGTTACATTTATAACAAATTCCTATGAATGAAGATGTGGATTTAGCAATACCTTTCATTTTTCTCTTGCATACATTTGATGTGTGGCCTAGTTTTCCACAGTGATTGCATTACTACTTTCTTGGTCTTGGATTCGTGTAGACATTCTTTGGATCATCTTGGTATGGTGATTCTTCATTCTCAGTATACCCTAGTCCGGTATTGTTGTTGACTCTTCTTTGTCCATCCAGAAAATCATCCATCCTTTTGGTGCTTTCTTCATCTCTTTTAATCATGTCATTGTGTTGTTGCTGAATTCTCACTTCATGCTTCAGTTTTTCATTTTCTTCTCTTAGCTCACCGATAGCTTCTATTCTTTCAATGAGTTTTATATTCATTTGGTTTTCTTCTTGACTCATAAGAATAATATGATTGGTGATCTCATGATGATGTTCAGTAAGTCTTTGTATTTATGACTCTTTCTCTTATATCTTTTCAGTAATCTTCCTCCTGTCATCAATAGCTAGTGTTCTTTTTTGCTCAGCTTGTCTAGCATTGTTCTTGACATCAATCATTCTTACCATCTTGTGTCTCTTGACAGATTTGTAGAGATTTCACTTGTCCAGCCAAATGTTGATTGATTTCATTCAGACTTGTGATGCTTTCTTTTGATGTGTCTAATGCTTTTCTAGATGTAGATTGTGATGACTCAAATAGATCAGGTATCTCCTCTTCATGATAGTTTTTTTCATTACAGCGGGATGCCATAATCTTTCTTTCATCCAGCAATTGTCTCATCTTGATTCTAGCTTCTTTATATTGTTCATAGACTATCTGTATCTCTAATTTATAATTCTCAATACTCTTTTCTAGCTTGTACTTCTCCATTGTATGATCTTTTCTCTTAATTCTTTAAACTTTTCCAAATAAGAGATCTAGCTCTGATACCAATTATTGGAAATAATGATAAGTATGTACTCAGAGGGGAGGGTTGAATCAATACCTCTAAAATTTTTATCTCTTTAACCTTAATCCTTTTTGTAATCAATTGTATTACCAACCATCTATTCTATCGTATCTTTGTGTAAGTTATATCAATTCATAAATTTAATAAGAATGTAAACATTCATAGAAGCATTCATGAAATGTAATGACACATGACACAAGATATGGTAATGCAGAAAACCCCTGTTAGAAGGTAAAAATTGCGATGGGGATGGAACCCACAAAAACTTCACTATCTACAGATTGGAAGGGGTCAGTTAAGGCTTACAATTTGACCACTTCTGATGATCTACCCTATTAGGAGTATTATGTGGAGACCGGTTAAGGTCTACTCTGTTAAGAGCTTTAGAAACACTATTTAGTGTGCACTCAGTTAAGAGATTTACAAAGGATTGTTAAATCCACCTTTCTTGAAAGGATTTCTTCTATTTTCTACACTTGTTAGAATGTAGACAAAAATACTCATTGACCTGAGTGTATGAAAACACATTTTTCCATTAGTATACAAAGGGAAAAAAAAATTGAGCCATTGGTAACACCTACACCGAAAGACAGGTTTCAATACAAACCGAAAGTGTTAAATTCAAGAGAAACCCGACTACACAGTTTTACAATGCAACCAAAAATGCTGAAGAGGAAATCGACGGAGGAACCCGACGAGCAGATTACACTGTAAACCAAAAGAGTAGGAAGAGAGGAACTCGACAGAGCAAGGTAACCCAATAGATACTTCATAGAAGGAACACTAGCAACTGACAACGGAGCAACCAGAGCATCAGACACCGGAAGTCAGTTATATCTTGAGAAATGTGGATCTAACTTCCACGTCAGATAAAACACTTATGTTTTATATTTAGAATTTTTATTTGATTTAAAACCATTTCTTGAGGGACAAGCACGATAATTGTAATTGTTTTAATCAGTCTAATTGATTGAAAACATGCAAACTAGGAGATCAAGGTCAAGTTGTAAACCTTCGATCATAGAGTTATCTTTGTAATACGTGAAATTGAATTAGGTCAATCTATTGTATAAATATATGTGTAATCATTCATTTCAACAAGGATGAGAGGATGATAGCAGCCAAGGAGCACATCTATGGATCAGACTAAGAGTTTTAAGCAAGAACAATAAAAGATGAATTAGGTTATCAAGAACCAGATTCAAGGCTACCGAGCAAAAGAGGTATTAATCAATCACATTAGGTGATACATTGTACATGTGAATTTAATGGATCTATAATCAGCAATTGAAGATTGCATACACTAAGGTCAATGAGTATTTTTCTCTATATTCTAACAAGTGTAGCAAATAGAAGAAATCATTTCAAGAAAGGTCAATTTAACAATCCTTTGTAAATTTCTTAACTGAGTGCACACTAAACAGTGTTGCTAAAGCTCTTAATAGAGTAGACCTTAACCAGTCTCCACATAATACTCCTAATAGGGTAGATCATCAAAAGAAATCAAATTATAAGTCTTAAGCGGCCCCTTCCAATCTGCATATAGTGAAGTTTTTGTGGGTGTCATCCCCGCCGCAGTTTTTACCTTCTAACATGGGTTTTCTGCGTTACCATATCTTGTGTCATGTGTCATTACATTTCATGAGTGCTTCTATGAATGTTACATGCTTATTAAATTTATGAATTGATATAACTTACACAAGGATAGGATAGAACAGATGGTTGGTAATATAATTGATTACAAAAAGGATTAAGGTTAAAGAGATAAAAATTTTAGAGGTATTGATTCACATCTCCCCTCTCAGTACATACTTCCCATTATTTCCAATAATTGGTATCATAGCTAGATCTCTTATTTGGAAAATTTTAAATACTTAAGAGAAAAGATCGTACAATGGAGAAGTACAAGCTAGACAAGAGTATTGAGAATCAAAAATTGGAGATACAGATCTTCTATAAACAATATAAAGAAGCAAGAATCAAGATGAGATAGTTGATGGATGAAAGAAAGATTATGGCATCCCGTTGTAATGAAACGGACTATCATGAAGAGGAGATACCTGATCTATTTGAGTCATCACAATCTGCATCTAGCAAAGCATCAGACACATCAGAAGAAGAAGAGCTACCCTGTTTTATATTTAGCATTTTGATTTGATGTAAAACCATTTCTTGAGGGACAAGTAAGATAATTGTAATTGTTTTAATCAGTCTAACTGATTGAAAACATGCAAACTAGGAGATCAAGGTCATGTGTGTGTGTGTGTGTGTGTGTGTGTGTGTGTGTGTGTGTATAAAGCTAGCAATGATTCAAAATCATTTATCTATAAACATTTTTAGCACAAAATTTATCTTTGAAGTGCAAGATTTCAACATAGAATAAAAAATATAACAATCTAGACTTTGTAGCAATGAATTACAAAGTTTTTTTTTACATAAACAGAGACTTGTAGAAGAAAATAGTATACAATGGGAATAATATAGGTAATGCAGATAATAGAGACAACATATATAACAATATGAACATTAAACCTACAAGTTATAAGTAGGGTGAATATATTTATTCAAACAAAAATTCAATACAAAACTATACTACTTATTTCTACCATACACTTCAATCCCTTATTTGAGCAGCTAGTTCAACAAGGCTTGAATTCTTCTACTCACAAAAACATTAATATAACTTGACAAAGACACTTGGTTCAATGAAAAAGTTCATGTTGTAGGCACCTAAATGGTTTTGAGATCAAATCTTCTCCCATGAAAAATACAAAAAAAAATCATTAATAAATTACAAATGTTCTTCTCAGAATATGAATTTGAGATTTTGAACTAAAAGAGATTATGAATAATTTTATGCATAAAAATGGCATTCAATGCCTAGAAGAACCTTCCTAGCATTGATCTCATGTGTGGGAGATTCAAAGTGGTAGTGGCAGGCTTAGAGGTGTTACAATCTATTTGGAAAGGGTGGGAGGAGATCAAATCCTTAGTGACAAGTAATAACTTGATGGATCAGAATTAGAAGGTGTGTGGGGAGAGGTTCATCTAGTGGAATCTATATAAAGGGAATACGCCTCTAGCCTAGTTGCAGGGGTGCTCTACTAAGAAATAGAATTCACTTGGCATCAGCTACCTATCTGATATCATTGAAAATGATAAATTGGTTCCTTGGGATGAACTTGTTGTCAAGTTAGACATACCTCCAACCCAATAGAGGACATACACTACTCTTAAAGATGTTTGTTCTGTACTCAATCTCCCTAGAGACACCTCAGTTGACTCTGACAGATTTGACCTCGTCAAGTGGAGGGATGGCACTCCAATAAGTAATACCAAAACCAAAGTAGTATACAAGTTACTAGCAGACACCAATACCATCTATGAACACCTAAATGGGAAATGGAATTTGAACTTTGAGCCCAACACATGGAGAAAGAATCTTGGAATTTTATGGCACACCCCTGCTGAACCTAAAGTCCTCTACTTCATGTGGTGTTGTCTTCTGCATAGGTTGCCTATTAAGAAACCCTTTGGTAAACTTAACTCTTGCTCATACTACTCTGAACCCGAAACTATGATTCATATCTTCTTTGACTGTCATTTTGCCAAAGTTGTTTGGAACCTTTTTGGACTGATACTAAATACTAATTTTCATATTAAAGATGTCATCTCTAGAACAATAGTGGGACTAGATAAAAGATGCAACATTTTTTGGGCCACTCTTTCTTTTTATATTCTTTGGCATATTTGGAAATATAGGAATGATGATATCTTCAATGGTAGGAGTAGAATTCTCACTGAGTCTCTTAGGAGACTCATCTTCTTTAATATTTCTTCGCAGGTCGAATTAATCTATCAGGTCAAGGAACAACAAGCTCTAAAGGTCCTCAGGGATGTTATAAGTGTGTTGGACAAGGAATAAGACACATGGAAAGAAACAACCAGAGTTGTATGTGACCAAGACTTTGAGGTCACCCTAGGTCAAATGATCTAGAAGATTAAAGACTAGAAGAATAAAACTGATATGCAGGCCGGAATAGAAGCTGAGATGGCCGAGGGGAACACCACATGTACTAGAGCAGTGGTTGATCCTGGCCAAGGGACACAGGTGCGGGGAGGTGAAGCTACTGAGGGTAACAGTACACGTACTGGAGCAGAGTTCGATCCAGAACAAGGGGCACATATATTGGGAGAGCAATGGGAAGTAGCACTGAAGACTCTAAACCGGACCATGAGCCACAAGTCCCTAATGCACAAGTGTGGAATGCTCAGGCAACTAGGGAATCAAACTATGTTCCACCTATTGCATCTCAGCCACCTCTTCCCTGGGTGGCATACTTCTCCAATCCTTACAATGTCATCCTGCATGATGACCTGAGACTCAAATGGGCAGACCATGAACTGTCGTGGACAGCCTGATTCCCCAGATAGGGAAGGAATATAGCTTTGTTAATTTTTTTGTTAAATTTTGATACTTTTATGAACTAGTCGATGAATGATTCCCACCATATGTAAGGGGAAATTTAATTTGTTCTAATATGATCTCTGTTGTAAACTCTCGATGATGATTTAGTAATATAATATAAATGATAGTGTAGACACCTGAAAATGGACAAGCTTGCAACTTTACATTAAAAACACTAATTTTCATCTATTAATTAATGGTTTTTAATCATTAATTAATCATCTCTTTTCCTCTAAATTCATTCCCCACATCATCTAATCAAATTCTCAAAATTAATTAAATAATTAATTTTATTTAATTAATTAACCTTAATTGATTAATCACCATTAATTAATTAATTAAACTCAATTTCCTATAGTTTAAATTCAAATATTTAAACTTACTAATTAAATTCTTCCAATTAAATTAATTTAATTTCATTCAATAAAGCAATTCTAAATCAAAAAGAATTCAATTATCTCACATGTTGAAAACTTTAATTAAATAAATGAATTAAATATTTATTTATCTTTAAAGAGATGACTCCAATTAGATCACATGGGTTACTCCACCCATCTCTCCAGTCCACATGGGTAACTTCTCCCACCTCTCCAGTCCAAATGGGTAACTTCACCCACCTCTTCAGTTCAAAAAGGTAACTCATAATTAGCTCTTCAGTCAACCAAACTCTGTCTCATCTTTACAAATTGAAGAGGTGGAGTTTACTGATGGCTTCTCCAATTCCCTTTGATCTCAACCGTTCATCTCCTTATCTCTGGGATTGATCTCAACCGTTCATTTCATCCCCAATTCCTATATAATAAACCCTTCACAACCATTTGAAGGATCCAGGATTTCAAGCTCTCGTGCGCCATTACTATGTCAGTTTGGTTCTAGCATTCAAGTCATCTTGCGATCACACACACATTTCAATTATCAAATTCTCAACGCTTCTCAAGTCATAGACGCTGCCCACACCAATACTGAGCATTAAAAAAAGCGTTTTGGAAGGAGTAGAGAGAGACAATAGAAACTTCAAGCACTTTGGGGTTTGTATTCATTTGTTTTCCTTTCTTTGCTTGTACATTTTATTGGTTATGCTTCAAGTTATTTGTTTTAGTAGTATTTGTGTATTG
>MU224540.1:6412873-6424706 GCA_018584345.1 Thuja plicata | reverse complement strand
TTTGGAAAGGTCTTGAAATTATACAGGGACTTTATTCTCTGTTATTTTATTTTTTCTGAGAAATATTTTCAAAAAAAGAAAGATCTTTGAAAAAGTTTTCTTTTTGTGTGTTCTTTCTTGATTTCTTAGGGATTGAGAAAATGACTAATGGCCAAGAGGATAATCAGACACATAGTAGGTGTTAGAGCATTAAGAGCTGCCAGAAGGAGAACCATCAACTATCGATCACAACAAAGGGCTATTCTCGTAATCGTAGCTAAAGATCAAAGTGAAGCATACACGAGGTACATTGATTCAATTAAGAGATTCGTAGGTAAGTATAAAGTCACCATTAATTTCAGCAATCTCAACAATCCCGGAGTTTCTGGATATTCTGTTGTTTTGGATTGAAAGCTTTCATTTCTGAAGATACTAAACACTTTCTTTGACAGGTACAAATCAAGGAGGAAAGATAACAATACAACTTAAAATTCATTCACTTGTCAATTTGGGTTTAAAAAGAACAGTGTTTGTCACACATCTCACATTTCAAAATTGGGCTTAAAATTGACGTGGGGACTAAAATTGAACAAGGAAAAAAATATCTCAAATTGGTGCATTAAAATTGAACAAGCAATCAACACCTACTTTTGGGCTTAAAATTGAACACTTGTGATTGTATGGTGGTGTAGCTTAGTTCACATTTCAAACTTCTGGAGCTTAATCGATTTACCTTATGTCTTGAGTTTTGGGTGCACTTGCACAATCTGTTAGATTAGACACCTTTACACTTTTTAGAAAGGCCTATCTGGGGAATGCACTTCTTCCTCAGAGAATGACCTTAAACCGGTAATCCTTTCGATCGGTATATAAACAAGGCATGAACCAAAGTTTTGTCTTATCTAGCCAAGCTCAGGCGAGGTGTGTTGATGATAGTCTGGATCAGGTGAATATCCCTAAGGATCCAGCGTGGTCAACTAGGCTCTTAAGTGAGTCACACACGTACAAACTGATTGGATAGACGCCATAGACCCTTACTACAACCTTTTTAATTAGAGGCCAACCCAATTTACCTCCGAATGGGTACCTTATTATAGTGCAAGGCGTTACAAAATTTCCCCCCAAGATTCCCAACATATGTGTCCCACGGTATTTGTGTAGTGAAAGAGATCTTCACTCCACGACAACAATACCTGGAAATGGCAAAAACACGGGCACCTACGTCATGGACCTTCGTGTCCTGGTAGTGTGACAATTGTTGTGTGAGCTAACGGACATTCAAGCATTGGGCCTATAACATTGTATTCTAAACCCATTGACCTAGATTAATCTGACTGTTCATTGTTGAGACCTCGTAATAACCTTGCAACTTGAAAAAGTTGTAGAACATACACATTGTCAGTCTTCATTCTTCAAAAACATAGTGTCTGTTGTGCATGTTTCTTTGATCAGTTTCTAAAAATGCAAAACAAAACATCCAAACTGTCATAACGAGTCAAACGTGTTAAATTCTAGGGTTGTCAACATAACCTATCTTGCAAATTAGAAGAATTGTTCCAAAAATATCAAACTAGTCAAGCAGTGATACCCATCTTTTAGTCTTTTTGAGACTGTTTCTCATTTACCGCAATTTCCTGCATTGTATCGCAATTGAAGGAAGTCTGTCATAGTTAACTGATTTATTACCGCAATCATCTTGTTTATTACCGCAATCGGTGATAACATACCACAATTGACCATACACTTTATCGCAATTGGTGGAGTTTTGTCGCACTTGACCAGATATATTTTACACCTGTTTTAACCTAAAAACCTTGAGAGAACTCTTCATTTGGTGTCCAAAACTAGTGTCTATCCCGGGAAAATGTGAAGAACATTGTGTGAATCTCTAAACATTTAAGATCATCCCTTCTCTGTAAAGCACGATTATTGTCAAAAACATTGTTAGTTCGAAAGCTCAGACTCGAAATACCTTGATCTCATCATATCAAACATCATCATCTTTATCAAAGTGACTTTTTCCAAGGCAAAGGTAGACAAATATTATCTTTTAATGTCATCACCACTTTGAGATCAAGATATATCAAAATCTGTCCTTAGAATTACCCTTGCCCAAAACATAACTCAGACTTCCTTAAAAAGGATTTTCTTCCTTGTTTGGTTTGTATCACTTGTTTTAGTTACAAAATCTGGACCACACTATGTCTCAAACACCTCATGGAGGGCCTTACACAAGGTCTAAGGCTAGAACACGGCCTGATGAGTCATATATCAATAGATTCCCCGCTTGGGGAACAAAGCAAGAGAATGATCCTTTCATAAATACAAGTTCTACTCTGTTCCTTGAACAACCTTGTGAGGCATCTCTTTTCCAAAATGTCACAGAAGAGGAACTAGAGGATATAGAGCAAGATGCTTATTCCACACAAGTAGTTGATGTTGTTGTAGAGAGGAATCTTGAATGCTTCTTAGCCATGTTGATAAAGAAGGGATTCAAACTCCCCGCTGAATTCAGTGTATCAACCATGTGGCCTAAAAACCCTCTTGCGGGTCAAAACACTACTCAGCCTCATCAGATACTGCCTGTTGTCTCTCAAATCTTCCCACCATTGGTATTACCCACATTGACATAGATGATACCCAATCAAACCAATGGCACAAACCAGGCCAACACATCTTCCACTCAAAGCATGATAGGCTCACAACTGAGTGCACCTGTGGTTACTAGTATGCTCCCACCTTCGGTCACATGGCCAGGGCAATCAAGATCTCAAGCTATACCTTCCATCATACCAAACACCAACTATTCTGAAACTATGTCACTATTGCAGTCAACTCATACTAATCTTGGGATCAACACCTCATGCCCATAGGGATCCATCCCTGCAGGTACGACTTACAGTCAATGCCTACCCAAGGCTACACCTTTGCCCATTCTAACATCAATCCAACCTTTGCAACAACAACCCCAGCTTCAGTTGCCTCAAATCCAACCTCCACAATAGCAACCCCAACTTTAGTTGCCTCAAATCCAACCCCAGCAACAACAACCCCAACTTCAGTTGCCTCAAAACCAACCCCCACAACAACAACCCCAGCTTCAGTTGCCTCAATTCCAACCTCAGCAACAGCAACCCCAGCTTCAACCCCAACCTCAGCAGTAGCAATATCGACCCCAACAATATCAACCCTAGTTCTAATCACAACAACAAATGCATCAAAACCCACTATGGGATACTCATGTGCCCCCATTTCAAAATCACTCAGTGGGAAATCAATATCAAGTCGCCAGGATGAAACCCTATGTTCCTACTCAAGGGACACAGAGGCACAGCCTCATACCCACTACAACACAGAGGAACGTCCTCACACATCAACCTCAATATCAAACAGACATGTTAATGCAACAAATACAAACCCTTCAAACCCAAATGATGGATATGCAAAATCATGGGCAAACTAAATCCTACACTGCAGAGGATTTATACCCATACCCCTTTGACCATTCTCTCCATATGTATCTGTTCCCAAATCACTTCTCGGTACCAAAATTTAACAAATATAGGGGAAATACCAACCCTATTGAACATATCCGAGAGTTTTTTGCTAGTTGCGTTGAAGTCGCCCATGATGAGACATATTTAATGTGGCTGTTACCATAAAGCTTGGCTAGACCAACAATGGAATGGTTCTCACATTTACCTCATGGAATCCAGTCTTGGGGTGAACTAGCTAAAAATTTCATAGCTCACTTCCATCATAACATCGAGCACAAGCTCAACATTAAGGACCTTTGCGATATCAAACAGAAGGATGGAGAGTCTTTTGTGAAGTTCCTACAGAGATGAAGGAATACGGAAAACCACATAACATATGATGTGCCCAACAAGACCTAATAGTCATGTTTGTTGACAATCTAATTCCAGACATGTCATTCACAATAGAATTATAGTTAGCTCCGAACTTCACACAACTCATCAAACGAGGAGTTCGTTGTGAGAAGAACTTAGTCAAATGAGGAATCCTTGCACATCCAACACAAATGAATAAAAACAAAAATGCAACGGATAAAGCTAAGTGGTGGAACAAAAACAAGAATGTCACCAATGATGGTGTCATTGACGTGAAGACAGTCAACTATGCACAACCCAAGGTGTCACTGCAAGGCACACCTGTGGCCAACCAAAAACCCACAAGGCCCACTCAACAAGCATACACCCAAAACCAACCTCCCCCTATACAAGCGATCGCTATTTCAAACAGTCAACAATAGAATCAACACAGACCACAGTTTCAATTCCAGCAATGAAATTTTACACCATTAAGAGAGCCGATAGAATCAACTTTACGTAAATTGATACAATCAAACACTATCACTCTCCTTGAAATCAAGGAATTTGAACAAGATGCAAACAAACCAAGGTGGTATAATGACAAAGACTTCTGCGAGTTTCATTGGGTGAAAACTATTTTCGTTTGAAACATGCTATCCAAAATCTGATTGACAAAGGGGCCATCAATGTGACAAATAACCAAACCAAAGGCACAACTAATCACACTATCTTCAATGATACATTTCATGATCACAACAAGGGAAAATCCTTCAGGTCTGGTGGACAGATAAAACAAGTCAACTATACATATGCCAACAGTGATAATGTTATCAATTGCCTCAATCCTTCAAATAGCCATGTGGCTACAATCACTATCAAAGACCAAGGTAACAAATGTGTTGTAACAACACATCACACTAGAGTCATCTTGCAAGGAGTACCATCCTCATCTACTATATCTGCCAATCCTAAAGCAAACTTAGATCCATAGCTAAGCATAGTGGATCAACTAAAGCGCACACCTACCCAGATCTCCATGTTTGACCTATTGTGCATATCTCCACAGCATAGACTGGCACTTGACCAAGCCCTTCAGAATGTAGCTGTCCCAAGGGACATAACACTTGAGAGCTTCCAAACAATGGTTAACCATATAGCTGCTAACAAACATGCCACATTCACAGACTGTGATGTGCCACCGCATAAACCCCTACATAATGATCCTTTGCACTTACTTGTCCAGGTCCACAAAAGCGCTATCCGTAGGGTCCTTGTTGATGGTGGAGCTGGGTTAAACATCTGTACTCTAAATTTAATCAAGAAACTGGGCTATTCAGAATCAAGCATTGATGTCACGAGGAGGATAAATATCAAAGCTTATGATGAAGAGGAAAGGTCCTCTAAAGGTATTATCATTCTACCTGTTTGTATCGGTCCAGTGGTAAAAAACACTCCCTTCCAAATCCTAGACCTTGAGTTGGGATACAACATGCTACTAGGGAGACCTTGGATACATGAAATGCAAGTCATACCTTCGACATACCATCAATGCATCAAGTTCCCACACCAGGGAGAGGAAATCATCATAGAGGGAGATCCCAATCCTTTCCAATACTGTAATGTTGTCCAAATCAACACTGATAACTAGGTACCCTCAAACCAAGATGCAAGCATCCCATCCTCTTCAGATTCAAATCCCAAGGATGTCACACGGACAGCAGGAAAGATAGGCATTAACCAAGATGCAAGTATTCCCTCCTCTTCAAATTCAAATCCAAAGGATGTCACATGGAAAGCAGGCAAAATATTCATCACCGACAAAGGCTATGGTGAGTACAAATATGAAGAGGCTTTCACCATCATGCACATGCCTTAGAGCCCAAGAACTAATGGCATGCCACAACCTATTATTACAACTGAAACTTTGCAGCTTGTTCTATTCAGATGTCCACCCACAACCTTTGTCAAATGGGGAGACATAGTGGAAGAAAATCCATTTGAACAAGATATCAGTACATGGTTATACCAAGACCCACAAGAGACAATCCAACAAACCCTACCCTTGTCAAACTATGGTAATGGTTATACAATGTTACAAAGATTCAGGTATAATGGTACAACCGGCCTGGGGGAAAGACAACAAGGCATAATGGAATTGTCTCTCCCACCAACCCAAAGAAACAAGAGAGGGTTGGGCTATGGGCAACTAAGAACTAGTCCTATAATCCAAGACATCCAAGTTAATTAGGAACAAATAGCAGAGATGCACCAGGGTCACAACACAGAACATGTCTTGATAAGCAACATATTAGCACAGTTGTTTCCTGCCGAAGAGGGAACCACACAAACCCGAATAAACCTCCACATCACAATCGATGATAATGAAGGAAGTGAGACATAAAACAAGCATTCTATTGAGACTGACTCCCACGAGTATGAGCGGAGATCCCTTCACGACTCTGACCCATTGATCCCAGATTATTCCCCTCGGTCAAACACTATCATAGACCTAGAAGACATATTTGACCAACTATCCATTGTCGAGCAACACTGCATAGATAAGCATGTCATTTATTAGACCTCAAGTGGTGCATCCACGTCACAGTCTAGTTTTATAGGAACCATATTTGTAGTCCCTTTCAACCAACTAGAGTCAAACAACCATGAAAGTATCTGTCTTGTACACCTAGAGCTAATAGAGTGGGATCAACAAGGACCCCCTGATTTAGATGTCTTTGAGAATGATGAGGCTATTGCTGATTTCATGGGACTTAGGGAAGGCATTCCATCAGGAGACCACAAGGCAGGATTCTCCATTGACCTCAACAGAGCGGCATATTTTGGGGAGGTAGCTCCTCTTTCCAGTCCACAAAAGAAAAAATAATAAAATAATGATGAAAAGCTAAAACAAGACGTATCTTCTAGAAAAAACCTCATTGAGGCGCTAGAAGATGGAAAGAAGGAACTCCTCCACTTGACAGAGGAAAAATCAGCATTACTAGCAGAAGAAATAGAGGAAGTCAAATTGGGAGATGACAAGAACCCAAAGAACATATACTTGGAAAAATCACTCACCCCTGAGGAGAGAGAATAGTTTATCAGCTTCTTTAAATCAAGGATGATCAATTTCGCATGGTCCTACTCAGATATGCCAAGGTTAGATCTAGAGCTAGTACTACACCATCTCCCGTTGCTACCCAATGCCAAATCTGTCAAGCAGAAGCTGAGAAAGAAGCATCCCCATGTTGCATTGCTAGTCAAGGAAGAGTTGAAAAAGCTCCTACATTCCAAGTTCATAAGACCAATACCATACGCAGACTGGATATCTAACTTGGTGCCAGTTACAAAGCATAGTGGTCAGATACAGATTTGCACAGACTTTAGAGATCTCAACATAGCTTGTCCCAAGGATGACTTTCCCGTACCCAACATTGATATGATAGTAGATCTAACTGCTGGACATCAAAATCTATCACTCATGGATGGCTTTTCAGGGTATAATCAGATAAGGATCGCACCAGAAGACCAACATAAAACAACTTTCACATGTCCTTGGGGCACTTACTGTTGGAACGTCATGCCATTTGGTCTCAAAAATGTTGGCGCAACATATCAAAGGGCTATGACAACAATATTTCATGATCTCATCCACAAGACAATGGAAGACTATGTGGATGACATACTAGCCAAGTCAATTCTTTGCAAGGATCATCTACAAGTATTGGGACCAATCTTTGATAGAATGCAGGAATACAAAGTCTGTTTAAACCCAAAGAAATGTGCATTCAATGTCACAACAGGAAAGCTACTGGGGTTCATAGTGTCACATAGAGGCATCAAAGTAGACCCAAAGAAAGTCAAAGAAATATTGGACATGCCTCCACCATCGAACTTGAGGCAACTAAGAGGGTTACAAGGAAGGCTCCAATCAATCAGGCGCTTCATAGCTTAGCTAGTAGACAAGTGCCACCCATTCCAACATCTACTACACAAAGACATCAAATTCATATGGATAGAGCAATGCAAACAGGCATTCCAAATATTCAAAGACTACCTCCTCAAGTCTCCTATATTGGTGCCACCAGTCCAAGGTAGACCATTGCTTCTATATATCTCAGCAACAGAATCAACATTAGGTGTACTCCCGGCACAACATGATGACACAGGTAAAGAAAGGGCCATCTACTATCTAAGCAGAACATTGGTTGGATATGAGCTCAACTATATGCCAATTGAAAATTCATGCCTTACAGTTGTCTTCGCTTCCCAGAAGCTGAGACATTATATGTTGAGTCACCAAAAAAAATTGATCACACATATTGATCCTTTAAAGTACCTCCTAAGCAAAGCAGCGCTCACTGGATGACTTGCAAAGTGGGTAATGATCTTAAGTGAGTTTGACATTGATTACATAGACAAAAAGGCCATCAAAGGGAAAGTGATCGTGGATCAACTAGCAGAGGCACCCATTCAGGACCATCAGCCTATTATTTCTGACTTTCCTGACGAATCTATTATGACACTACAACCAGTGATCGAGGTATGGAAACTCTATTTTGATGGGTCATGCACGAACCATGGTGCAAGGCAAGGGATAGTGCTTATCACTCTAGATCATGATACAATTCCAAAGTCTTTCAAACTCAACTTCCCATGCATAAACAACATAGCAGAATATGAAGCACTGGTCATCAGTCTAAAGATAGCAATTCAATGGAGAATCAAGAACCTTAAGTTCTTTGGAGACTTGTAGTTGGTCATCATCCAAGTCAACAATGATTATACAACCAAAGATGAGAAGATCATACCATACAGAGCACATATGGAAACACTATGCACCAAGTTCCATTTCACCTTCTTCAAGTCCCACGAGCACAGAACAAAGTTGCAGACATGATGGCTACCATAGCATCATTGATTGATATGCCAGGTAACGAAACAAGATTCCAGTTTCTAGTAGAGAAAATCTTGGTGCCATCACAGAATCAACATGCGTCCTTGTTGTTCCTAAATCCCCATGGTACCAAGATGTATACAACTACCTCCAAAATAGTGTATTACCTCCTAATTTGTCTAGAAACCAGAGAAAGTCCCTCATCCACCAAGCCTCTAGGTATACCATCCTCTCAACTACTTTATATGGATGAAGTCTAGACAGAATGCTACTACGATGTCTCACTTCCACAGAATCCCAGAGAGCTCTGTACAAGGTACATGAAGGAATTTGTGGAACCCATGGAGGTGGCAACAACTTAGCTAAGAAGATCATCCGCATGGGATACTATTGGCTCGCAATAGAGACAAATGCACACAAACATGTACAAAGGTGTAGACAATGTCAGATTCATGGAGCCCTCATCCATGCACCAGCCCAGGAACTAAATCCTATCACATCACCATTGCCATTTTCCATGTGGGGATTTGATCTAGTGGGAAAAATTACACCTTCTTTAGTAAATGGACACAAATACATCATAGCATCAACATAGTACTTCACCAAGTGGGTGGAAGCAATTCCCCTCACTTACATTACTGGAAAACAGATATCAATGTTCGTACTTAACCGCATCATCTGTCCATATGGGATTCCTCAAACCATCCTGACAGATCACGGTATGCCTTTCCAAAACAAAGATGTTGAAGAGCTATGTGAATAATTCCATATCAAACAAGGGTTCTCTTTATTTTATTATCCTAAAGGGAACGACCAAGCTGAAGCTACAAATAAAACAATTTTGAAAATCTTGAAGAAAACAGTGAACGAATCAAGGCGAGACTGGTATTTACAGCTTAGTCTCGCATTATGGGCATACAGAACTAGTGTGAGAACACCTATAAGAGCCACTCCTTTCTCCCTAGTCTATGGATTAGAGGTGGTATTACCCCTCGATGTGGAAATCCCATCCCTAAGGATATCATTGAAGAACCTGATTACAGATGAAGACTACATAGTAGCAAGGCTCAGTGAACTGGAGTTACTAGATGAAAGAAGATAGCATGCCTTCGACCACTTACAAGGCTATCAAAATTGCCTTAGAAGAAACTATCACAAGAAGGTGAAGCCACAAAAATTTGAGGTAGGAGACCTTGTCCTCATGGAAAATCAAAAGAACCAAGAAGAGCGAGTCAAACCCAGAAAGTTTGAGCCTAACTGGCTAGGACCATTTGTCATTGTCAGCTCTACCTAGAGTGGGGCATTCATACTGGCGACACCAGAAGGAGATCAGCTCCCTGAATACATCAACAACATGCACCTCAAGAGGTTTTACCCTTGAGGTCTCTATGGTTAAGGCACCTATCTACATATCCAGAAAATACAAAATGTTACCTTGGTGAAAGCCTAGCAAACAGGCGCCTTAGCGACAACAAAAAAATCAAAAAAGAAAAAAAGTAAAGAGAAACAAAATTTCTCTCACAGTGAAAACCTAGAAAATAGGCGCTACTGAGTAGGTACCTTGGTGAAAACCTGAAAAACAGGCGCCAAGTGTTCAAATCCAGCTTCACCATCAATGAACTCCAAAAGCTTGAGCACAATTCAAATGCAAGACTGACTACCCAAGCTATATCTAGAAGCACATTCCCCTTTGAGCAACAAGCATTTATCCATGGTTAGTATTGGTCCACTAGACTAGGGGGCAATTTCAAAATGTCCTGAAAAAATCTCTAAAAAATTGGAAAACACATAAAAATCCTAAAAAGATCAAAATGTTCTGAGAAAGTCAATCTTCATAAAAAATATTCAAAAAATTGCAAAATCCCAAACAATAAAACCAACTCAGTTATCAAGAGAGCAAAGGGAAATCACACCTAGTCAATCGATGTCACAATCATGAGCTTTGTGAATCAGCATTGGGCTCATCTGACACAGCTTTATCAATCTATCAAATCAATCAGCAAGCAACTGATGACCAAGCCAATCTAACAATTATCACAATCATGAGCTTTGTGAACTAGCATGGGGCCCATCTGACACAGCTTGATCAGTTTCCAACACGATCAAAATCAATCAATCAAATCATATCAATCGTCTTACATAGTGATGGATACGCTCAAACCAAACATGTCATTCTTATATGAGTAATCTATTATTGAAACCAGACACACTCCAGCAATCAAGCCAATCAAGCCTATCCAAAGAGTCGAGCCAATCAAGAGAATTCAACTGCATCAAGGAACCACCCAAAAAAATGTTGACTAGGTCAGTCAGTCGGTCAGATTTTAGTCTATATTTCACGGTTATGTTCTTACGCTACTCCAGGATCCACCATGTGAGGATAGTAGCTATGATAGATTGTGGCTTATTTTCTTTGATTGTTGTATGTTGAATGTTCACTTCATTTTCAGGGCCATGATGATTTAGGATAAATGTGGTAGGCATTGTCACTTATCTGGAAGCCACGCAGTTCCACGATCTGAGCTTAATCCTAGGAAAGAATTGGACATTCCTTCTCTTTTATTTTCTTGTTTGGTTTATAGAATCAAGAGCTCGCAGCGCTATTCAGATGGACTCTGAGTGTGTTGGAGTTCTATCTTGGTTTCTATGGTCTTTCCCTTTATGTTGCAATCAAGAGCTCATGATGCTATCCAAATGGACTCTAGGGGCATAGAATTTCTATTTTGTTTTCTTTGGCTTTCCTTTTCGGAATCAAGAGCTCGCGGTGTTATCCAGATGGACTCTGGGTGCATAGGAGTTCTATCTTGATATCCTTGTTGTAGTTGTTGGAAAGTTGACTATACTAAATTATATTACTCTATTTATTTTTTTCATTATGGCAACAAATTCATATGAAGTTTTGGAGTCAGCACACATTATCAGAAGATCAGAAATTGGCTAAGTACAGAAAACAGGACAGAGCAAGGAACAGACTGTTATAGTTTTGGTTAGCGTGTGTTGATTTGTTATCCAAATGATATGTGCCTTTGAAGATAATCTTATGAGTATGTTTACATGCTAATTCTAAGAGAGCATGATCAGATCTACAAGTATGAAGAAGATACAGCCAGTTGAAGAGGTACAGCCA
>MU224540.1:6384561-6410596 GCA_018584345.1 Thuja plicata | reverse complement strand
CCCTTTGATCTCAACCGTTCATCTCCCTATCTCTGGGATTGATCTCAACTGTTCATTTCATCCCCAATTCCTATATAATAAACCCTTCATAACCATTTGAAGGATCTAGGATTTCAAGCTCTCGTGCCCCATTACTATGTCAGTTTGGTTCTAGCATTCAAGTCATCTTGCAATCACACACACATTTCAATTAGCAAATTCTCAACACTTCTCAAGTCATAGACACTGCCCACACCAGTACTGAGCATCAAAAAAAGCATTTTGGAAGGAGTAGAGAGAGACAATAGAAACTTCAAGCACTTTGGGGTTTGCATTCATTTCTTTTCCTTTCTTTGCTTGTACATTTTATTGGTTATGCTTCAAGTTATTCGTTTTAGAGTATTTGTGTATTGGATTTATATCATTTGTAAAACCTTTGCTACTAACCCTCGCCTTTGGAAAGCTTGGGAACTACGAATCACAAAATTGAGGCATACAGATAGTTTATATATATATATAGTTGTTTGAGAGGAATTTGTTTGCAGCAAATTTGTACTTAGATAAAATGTATTCTCTTGTAGTAGAATTAAGAAAACACAATTCATAGATTACATTTTATATGTCTTTATAGATTAAATATTTTAAATGTTTCTTGTTAATTTTCTTTTTAACACAATAAAAAATTTAGCATTAGATCAGAATTTGAAATCCTTTGACATTAAATCTTGGATACTACCTTTTCAATATGATAATTAACTTAATAAAATGTGACACCTAATGATGAGTTGCCAACATTGACATGTACAAAATTTTAATCTCAAAGTGGTCTCTATATAGCTCAAACATTTGAACAAAAGCTTGCTACTTGTCATGCTACTTATTGAGATCTTCCACCAAGCCCCCTTCTTTAATCCTCTTTGGAAGAACTTTTAATTATTTTGAGGAATAGAATTCTAAATTTTATTGAAGGGGGTCTGATAATTTCTCTCATTTTTAAAATTTTGTTGACACGATGCTTACATAGTGAAGGAAGAGAATTAATGTTGCTCCAATTTTGAGTGACCATTTGTTGGATACACTCTTTGTTAAACCATTGTGAGTATTATTTAAATGAAAAGAGACCCCAATTGATTCCTTTTTGAGACAAAGATCAATTGGTTTATGGTCAAAAGTGGGGCTAGAGACAATTTTCATGTGGTTCTAAGGGAAAGCCACTTATAGCTCCCTAACCATAAGAATGGTCAAATATAATATTATATAAGCATTGATAATTCTTTTTCTTGACTATATATATTTGCATGTACTTATTTTAAGATCTTTTATGTTGGAGCTAATCATTTCTTCTACATCCTCCCTTGCGCTATGTTTGAACAATAGTTTTCTAGCCTTTTTTTTTCTTAAGAGCCAAATTTAAATCTCCCTCAAGTAGTTCTTATGGTTAATAATACTTGTGTTCTCTTAATCAGAGTTGTAGTATATTTTCTTAGCTATAATAGAAATAGAGGAGTAGACATTATTAATAATAATCAAAAGATTTGATCAAAAATAATCTTATAGAAATTATAATCCAATAATCATGCAAAAACATTCTTGAAAGAGAAAATTAATATAACGAATTATCAGGACATTTTTAGAAGCATCCCTAGAGGAAGATGTCAAATAACTACCATTGGGATAAATTTTAGTACTCATAGACTTGGCGAAAGGGAAGTTCATTTTTACTTCTTAATTTAATTCAATAGTTATTTTTCATTTTCCAGAAGAACCCTTGAGCATAGACATTTTTTATTTTAATTAAAGCCTCTAAACTTTTAAGACAACTTTCACTAGTTTGGGTTTAATTTTTATGGTCAACATGATTATTTTTAATTAGATAAGGGAATGGACTCGAACCCCTGACATAAATTTTAATATAGCATATTAGGAAAATAAAGAAATAACAAGATTGACACCATGACCAACAATACAACTATTAACAAGAAACAAAACTACACAACAAAAGACCAAAAAAATAATTAAATAGATAGACATAACATAGAAATAGATAAAATAACTTAATAGACACACTTCTAGTCTTTAGTGAGAGATCCCAAGAACTCCTCCCAAGTTTCCCACTCCTGGGAATTCTTGGCCTTCTTTTTTATATTTCTCAAAATCCTATTTATCTTTTGCATGGCCCTTCTTCTTCCTTAGCTTCTTAATTTTTGACTTCTTAATAACAATGCCCATAACAACTTTATTCATTATATAATTAGTAATATACACAAGACTATCAACAACATTATCTATCTTCTTCAACCCATCCAAAAATGTATTGATGAGACAATAAATGTTTTTCCACTTCTTTTGAAAATATCTATATAATTTTTATTCTTACATGTTTCTTTTGAAATCTATCCCATTCTTCTTTTGAGGACAACAAAATATGCCTTGACAAAGCCCAAAATGTCATCTTGATTATCGATTCGTTAAATTTCATTTTCCTCAACTTCTTCATCCTCTTTTCTTCTCATCCCCTTCTTCCTCTTCTTCCTAGTTCCCCTCATCATCACACTTCTCCCTATTGATTTAACCTTCCTCATTTTTCTTTTCTTATCCTTCATCTTCTTCCTCAAATTGTTTCTTATCCTCTTCTTCTCACCCTTCTTACATTGTCATGTCTTTTCGACCTTTCCCCTCATCTTCCTTCTTATCCCCATTTCATTCATGTTCTTCAATATCATCCTTATTTTCTTCTTCAATATTTTTTTATACAAAACCTCCCTAAAAACATCTTATTCAAATTGGAGGAAAAAATCCTCATCAACATTTTTGTCCTTTTCATTATCCATTTTCACTTTCTTTAAAAAAGTTAATTTAAGAAACATTGGCCTTATAAAACCTCATAGATCTTCTAATTTCTCCTCATTTCTATTTCTTAATCTACTCTAAGCCATCCTCACCAACATCTTTGTCATCCTCATCAGAAACTATCAATAGTTTTTTTCTCAAAGGTATCCTTAGGGTTATTTAACCTCTCTTATTATGAGAACTCAATGCAATATTCTTCAAAAATATATTCTCCTCCTCTAAAACAACCAAATATTTTCTTTTTCAACAAGGAGAGGTATAATGACTATTGTCCTTAGTTGACTAAAAAGTTAGTAAACCACTATTCTTGGTACCTTTCTTACCCCTGCTAGAGTATTTAGGGGCATATGTACTTAAATTTCTTGTGCTTCCTTCTAAAAGATTGACAAAAAATTGAGTACTTTTTGGATTCTCAATTTTAACATTTTATCTTCACATTGGACCTCTTGATATTAGGGTTGGGCATAGGGTTGCAATTATATTGAACTTGTATAAATCCATAAACAACCCTTGATGTAAAGGTGGGTATGAACCATCAACAATACACTTATATAATAGATTAATAGTCTTCCCATGTTTGAGGTGGTCCAAAATAGGGAAACGATATCCATGAACTATTTTTAAATCTACCTTCAAGGATAAAATATTTCATAATATTTAAACTTACCATGGCCCATAATGTTGGCAGATGCTCCCTGCTATACCCATTTTGAAATTCCTTCACTTTTTCACCATATTTAGGAAAGCATTAATGAAAATTTGACAGTTTTATTTACTTCTCTTCTCCATCTCAGTGCCTTTGTATTTTGACCCCATAGCCCTTGCAATAAGCCCCCATATCATCTTGAATCATACCCCTTTAATGGAAACATCACCTTATGTCAAAGAATTGATGAATTTTAAAGTGATCTTATCATTATATCCTCTTGTTTCCAGAAAGAATGGAGTGCAACCACATTTATCAAATAAATCCTAGAGCTCCACATTTTTTTAGAGCTTCAGAAGAGATTGGCTCAGTTTTGAGTCGATGACCATCTGTCTTAATAAGCTCGCAAGGATACACATTAGAGAGAGAAAGGACATAAAATAAATAGATATATAAATGCAAATCATGCTAGCACATACTCTTATATGAACTTGTTACCTTTTGCTGCAATTAACCTCTCCTTATTTCACACAAGGAACAATGATAAAATAGCTCATCCTCCAATGACAAGTACTAGTGAAAACATGATTTTTCCATTCCCCTTTAACATTTACTAATACATACCAATTATTTCCTTCAGTTCCCCTTCTAGTGATAAGTCACTCCTCATTTATGGAATGTAAATCCAATATTAAGGTGTACTCAATCATAATTCTCAATCTTTTTACCCAAATATAACCATTGAGAAACAAATATTGATTTACCACTTTAATCCATCCACATCTTCAACATCTTTAAAAAAGACTGCCACCTTTTAATATGGCCATGTCATAAATCCTTTCATTAAAAATGACCTTTATAGCATTTAAACAAATGAAAAAAATATAATTTATTTGGGCCAATGATAAGAAACTCCTCATTTATGGAAAGTAAATCCCACATGGAGGAACACTCAATCTTTTTACCCAAATCTAACCATTAAGAAAAAAATACTAGTTTACCAATTTGTAATCTACACATCTTCACCATCTAGAGAAAAAAGACTACCACCTTTAGATTTATCCACATCATAAATCCTTGCATTAAAAAAGAAGACTTTTATAACAATTAAAATAAAGGAAAAAATTATAATTTCTTTGGGCAGTCATTTAAAAAAAGTATTATGTTTGTTCTTAGATAGTATTTACTTGACATTAAGCAAAAGATTTATATCAAACTCTCAATATCCCCAATCTAGGAAATCCAAAGCTATATTAGAAATAACATCCACTATCCTATTACCTTCTTTAAAAATATGATTTGCTTTCATCTTTTCAAAACTCTATATTTACGCTCTAAACTCTTCTACCATATTCTTGATCTTCTAAGAAGGGGAATTTTTATTTAGCAGTAAATCAATAATAATTTTGGATTATCCTTCAATCTCCACCTTTTAGTATCCTAACATCTTAATTCTTTCGACACCCTACCACATTGCCTATGCTTCAACTTCATTGTTATATTTTCCATCCTATGCATTTAGAATACTCTTCAATCAACCATTCTTTTTTCATATGCTATCATACCCCCAACAATAATTGCTTTCTATGTGATGGAATTCACATTACTTCTCCAAACTTCAAAATGTATACATTATCTTGAAGACTATTTCTTATGCTTATGAAAATTTCTCCTATTATTTCTATTTTGATCCCTAAAGATCCTATTATTTCTCCTTTTTCAGAGACACCAAGCCACATAAAAGAGGGACATGTTCCCATATTTCCTTGACAAGGAGAAATAGAAAACATGAATACTCTATAAATAAGCTTTCAAAAGATTGATATTTCTAGCTTGGATTAATTTCTTTTCTTTTCCATCCAACCATTTTCTTTTGTACCCTTTCCACTGTACTATTCCAATAGTTGTTTGACAATTTCTTGGTAGATAGAGGAAGCCAAAGATAGGTAGCAGGAAGGGAAACCTATTGGTATCCCACAATTCCCACAATCTTATTTTGAAGAGTAACCTTAGTGTTAAATAAACACAACATGCTCTTATTGTATCCTATAAATTTCCTTGATAGTTTAGCAGAGTCATCAAGTTCAAGAGGCTTCCAATGCATCTACTACAAAGGTTGCCCAAAAAATAACAATATCATAAAGAAATTGTTGATGAGAGGAAAGAGGTAAAAAATAAGCAACTTTAACTCCAATTAAAATTCTCAAATTAATCAATTTATTGAAGTTTATACCAATAACCTCAACCATAATTATAAACAAATAATGGGATAGAGGATCTCCTTGTCTTAAACCTCTTCCGCAAGAAAAAAAAATCCTAGGTAGACCATAAACCAAAACATAACATGCATGAGTGATCACAAAAGTCTTAATCAAATTTAAATTTCTCTCTTGGAAACCAAACTTCTATAGAAAAAAGAAAAGAACTTGGGCCAAGACACTTTATCAACTAGATTGTTTCTTGTAACATTTTCAATTTCTTCATTATTTTGGTCTATGTATTTTCTTTATACTCCTTACAAAATGAAGATTTTGGTTGGGAAACAGAGACGTCAAGCTTTTCCTCTTCTAGATTTTTTTTTCTTTTTTTAAGAGGGATGCATTTGGCATCTGAGTAAGGTCAATGAGGAAAACATCTTTTCATAATTTATTCTTGAAGAATCTCCTTATTTTATTCCTAGTGCTCCTCTTTCACTATAATCAAATTCGTAATTAAACTTTCCATCTTGATCAAAAGCCTTGAATAATTTACAAGTTTCAAGAGAAAAATAAGAAGGCCCTAACTTTACCAATTTTGGCTTCTTCTATTAATTTGTTGACAACACTCCTTTAGTTGTTCAATAATATTTTATTTCTTTGGGGTCTTCAAATCTCTAGAAGTGTACATTTCATGGCACATGCTACATTTGAAAAAATTCTCTCTTAATCCATTTTTGTAGAAATACAAGCTCATTAAGCATTAGGTTGATAAGTGTTGTCACAAAAGTTTTCACCCTTGTTTAGGTGAGTGTGAATGACCTAAAAAACCTTGTGAAACATGGAAAAAACCTCCCAAGTGTGGGACTTGACATGTGAGGTTGAGTCTCTAGAGAAGGTCGACTTCCTTTACAATCAAGGCACACCTAAACTAAGATTTTGAGGGAAAAGGGAGAAGGATATACAAAAGTGGGATTGGGGTGATACACCAAGATTGAAATATGATCTACAACTTTGAATAACTTCTCTTAAGCTTCAATAAAGATCACAAAACCACACTACTCCCTATATTTATCAACCTTTGAAAAATATGAAAGTTAAGAATCAATACAACCTTGTAAGGTGTACAAGTGTTCACTACATAAGGTTTTCAACCTAGATTAACACACTCATATAGTGTTGCAAATGATGAAATACATCCAAATAATAAGATAGAAAATCTACACAAGCTACTTGGATTTAGGAATAGGCAAAAAATAATAATTTTATTGAATAAGGAAAAATTATAATTATAGAGGAGAACTCTGTAAAAGAACCATAAAAATAGATATAAAAAATATGTACTAGATTGCCTTTATGGAGTTCAGGCATAACTCTAATTGAAATATGAGGTACAAACCCTAACCACGATCAAGTTACCGAAGAAATAAATCATATCAGACCAAAAGATTTGATCCTTGTGTGAAGTATTAAATTCATGAGATGATAGAAAGAGACCACAATGAATGCTCCTACAATCGATGATGTGCTCTATGGCATAGAAAGGGCATGTAGATATCTACAATAATAAATAAGCATGGGATGGCTGGAGAAAATTGACCAAAGGCATGCAATAGTAATGATGTCGTTTGAACAAAAATGTTGTTAGAAAAAATTCATTGGATGTAGTTGAGTAATCAATGTGATTAATTCTATGCCTATTCTTTATTTTTGAAAGTCTCATTCACAATTGATCTAGACCTCCAATGCACCATCACATGCCGCTAGCATTTAAATATTTAAATTATAACATTGTCATTTCTCAGGTTAAAAAAATTCAAATGACCCTGACCATGCAAAATAGTGATGAATCTCTACGTTTAACATTCTTTAAACTCCATTTCACCATCTCGCAAATGGTCAAGAATGGGCCCATCACCTCTTGAAAAATGGTAAAAATCATTTTCACTGCATTTTGCTTGAAGTTCCATCACTCCTATTGGACTCCAACAAGAGTTCTGGAACTAAACACAGGGCCCACCTTCTCTTTTTACAAGTGACAAACTCTTCTTTTTCTTCAATGTATGTGAGTTCCACTTTCTTCATCGGGATCCGACAACACTTTCAAAACTGACCATGAGACCTGCCAAGAGTTCCCAAACCATAGAGAAATTCCAACGGTCCCCAAACTTGACTAATTTTTCTGACTGGATTCTGACTCGTCGATGATTTGGTTCCAATTTGGTTATCAAACTCTAACACTTGTCTTGGAACTTAGAAAATTTTTGCCGCTTCTCAAAATTCACTTTTTTTTTTTGTCAGGAGGATTGTGAGGTTCCGAAACCAATGTCAAAACCCAATGCCTATTCAGGAACATGTGCTAGATGTCGATGAAACAAGACCTTTGAAATGGCTAAGTGTTAAATCTAACTTTATGCTTCCTCCAACATATAAATGTGAACATGGTGAACCAAGGGAAGAAGGATAACAAGAAATTAAGCCCATGAAGGATCTCTCAGATTGAATATCTGCAATGGGCTAGTATTGGAAAAAATAGCCAACATTTCTAGAGACTCAAAGGGGATACTTTCCTAATGAGCATATGATCAATGACCTTAAGAAATCCATAGGGCATGGAGTCACAAAGAATAAAACACAATAGATTTGACCACCTGTAAGCTAGATAAAAAAAACTACAACCTCTACAAAACATCAAAACCTACCATCTCTAGGAAGAGATAGTTGTGTTCATGCACTTATTGGAAAGCATAAAAGTCTACTTTACTATGTACAAATATTTACAAATAAAAAATAAAAAATTAAACAAAGCTATTAATTGGCTTGTTAAAATAACTTCCCTTTTAAACTAATTTCTTGCTCCTTTCATGCACTTGGGCAACTAGGAAGGGCAAAAATAATGACAAGCATATTACAACTTGCTATAATACCATCCCAATGTTGAGAACAAAGAAGTTCTCCAACATTATAAAACTCTCACCTTGAGCAATAAATAATTGCTCCCTTTTATGATATTCTCCCTCATGCTCTGAAACAAGCATGACCGAGGGAAACTTGTGGATTCCTTGCAGGTCTATATGCCTTATGGGGCATCCTCTTGATGACACTGGGTCTAAGAAATCAGCCTTGACCACATTGTTATGCTCTACAACATTGGTATCATGCTAGCTCGAACAAGGTTGTAATGGCATGGCTAGTGACTTGTGGATCTCCACATGTTGTTGTTTCAACTCATGATATTTTGATGAAGGAGAAGACAACTTGTTGTCTATGGATGAGAAAAATATTTCCATCTCATCCCAAAAAATTTCTTCATCATAAGAATCTTATTGCTCTATTTCAATAATATGCATAGGTTAAGGGTCAACCTCATGCATATCAACATGTTCTTCCTCAAGTATAGAGTTATCCTTGGGATCCTCTTTCTCATCCTTCATATCATAAAGGACTTCCTATTGCAGCAACTAATTTGGCTCTTCTTCCTTTTGCAAAAATTCCTTTAACTCTTCTAAAGGCTTATTAGCCAGGATTTGTTCCTCAAGGACATGAACAAATTTGTTGTCTTCTTCTTCCTCAATAAAAGAGGGAAGTTCTTCAAATTAGAGGATTGGATCCTCTTTTTATGCTGAATCTTCATATGTAGAGAGGTTTAAATGAATACAACCTTCTTAGTTTCCTCCTACAACTCTTTTGTTCCCTCCTCCCAAAATGACATATTAGGACCATCAGCAATCCATACAACCAGTCCACCCTTGAAGAGTGAAATGGTATAAGGTATAGAAAGATAACTGGGTAAAATATCTTGTATAGGGAGTGGAGGAATTATAATGATGGGCTCTTGTGATCGGGGATTTTTAAAAATTGGAATAAAAATTTGAGGGAAGGGGATACCTTTGCTTCTTGGGTCTACAAATGAGCTAACTTGAGCCTCATTTGTTCATCTTCTACAACAACTTGCCTTGCAAGTTTATCTTGAAATTGTCTCCTTTTTTGGGCATCTATCTATTGTTCATGAAGATAGTCCCAATAATCCTCCTCTTGATTTTGTTCCTAGAGATAGGTATGATATGCTATCTCATCTTGTTGCATATTGAGTTCTTGTTGCCTACAAATTTCATCACACTGCCTCTTAAGGTCCAACAACTGCTCAAACATATTTAACTCATCCATCTACTTTTGGAAGGACAACATCATGGCCATGAGCTCACTAATTACATTTTCAGATGAGGAAGAAGGAGCAGGGATAGGAGGGTGGTAAGCATATTGGACATGCTTGTTGTTTGAAGTAGAAAATGAATTTGGGTCATAACCTAGTTGTGACTAAGGTTGATATTGATAGTATGAGGGTGTGGAGGAAACATTTTCATGATATGGAGGAGAATAAATGTTTTTTTTTAATGAAATGGGTCCAAGTTAGAGCTTCATAAAAGCTGAAGTTCATAGAAAACTTGAAGAAACATAAAAGATCATCTTTGATCTTTACATATACTAGCACTAGGACTGCTTGCAACTAATAAATTTACACTCAAATTTGCCATGGTGTTTGATTGAACTACCTCCAAAGGATGTTGGCACTAAGAAAACACCCAAATTCTCAGTGAATGAAGCTTGTATTGGTCCACCAGGGGATTTCTTTAAACTAGACTGAATCTTAGTCCCATCGGGCGTGCCAAAAATTATTGTGACAAAAGTTTTCACCCTTGTTTAGGTGAGTGTGAATGACCTAAACAACCTTGTGAAACATGGAAACAAACTCCCAAGTGTGGGACTTGACATGTGAGGTTGAGTCTCTGGATAATTTTGACTTCCTTTATAATCAGGGTGCACCTAAACTAATATTTTGAGGGAAAATGGAGAAGGATATGCAAAAAGGGAAATGGGGTGATACACCAAGACTGAAATATGATCTATTCCTTCGAATAACTTCTCTTAAACTTCAATAAAGATCACAAACCACACTAATCAATATATTTATAAACCTTAGAACAATATGAAAGTTAAGAATCGATACAACCTTGTAAGGAATATAGTCGATCAACCTATATTAACACACTCATACATTGTTGCAGATGATGAAATACATCCAAATAATAAGATATAAAATCTACTTTGATTTAGGAATAAGAAAACAACAATATTTTTTTATAAAATTACATATTTATAAATTTATATTTACATATGATAAAAAGACAATGGCTCTACTCCCAAGAAACCCTATGAAAACAAAGAAGTAGTTTGATTTCTTTAAGAAAAAAAAATACAGCTCTCAAGCCTCCGAGCAAGGTTTTTCAATACCGGGAATAATTTCACAATTCTTGGTTCACAGCCTGAAATCATTCATGCAAGAAATTCAAAGGATTTGGTTAGGGATTTTGCTTCTCTAACATAGTTTAGGGCTCCAAAGTTCCCTCTGCCCAGGAAAAAATATCATCTGCCAACTAAATGGTAAAAGAGCCATAAATCTGTTAGCAAGGTCAATAGGCATTATGGGGAACAAAGGATTCCTAAACTCACACTTCTCGGTAAAGCTCTTTCTAATAATAATTCATTCAATAATAATAATTTTGGAGGACCTTCTGCATTAAAGGATGTTAGGGTTTTCAATCAACCCCCAATCAGTTTGACTGAAAGGAATATTTCCTTCTCCCAGTTTAACTCTTCAACATTTGCAGTTAAAGCACAAGTTTGGAAGGGTTATTAGAAAAACCCTAGCCTCATTAGAGGCATGGGCACAGGAATGAGGACTGTAAATTCATTCGTGAGCGATGGAGAAAGAAGATCCAGATGGGAATGGCAATGTCAAATTCATCAAATTCACTTAGAAGCAAAGGACTGTGGGCTATTCCCTTATCTAAAACTCTATTTTTGCCTCTGATGCTAACAAAATTGAAGTTGGCAAGAATCCACTCAGTTATATTCATATTCCTCAGTCTCAGCTGCGTATGAATCCAGTCAAGCCTTTCCATCCTCAAGTTCCTCTAGCAAAGGATTCTAAAATATTGATGGCTTTGAACTCGAATCATACCCAAAATATGGCTACTCTCTCTTATAATTTGAATAATAAGAGGACAACATATAAAAAGGAAGGACAACCACCGCCAAATAAATTTTTTGCTAATAAATTCCAACAATCATCAAGCAATAACACAAATGGATGAATTGTCAAAACTATTGTAGTGGCAAACAACAATTCACAAAAGGCATGTGGAAGTATTGCAAAACCCATGGTATCTTAACAAAATGTTACGGATCTGAATCCTCCATGATTGAAATTGTTAGATGGTTGAAGGAGTCTCTTAAGGGCTAGGTAAGTATAACCTCTTTACCCGCGAATTTTTTATTTATTGATTGTAAAGATGTATCTTTAAAACATAAGTTGTCTGAAGAATTTATTTTTTATAAAGAAATCTGCCTAAATTTCATAGAGTGATCTGAAGAAATTAAAAAATACAAAATCACCTAGATGGGTGATCTTTCATAATCTATTGGTAGAATTGTTACAAAGTAACATATTGATTACAATTGGGAACATGATAGGATATTTCATAGGTTTAGAAGATAATTTTGTTGATTCATCTAATGTCAAAATATTGATAGATATGGAATCAAATGTACAAAACATCAATCCAATAAAGTTAATAACTAATCAGTCTATATACCCATTAAAACCTTACCTATATGAAGGTTTGATTATAGACAAAATTATTCCATTATGGGAAACTATCCTTCCAAAAATAATAGAGATAGTGCCCCAGCATTAACCAACACCTTCAAAGCCAAAACAATTAATACATGAAGGATCCAAATAATTTTAAACGAAAAATGAGGTTTTATTATTAGTCAGATACCAAAACTTAACATGCCTCCAAATCAAACTCAGAAAAAATATTATCATTAGATTTTTCAAGCCAATCAACAAAATGGGGTTTCAACATTCAATCATACATAAAATAATTGGCATAATAAGAATCTAGATAATGTAATTGGGAATAAGAAGGAACTTTCCCCCTTGATCAATTTAAATTTGGAAGAGGGTGAAATTATAGAAAATGTAATGGATGTTACTACTGGGAAAGAGTCTATCACAGAAACAGGGGATATGGAAGGTAATCAATGTAATGTCTCTTTAATAGATTCAGACATCTCATATAAGAAAGAGTTGATGTGGTCAAAAACCTTATTGGAGTACTTTGATAGTAAAGAAATCACGAGATAAGAAGGGATTAGTGAGGACACTATAAATGAAGAAATATAAATACTTAGCAAGGAAATCTTGAGTATGATAGTGGATAATATTGTAGAATAAGTTAATAAATCTGAGAATAATAATATGGAACTAGATGGAGTTAAGGACGTACCTGCACTTGAAATTGGTAACAATTTAGAAGATGCAAGTATTACTTTCAATTATAATACCAAAGGTAAAGAGACTAAGAAGATAAACGATATGGATCAGAACAAATTTCATCACATAGTGGAATCAATTGTAAATACCAACACTGCCATGCACAAAGAATATCTTTCTCAAGAAGAACTAGTCAAGAAGATGGAAGCTATTATGGTTGTATCAGGAGATATTTTAGAAGAGATTATTACTTTTCACGATGGGGTAAGAGAAGAATTGATTAGATGGCATAATTTGTAGGAACAAAGTAAATCCAAAATTATAGATAGCACGGAAATATTGGATTGCATTAAGGAGAATACAGAGGTAGATTGTCTACCTTGTATAGAATTTCTAGATATGAAATTAATTTTATCTCATGACAATTCATCTAAAGTTAAAAATCAAGTTCCAATTGAATTAGAGGCAGCCCATAATATTATGGGAATCCTACATGACTTTGAGACAAAAGGAATAGGTGAAGAGTTTGAAGAAGGTTTTGAGCATTCGGATAAGGAGTTTATAAATGCATTCATAGAGAAAGTAAACAAAGATTTGGATATAGATACTGAGAAGGATCAGGAAATTCCACCAGAGCTTGAATCCATATACGATACGATGGGTTTAGACAATGGTATTGATGAGGAGTTTGTAGCAGACAAGGATGACACTTTAAATGAGATATGTGATAATAATATTTTGCATAATCCATTATTTGTAATAGAAGATGAAATATCAGATATAGAGGACATCTAGAATGAAGATAATCAAATTGTACAATTAGCTATTAAAGCATGCCCCTCACAACATGGAAACCTAGGGATTGCATCCACATGCCCTGGTACAAGCAAACCTGATAGTGGAAAAGTATTAAAAAAAAGAGGCAGGAAATCCATAAATGATCTCAAGAAATTAGATGGAGAAGTTGGAAATCAAACTAAACTCACCACTCTCTTTGATGCAGGGAAGGGGAAGGTCCTTCCCAAGGGGAAATGAAGTTAACTACTTAGAATGTTAGGGGTCTCAATGCCCCTAACAAGAAATGCTTTCTCAAGCATAATATGAGCAACTTTGATTCAGAATTAATATTAGTACAAGAAACTAAACTAAATAAGGGAGAAACATAAAAATTTAAAAAGAGAATTGGATTATGGAAAATAGAAAGTGTAGATGTAGATAGTGCTTCAGGCGGTGTGGCAATTCTATGAGATCCTGGGAAGATCATCTTTGAAAGTATCACCAAAAGACAAAATTGGATGGGTGGTTGGGTGTGTAGTGTCATAAATTCAGTAAAATTCTTTCTTATTAGCGTTTACGGTCCAATTAGTACTACTATCAAAAAGGAGTTGTGGAAGGAATTTGAGAATTTATACAACAACAACACTAATAAGAATTATATTATTGGTGGTGATTTCAATGCAATCTTGGATCACAACAAAAAGTGTGGAGGACAACAACATGAATCAAAAACTCTCAAAGATTTCAGGGAATGGATTACCAACAATAACATCATGGATATCAAAAGGAGTAATGACATCTTTACATGGAACAACAGAAGAGAAGGCTTATGTAAAATCATTGAAAAACTAGATATATTCTTGTTTATGGGGAACCTTGGCTCCTTTAATAACACCTTGTCATCTTCAATCCTTGCTTCATCAGGATCTGACCACTTCCCCATCTGACTTGACATCTTAGAAGAAAAGAACCCAACTAGGAACACCTTTAAATTTGAAAATATGAGATTTTTAGATCCAATATTCATGACTCTCTTAGAATAATGGTGGAATGAAGAACATTTTGAAGGTTATAAGATGTACTATTTTGTATCAAAATTTAAAAAAAAATAAAACATAAAATTCTAAAATGGAATAAAGATCACTTCAAAACATTTTTGAATAAAAAATAGAAATAGAACCTTATTTACAAAATTTAAATGAGAATTTCATACAATTTGGTATGTCTAATACTAGTTTTAATTAGGAAAAATAAATACTCCATAAATATGAAGAGGTTCTATCCAAAGAGCAATTTTTTTGGAAACAAAAGTCTAGGGAACCTTGGTTGACTAAAGGAGATAGAAATATAATTTTTTTTCACAATAGCACTAAAAATAGAAGAAGCATCAATAGAATCATCAAAATTAAAAATGAAAGAGGAGACTTGGTGGAAGATCCTCAAGAATTAGTCAGAGATTTTGTAGAGTTCAATAAGAACACTTTAAAAATTGGGAATATTCTGACCTCTCTGCCCAATAAGAACTCTTAAATAACATTCCCAAGCTAATTACAAGACAAGATAATAAATTTCTTAATAGTAAATTCTCTCTAGATCCTCCAATGATTGATAATCAAATATTCAATGCAGAACCCCACGTTTTCAACCCCTTTTATTTTCCCTAAACCTAATAATGGCTACTCATTCTCTGGGTGTGGGTTCAGAAAGTCATAGTAAGACCTTCAAGCAAGCACTCAGTGAGGAAATAGTTATTCCGCAGGAGGCAAGGTTTGTTATTAATGGCAACTGAGCACCAAGAATAGGAGAAGGAACCAATGTTGGAGGTGAGAAATCTATCCCTACTACTGTATGTATTATCAAACCTAATTCTCATATGTCCATTGCTATTGAGAAAGAAAAGGATAGCCTTAGGAACTTTGCATTTTTTTTGGCAGCCCAAGACATAAATAAACTCCCATCGAGATCTTTCCTAAATGATTGGCTTCACAATATTTGGCGAAAACAATTTGGATACCACTTTTCATTTCTTCGCATGGTTTGAAAGGGCTATTTTTTTTTTTTTTTAAGAACCCCAAATCCCAGATAGAGATTGTCACCAAACAATTTTGGAAAATTGGCAATGCCAACTTTAGGGCTCTCCCCTAGTCTCCCGATGCTACCCACAATGAAGTACTGGCCCTATCAAGCCCTCACTGGATTACCATGGGTAGCCTACCTCCATTTCTATGGAACATTATTCCTCAGGCACTTGAACCTTTCAGCGCAGTGCTTAGGGTTGACAAAATCGATGTGCTACTTCCCCACATAAATGCTAGAATTCTGATCACAATCAACTCAGGGATTGATCTCCCAGGTGAGATTTTTTTTGACCTAGGTGGACATGCCTATAATTGCCCAATATCCTTCCTAGGAGGGCTTAATTTCTGCTTCTTATGCAGAAGGGAAGGCCACATGAGGCATGAGTGCCAATTGTTGAATAGAAAGAAGGTTGCCCCAAAAATGAATGTCGGTAAAAAGATTGACCCAAAATCCTCCAGTAGTAAGACAGACCCCTCCGCTCCCCAACCTAAAGGCTCTAACAACCTCTATCTTGGTGTCCTTAGATGCTACTGTAGCTTCTTTAGAAGCACTCAGAAGAGCCTTCAATAAAGACTCTTTTCGGACTCCTCCCTCTGGTCTGAACATTGAAGAGTTAATTGATCTCCCATAGATAGAGAACCTTGATTGTGGGTTGAAGTCAAAGAGTCCTGTATCCAAACATAGGACTCTTAATGCCCAAAAAATTTTCCTAAATAAGATCGAGAAGATCTTGATTCACAGAAGAAGAGATTCTACTTCTCCAATTAGAGATTCTAGACTAGTCACTTTAGAGAGTACGGATATGAATTTAAAGAATACCACTAATGGTAACTCATATGGTGCATTAGAATCTATCAGAGAAGCATATGACAAGGAAGATAGAATAAACAATGTCTCTATCACTATGATTCCTACCCCCACCTCCTAGGAGCATGTTAATCAAGAGACTATGTCTCTTCCTGAGAAGAATTTATTTGGGGACGAGAAGGGTGCCTCCCCTAAGGAGAGTAGGATGGAAGATGACCTGGAAGAAGGGGAGATTAGAGAATCAGATTTGGCCATAGTTGTCTTTGAAGGAAATGAACCTTCAAAGTATGCCTTCAAGACCAAAAAGAAGTTCAGGAAACCCCTAACCAGGAAGCCAATTATGGAGCAAAGTGGTAGGGGAGATGATCCAAAGAAAGAAGAAGAGGCTCCCAAGATCAAAAGGAAGAGAGGTAGGCCTCTCAATCATGTTTCCAGTTTCAACCCACTGAAAATACAAAAGAGGAAGCTTCCTAATTGTTTTAAGAGCTTCCAAGCTCCTATGTAAGAGGAATCCTAATGATGCTATGGATATTAAACTTGCATCCTGGAATGTGAGGGGTCTGGAGTCCCCATACAGGAAGTATGTAGTCAAGAAATTCATTAGAATGCAGAAAGGATTTGACTTCCTTCTGCTCCAAGAAATTAATGCAGTAGGATTTTCCTTAGATCTTGGCTTAAAATGTATTTGGCAAGATGCCAGGAGTGTGTACACCAATCACCTAAAAGGAAAGGGAGGGAGTTCTATACTTATTCACCCCAAATGGGCTAACAAGATTTCAGATTGGGGTTGCTCCCTGTGTAATAGAACTATTTGGGTAAACCTTAAACATAATAATGTGAAATTTGGAATATGATATGTTTATGCACCCAATGATCACTATGACATAATTAAAATCTGGGAGTAGATGTGTAACATAAAAGAGATTCCTTGGATTGTAGTCGAGGACTTCAACATGGTAGAGTCCCCACAGGATAAAGGAAGAGGGGCTAGGATGGAGTGGAAGGGAAATGAGAAGTATTTATGGATTAAGATGACTAGTAAGATCAGACTATTTGATCCCTTAGCTGGACAGAAAAAGGACTTCAAAGGGATATGTCATAATTGGTCCAACTTTTAGAAGGGAAATAGAAGAATATACTGCAAACTAGATAGATTCTATGCCAATAAAGACTTCTTCAATTTTAGGAAAGAGGATGATGGCGATTGTGTTAGAGTAGTCCCATACTCCCTATCGGACCATCACCCTATTGTCAGCTCAGTATTTCTTTTGGGGAGTACCCCCATCCCCAAAAAAGGAGGAAACTCCTTTGCCCTTAACACAACACTATTAAGGAGAAAGGATATCAAGGTTGCTACCCTAATGATTAGATGGTTCAACCATGAGGTGGCTAGGCATCAGAGTGCCATTAAGAGATGGAATCAATGTACAAATATTTGGAAAATAGTATTCCAAGTGGTGGGGAAGAAGAGAGCTAAGGATTCAAGGAGAGTTGAATCAGAATTATAGATAAAATCATGCCAAGCAGAACATAGCATCCAAATGGATCCAACCAATGATGTAGCCAGAGACAATCAAGCTTGGGCTAAAGAATCATTGAGGAAAGTGCAACAACACAAGATTAATAGTGCTAAGATCAGAGAAAGAGCCAACTGGATCGATGAGGGAGACATGGGATCGAGATTTTTTTTCCAACTCCTTAAGGCTAAAGAGGCTAAGACTAGAATTGAGCACATATGTCTAGAAGGAGATACCCTCACCTCATAGGAAGATATTCTTCAAGCTTTCATAGACTACTATACCAAACTATTTTCCTCTGAGGATTCAGGCATAGAGATGGAGGAGAGAAGGAACAAGATCAAGAATATCATCCCTCCCCAACTCGAGGAAGATTCAACAACATTGAGCGGGTCGATTTCGGTTGAGGAGCTCAATGGGGCCATTGAACATATGAGCAACGAGAAGGCCCCTGGCCCTGATGGGGTATCTATTGAATGCTATAAGGACAACATATAATGGATTGGGAAAGACCTATTATAGGTCTACAATGAGGCATTTGAGGCAGGCTCCCTAGGATCAGAGATCAATATTGGTAATATTACACTAATACCCAAGGATGGTGATAAAACCCTGATCAAGAATTGGTGACCTATCACCCTCCTAAACGTGTCTTACAAAATATTGGCTAAAGTTCTAGCAAGGAAGCTTGTAGATATCCTTCCCAAAGTAATTAGCCCCACCCAAAAAAGTTTTGTGAGGGGTAGATACATATTATAGAACCTAATTACCTGTTGGGAGATTATAGAGTGGGAAAAATCCTCTGGACAGTGGGTCAAAATGCTCTTAATAGACTATGAGAAGGCATACAACATGATAGAATGGCAGTTTATAAGCACAATGTTAGAAGCTCTGGGATTTCCTAAGGAGTTCAACCATATGGTGCTTAGATTAATGAAGGGGACAACTACTATATTGGAAGTGAATGGGATGCAGTCTTAACCCTTCCCATTATCCAGATCTATAAGACAAGTCTTCCCATTGGCCTCGACCTTATTTGTGATAGCCAAAAACTCCTTGTTCTACATACTAAGAGATAATTCTATCTCCCCGAGGGTAATGAGAGTCAAATTACCTAATGAAGAGGAAATGACTAATGTGCAATTTGTAGACGACACCTCCATTATGATAGAGATGTGTGAAAATAACTTTAAAAACCTCATGAACAAGTTGGACATATTATGTTTGGACTCAGGCAACAAGGTGTCCATCCCTAAATCAACCTTGCTAGGATGTGATGACTCACCACTAGGATGGTGTAGCCAGTTTGGATTTTCTTGGGGAGGGCCTCTACATCAAATCCAATACCTAGGTATTCCATTCTATATTAAACCAAACCTTAAAAACATGTGGGATTGGGTGAAGAATAAGATAGAAGGGAAGTTGAATAAATGGAACAACAAGTTCCTCTTGTTGGCAGGAAGGATCCAAGTTTGTCATAAGATACTGGATATATACCCTATTTATTACTCTTCAATCTGGCTCTTCAATCAAGCTCATATTAACTTCATACACAAGGTTATCAGGCATTATCTATGGTCGGATGGTAAAGGAAAGAACAAAACTCATGCTGTCAGATGGGACTGGTGCACTAGGGAAACTGTGCAAGGAGGATTAGTATTAAAGGATCTTAGATGGTAGGGAATAGAATTTTCTATTAAATGGATAGATAAAGGTTCTCAAGGTAATGGGCCTTGGAAGATACTAGTGATAAAAAATATTAGTGAGGTCACCCCTGCCCATGCTAAGTACTAGAAGAATCTGCCACTAATTGATCTCATGACTAGGAAATTCAAAGTGATAGTCTCAGGCTCTGCAGTGTTCCAATATATATGGAAAGGATGGGAGGAAATAAGGACCAGTATGGAAGGGTCTGACTTATTAGATAAGGAGAAAAATGTGTATGGGGAGAGATCCATCTGGTGGAATCTTTACAAGGGTGGAAAACCCTTGGCTCAGTTGCAAGGCTGCTCTGTTAGAAAGTGGAACTCCTTAGGCATTAGTTATTTTTAGATATCATTGAGGATATGAAACTGATAGCCTGGGATTACCTTGTCTCCAAATTTGATATACCCCTTTCCCAGTGAAGGACATATACCACTCTAAGAGAGGCATTCTCAACTCTCAACCTCCCCAGAGACACCTCGGCTGATTCAGACAGAATGAGCCTAATTAAGTGGACTGATGGCACTCAACTTTGGAACACTAAAGCCAAAGGTGTGTATAAGATACTTGTAGAAATGGATACCATTTATGAGCACCTAAATTTTAAATGGAACCTTAAATTAGACTGCACTACATGGAGTAAATACCTTGATAAACTATGGCATACCCCTACTAAATCTAAAGTACTTTATTTCATGTGGCATTTTCTTCTGGATAGGTTGCCTATTAAGAAACCTTCTGGTGAACTTGATGCCTATTCCTTTTGCTATGAACTCGAAACTATCCTGCATATATTTTTTTAATGTCAGTTTGCTACTACCGTGTGGAGCCTATTTGGGATGGAACTAAACAATAACTTTCACATACTGGATATCATTTTTGGGAATATGATGGGACTGGATAAAAGATGCAATATTTTCTAGACTACTCTTTCCTTTCACATTCTATGACATATTTGGAAGTTTAGGAATGATGATATTTTCAATAGTAGGAGTAGAGTTTTTATTGAGTCTTTGTGGAGACTCATATCTTTTAATTTTGCCTCACAGGTTACCATGATCATGCAGGTAAAAGAACATCAAGCACTAAAATTTATCAGAGAAGTTAGGAGTATTCTGGACAAAGAGCATGTCACATGTAAAATTTTCACCAAAGCTAAAGGGGCCTTTGACTATGAGGTCACCATAGGGTAAATGTTACAAGAGGTCAAGGACCACAAATGACTAACAAAGAAACAAAAAGGTATAGGAAGTGGAAATGCGTAGGGGAACACCACAGGTGCAGAAACATTAGCTGATAAACAAATGGAAGATAGCAGTGAGTCGACAAGATCAGGCTGAGGACCTCAGGATCAATCTTCATCTAGAACTCCCATTATACAAGCTCCTAGGAATGACTCAGTATATCTGACACCTATCTCAATGCACCCTCCACTACCCTGGGAGGCCTATTTCTCAAATCCTTATAATGTCATCCTCCATGACAATTTGAAACTCAAATGGGTAGATCATCAACTACTATGGACGAATTGGTTCCCTAAATAGAGGTTGGATAACAAAGACTAAAATATATGTTTTGTAATCAGTTTTTTTGATACATTGTTTGATGCATGACTTCTTGACTCCCTCCGTATGAAGGGGAAGATGTATTTTTTTTGTAATTTGGATTCAGATGTAAACTCTCGATGATTTCCATAATTAATATATTATAGTTAATAGAAAAAAATTCTCTCTAGATGAAATTAAATTTTCTCTTTTCCAATTACACCCTGACAAGGCCCCTATGCCTGACGAGTTCCAGGTTGGTTTTTTATAGAAATGCTGACACTTCTTGAGCCATGAACTATGGGAAGAAATTGAAAGCACAAGGAATTAATGCAACATATTAACATAAATTAATAATATATTTCTATCACTTGTTCCTAAGAAATCCATTACAGAAGAACTGGGAGACTTTAGACCCATTTCTTTATGCAACACCATTTATAAGGTGTTGTCAAAAGCCCTAGCCAATATACTCAAAAATTTATTTGCCCAAACTAATTTCAGAGGAACCAAAAGGATTTGTTCCTGGAAGATCCATCTTTGATGGAATCATCATAGCCCAAGAGATAAGTCACTCGACACAAAAAATATACAACCTAGCATGTTAATCAAATTGGATATTCAAAAGGCCTATGACAAGGTTGATTGGAGATTCCTTTGCAAATGTTTGGAATCATCCGCGTTCTCTAAACAGTGGATCAATCTCATCTTTAATTATATTTCCACTCCCAAAATTTCTTTACTCTTTAATGGAACCCCTGAAGGCTTTTTCGATATTTCTAGGGGATTAAGACAGGGTGATCCCGTATCTTCATTCCTCTTCATCATCATGACAGAGGCATTTGGTAGATCTATATCAAAATCACATCAACAAGGATTAATCATTGGAATCAAAGTTACTGATGATGTACCCAATATTACACACCAATAATTTGTTGATGATACTCGCCTTCTTGGACAAAGCACCCCTTTTGAGGCTAGAAATTTCAAATATTTACTTAATCAATATATGAAGGCATGTGGACAGAAAGTCAATGCTTCCAAATCTAAAATCTTTTTCCTTAACATAAATGAAAATACTAAAAGGGAAATATGTCAAATATTGGGCTTTAGGAAAAGGTTATTTCCTTGCAGATATTTGGGAATGCCTTTAGACAAAGGTTGTAGGTCCAACAAACTATGGGATCCTATCCTCTAGGAAATTAATCATAAAATGGAGTGTTGGAAGGGGAAATGGATGACAAATGTTGGTTGGCTCACCATGAACAAGTCTATCCTTGTTGTTGTCCCAACTTATCAATTATCATGTATTCCCTTATCCCAAGGAGCTAGAACCAAACTTGATAGGAAGCTAAAAAAAATATTGGCAGGGAGTGTCAGAAAACAAGAAATTGAATCTAATCAAATGGGACAAAATTTGCAAACCTCTCAATCTCGGAGGTTGGGGCATAAAAAATATGCAATGACAAAGTATAGCATTAGGAGAAATTTTTTTGTGAAACATGTATTAGGACTCTGATAAGAAATGGGCTAAAATCCTAATCAAGAAATACCTACACAACAATGATCCCTCAAGTATCTTTAGAACAATCAACACTCCTAAAAGCTCAAGAGTTTAGAACTTTATCTTAGAATGAAAGGAAATAATTCAAAATAAACTTACATGGGATATTGGTAATGGGTTTGATGCCCTCTTTTGAGAAGATTCATGTGGAGGATATGAATGCCTTGATAACATTATAACCAATCCTAACATAAAAATGTTTTAACCAATCTATGGGGTTCTAAGTTACAAGACTATATTGAGATTCCAAGAGATGACCCTAATTTAGGATTGAACTGGAAATCACTCAATGACACCCCCCTCTCTTTAGTAGAAAAATATGAATTACAAAACATTATGAATTCTAGACATATAGTTATCAAAGATAGAGTAGACAAACTAATTTGGGTTGGTTCTAAATCTGGAAAATATAGTGTTAAAGATGGATATGATCTCTTGGTCAATAAAAAATAGTGGAAATCTAGTGACCTACCCCTCAAATTATGTTGGGATAAAGCATGTCACCCCAAAGATGCCATATTTATATGGGCATCTTTACAAAAACGTATCTTAACTACTGATTGGTTTAAGAAATTAGATTTCGAAGGCCCATCTAGATGCCCCCTTTGCGAAAACTAGGAAGAATCTGTCGATCATCTTCTCTTAAATTGTCCCTTCACTAGGAAATGTTGGCTATGAATTTGTAATAAGATTCACTGGAAAGGGGAATTTCCAAAAAATTTATTAGATCACTTAAAAGAATGGCCTACTAATCACAACAACAGTCTATACAACATATTATGGAAAATTGCACCCTCCATCCTATTGTGGGAAGTCTAGAAAGAACGCAACAGAAGGTTATTACAAGAAAAACAGATGAATATGGAATGTCTAGAAAGCAAGATTGAGGCCAACATTATTGAAAATGTTAACAATAGATTGAAAATCACAAACCACATTGAAGGAATCTTTTCATGCTGGGACGATGAAGTTCGCAAAGAATGGTATGGTCTAATGACCCCCCCCCCGCCTTATTTGGAAGGGGGCAAAGACAAAAAAAAAGATAGACAAGAGTGCCAGTGGGTCAAACCCCAACACAGATGGTTTAAACTCAACTTTGACGGTGCATCTAGAGGCAATCCAAGTACTACTAGTATAGGTTGTGTCATCCACTATTGGGATGGATGTCAATTTAGAAGCTTAGCTAAACCAATTAAGCCTACAACTAATAACATAGCTGAAATTGAAGCATTGTTAGTCGATCTTCTTCTCTGCATTGATTTGGGTATCACTAATTTGGAAATAGAGGGATATTCTCAAATTATTATTAATGCACTTAGAACATGACACACTCCTAACTAGAACTTAAACATCGGACTAGAAAGGGCTCTAGGTCCTTAACTATTTTAATAACGTTAAATTTGGTCATATTTATAGAGAAGGCAATAAAATTGCTGCTGCATTAGCCAACTTAGGGGTCGATGACTGCTTTATTACTATTATCTTCTCTCAATGTTTACTTCTTTGGTTATTACACCTTATTTTTTTCTTTACTCACCCTCTTTTCAACCACTTATCACATTTTAATTATATATCAACTGTCGTTTCGTTTCTCATCATATTTTTCCTCACCCACATTTTTTTCCCTTCTCCCTCTATAATTCTTTGCCACCTTTCTCTTTTTACATCATCCCTTTACTCCTTCCTATTTTTTCTCGTGATTTCCCACCTCTTTTTTCCTATCATCATTTCTTCTTCTTGAAACTTCTCCCATCCTTTTCTTTATTTATTTATTTATTTTCCCTTCCTTTCTTACTTCACCATGTTCATCTGATGTTTTGAATTGCATTGGAGTTTCTCTAGTATTCTCTCTTTTCCTTCCCTCTATTTTGTTCTCGTTGTATCTTCTTTCCTTTTGATTTGCGTTATTCTTTTTGTCTTCTATTCTTTTTGTTTCTTTAGTTACCCTGTTAGTTCTTCCTTTCATAGGTAGAAATGAAAACAAATGTTCATAATTTCAACATCTCTGGAAACAAAGATATGATGTTTCGAGGATGTATTAAGACTGAACGGTAGAACCGAATCCTCAAACCCCTTGATGAGATGACAAGACGAGTTGTTGAACACATATTTGCAGAAGAATACTTCGACTATAGATTCACATGAAATTGTAGGAACATTTGTCTCGTCCATGGTTATTGCAAGCATTAATAAAAATGATATCATTACTCTGTGCAAAGAGGTATTTGTCATAAAAATCCTATGGGGACTCGAACAAGCAATTTTCAGCATAAATAAGAATCTTGAAATTTCATACCCCGAGGACTACATGTTAGCTGATATCAGAAGTCTGGAGAACGATGAACACATAGTCAAAAGGCCAATTCTGACCTTCAAAAACAAAATTATCTTTGACATCCATTGGCCTGAATTCAAAAGGAATATCCATTTTCTACTACACTAGACTCACATCATTCCCACTACTGATACAAAGTGGCTCTATCACTACCTCAATGTTGAGGTTTATGATGTCCCACCCTCATTTAAACACATGGATTTATATAAAATCCAAATCACACCACCTATGATTATCAAAAAGAGCTGGGTATGCAATAACCTCAATAAGGGGGAGTCCAAAGGTAAAGAAAAAATGTACTTGGACGATGGGGAGGATGAAGATAGATCAGTGGATGATGTGTTTATTATTAAGTGTAAAAGAGCTTAGATGTTTTCTATAGTTATCCTAACTTTGAACAACTTCATTTATAAATATATAATGAATCTAGTTAATGTACTCTTTAAATATCCATTTTGGAATACAGATACGTTTATAGTATAGTTTATTCTGAAAAACATTAGATAATTGAACATATCAACATTATCTTATTTATATTAAATACACCCTGCCACTGAACTTATATATATGCAATTATGGTCTTGTAGATTTTTTACTGGTTTTCTTTATTATATGCGTACTTCCTTCCGCACATCGGTTCCTTTGATATTCACACACACACACACACACACACACACACACACACACACACACACA
>MU224540.1:6369905-6384030 GCA_018584345.1 Thuja plicata | reverse complement strand
TATATATATATATGCCTGTGTGTGTATATGTATGTATGTATGTGCGTGTGTGTGTTTGCGTATCTCAACTTTTTATTCCTTTTGTCCATTATCCTCTTCGCACTGTTATTATCTTTGGTTCTCATATTTCAAGGTTCTATATGTATCTTGGATATTCTATTTCTTAAATGATCATTAATGTTTATTTTTTCTTAGATTATCAATCAGCCTTTAATGAATATGTTAACTTTATTGTTGGTAATAACGTTTAATTGGTCTCATACAGTATGATAAGACTAACTGACAGTTTTTGAGGTCTTGTCTTCACTTAAATTAATCTCTTTAGTTTATGAGGTTAGCAAGTATCTATGAAAGATAGCCATATCTTTTTGATCTAGACTCAATTTCTAGAAACTAACATTTGGGCAAAGTGCAACAGAGAAGTATACTTAATATTTTGCAAGCAACCTATAGATAGCACATAATCAGGAAGCAAGAATTAAACTCACTCGGACAAACAAAGCCAATCATAATTTTCTCTATATTTGAAACTTTATGTTCCCACATAGAGTTGTGATAACTGATGTAAAAAGAGGCCTAAAATGGTTATCTTGTCTTGTCTGAATAACATAAGCAACAATATGTATATATGTAAGATTATACTATTTTGTTTGTACGTGTATTTATACATGGGAATTGTAATAGTTTTTGATCTGGACTATATGTCTTGGGAAATACTGATGGCATGTAATTGATTGAATGTTTGAAGATGTTAATTTGATCACCGAAATGCAGAAAGATAATGTGAGACATTAAATCAGTTAATGGACTGTATTATCATTGATGTAAACTTGATATAATCTAATTAGTTATAATCAAAGTGTCAAAGACTTCAGAGAATTAGAGAGAGAAAGATTATGCTTTCAGTAATGCATAAAAGACAAGCACTAACTAAGTGACTTCAAACACCGATAGCTAGTGGAACCCGATGGACAGAGATAATTGAAAGATAAGTCACAGTGATGCCCAAGTAAATAAACCAATGAGCATTACCGACGAGTAGAATCACAAGCATTACTAATGACCAGAATTACAATGTTAACCGACAAGAATAAATTTGAAGTGAATCTTGAAGGACACACAACCCCGACAGACAGATAATACCGATGGAGAAGCTCGAGGAGAACTGAAGTGTTGACCGAAGCTATCAAAGAGTTAAAACACCGAAGTTAACTGGAATTCAAAAATGATAAAATATCTAGTCGCTAGAGCTAAAAATAGACTTAACTAGTTGTTAACATTGTTTTAATTGACAAGTCAAAGCCAGAGATAAGTAAAAGATGAAAATTTGTTTTATCCAGTTGGCAAGAAGATTTATACGAGATAAAATAGGAGTTATGCTTTAAATCAAGATTGGCAAGAATTGTGGATCACGCCAAGAACAAGAAAATCAAGAAGAGAGAAACGGTGATATCATGCCTATAAAGAGATAACTTAATTCATTATGAATTAAGGGGAGTGAATGAAAAAGAGGATGGTGAAGAGAAACTGATGAAGAACAACTTCATACAGTCCTGATCAATCAAGTTAAAGAAAGAGCTAAAGATTTCTGCAGACACTGAGCAACAAAGAAGCACAACATCACCGAGAAGAAAGTGGAGCAAAGGTATTGAAATGATATATTGATCAGAATGGTTTAATGATCTTACAATGGATTTGGAAATCTACAAGTATAAGTTGTATATGTGAACAGATCATTTACTATTTTAGTTTAACCATTGATTCAGAAAGTCTCTTAACCGAGCAGGATTTAAAGATCCTTTCTATATTGAGATACACCCCAAGGAGTATCAAAATTTTTGATCATGAAGATAGCATGAGATGTCAGATACCATTTGACAAACTACATAGGGTTTGGTCATAGAAGGTAGCATAGAGATACCCGATATCAAGTGACAAACTAATCTTTTAAATCCTCTAACAAGGTCACACCTAACAGTGTGTTTGTAACCTTTAACAGGGTTGGCTCTTCACCGAGCTCACTTCATAAGAGTGAAAATTTTGGGTTACCGGTCTCAAGTGGTTTTTCCACGTTAAAAATCCACGTGTCAATGTGTTTATGAGTCTTTACTTTAGTGTTTTGCATTACACATAACTAATCTGGATTGATCAATATACACTAAGAAATTTACTATTTTTTGGTAAATGAAAGACTGCTATTTGGTAAACATTAAGAATAAGTTTTAACAGAGCACTCCGAGCAGTAGTTATTTGATAAGTATATTTGATGACATACATCTTGTAGGACTGAAGATAACTAGAGGCTTAATATTGTGGTACTAAGTTTTTGGGTTGATTTATTGGAATATTTTTGAGGCCACTGATTCACCCCCCCCCTCTCAGTTATTTCTAACAATTGGTATCAGAGCTTGTGTACTTAGAAAGGGAGTTTAACAGCTCAAGCAAAAGATCACAAGATGAACAAACGAGATGTGCCCAAGTTGAATAAAGACAACTTTGCATCATGGAAAATTAGAATAAGACTCCACCTATCAGGTATTGGTAATGATGCCACTCAAGACCTTGATACTGAATATGTGTTGCCTACAGGACCTCATACTCTTGAGAAATTGAGAGAAAAGCACGAGCATAATTGCATGATGATAGAACTTGCTTCCTCACTCTCCAATGCTGAGTTTGAAGATGTCAAAACCTGCACCTCTACAAAGAAAATGTGGGATAAATTAAAGCTGGTACATGGAGGAGATGCTAATGTACTAAGAGCCAAGGCATAAAGCCTGAGAGGGAGATTTGATAACCTAAGGATGAAAGAAGGAGAACATATCACTCAGTATAGTTGCAGAATCAAAGAGGTAGTCAATGTTATCCAAGGAGTTGGAGGTGTACTTGAAGAGGAGACAGTGGTAAGTAAAATCTTAAGAACCTTACTGCTTGCATATGCTATTAGAGTATCTTCTATACAAGAAATGAGAGCAGTTGAAAACAATATAATTACTCTAGATAGTTTGATTGGTAGATTAATTTCATTCAAGATGAATAACTTTGATAATAGTGTCTTACCATTTATAGAATCTGCATTCAAATCTTCTTTGAAAATAAGCAAGTCAAGTCATAGACACACTGTTAAGAATGATAGTGAAAGTGAAAATGAGGATCAAGGACTTGATGATATTGAAGAACTAATGGCAAGACGTTTGTAGAGAGGGAAAGACCGATACAAAGGTAAATTACCACTTGTATGTTTAATTGTAAAGAGGTTGGACACTTTGCTGCAAGATGTCCTAACAAAAGAAAAAATGAAAGAAGTAATGACAGAACATATGAAAATAAGTTTGACTGAGGTGATAATAGAGATTACCAAAGCAACCAACAAACTGAAAGAAGAGATACTCGAGACTACAAGGACAAAGGAAAGAAAGCTTGTTACCTAGCTGAGAATAGAGTTGATGATACTAACACCGAATCCGAAGAAGACATTGAGATGGTATTTGTAGCCATGAAAGATGATTCAAACAAAGAAGAAGAAAGTTATGTAGAAATTGCGCTCATATATAAGGTTAGTAAGAATGATGTCTGGATTATAAATAGTGGCTACACTCACCACATGACCAGTGATAAAAATTTTTTTGAGACTTTTGAATACTATAATGGTGAATCAGTAAGAATGGGTAATGACACACCTTGTCTAGTTGAAGGTAAAGGAATCATAATGTTGAATAACCTGATCAAATGTGAAAATGCTTACTGGGTAAAAGGACTAAATTATAATCTATTAAGTGTTTCATAGCTAAACAATACAGGTCACCGAGTAGCATTTGAGAATAAGAAGGCAAAGATCTTCAATCAATCAGGAAGATTGATTGGAACTAGCGAGCAGACAAAAGGTAACCTTTTCTATCTTGAAGACATTAACACTACTTGTTTAATGGCTAGAAACAAAGACATATGGTTGTGGCACAAAAGATTGTGTCATGTGAATTTTGACAACATGATAAAGATAAGCAATAAAAGAAAAGTCAGGGGCTTACCGAGCATGTCAAAGCTTGAGCATATCATGTGCAAGAACTGTCAAAAATGTAAGATGACAAAGTCTAGTTTCAAAAGTAAAGCCCATACAACTAATGCAATTCTAGAATTAGTCCATACTGATCTATGTGGACCCATGAGGACAAAGAGTTACTATGGAGATAGGTATTTCATTCTCTTTGTAGATGATTATTCTAGAATGATGATAGTTATGTTCTTAAAAGATAAATCATAAGCATTCAAGATGTTTAAATGGTATAAGGCTATGGTACAAAAACAAAGTGATAAGAAATTGAAATGCTTAAGGTCAAATAGAGGAGGGGAATTTATTTAAGATGAGTTCACTAATTTTTGTAATGAGCATGAAATTAAAAGACATGTTTCTGCACTGAGAACACCACAACACAATGGTATTGCTGAGAGGAGAAATAGATCAATTGTTAATTGTGCAAGAACATTAATGATTGAGAAAAGGATCACTCAAAATTTCTGGAGGGAAGCTGTTAGTACTGCTATCTACACATTAGACATAGTACAATTGAAGAAGGACACAAAGAAGACACCCTATGAGCTTTGGTATGGTTACACACCTAATGTAAGTTACTTCAGAATCTTTGGTAGTCAATGTTATATTTTGAAAGATGATAGAAATGGAAAACTTGACTCCAAAAGTGAAGAAGGTATCTTTATAGGGTATTCAACCAAAATCAAGGCTTATAAGTGTCTTAACAAGTCATCTACCAAGATCAATGAAAGTGCAAATGTGAAAATAGATGAATTTGTAGAAAAGAATGATAAGGAAAGCATAAAAGAGTTGAGGACTACAACAGGTTTGTTTACATTGAAGAACCTGACACTCTACCCGAGCAACAGTGTATCGCTCCCGAGCAACATAACATTGCAATCGAGCATCAGGTTGCAATTACCAAAAATTGGGATAATACTCAAGATAATGTACCGAGCGATGGAAATTAGAATGAAGGTCAAGATGATGATCAAAATGATGAACACAGAGCTGAACCAAAACTTGCCAAGTATGTCGGAAGACATCATCCATAGAATCAGATCACAGGAGACAAGAAGGATGGAATGAGAACAAGAAGTAAGTCACTAAACACCAGATGTTTAATTTGTGACTTTGAGCCTAAATCTGTTAACACTACACTTGAAAATGAAGAATGGGTAAATGCTATGAATGAAGAAATAGAATAGATTGAGAAGAACAGTACATGGACACTAGTACCAAGACCATATGACAAGAATGTCATCGGTACCAAATGGATAATCAGAAACAAGCTGAATGAGAATGGAGAAGTCACAAGAAACAAAGCAAGATTAGTATGCAAGGGGTATGCACAAGAAGAAGGTATTGATTATGGTGAAACTTTTGCACCCGTTGCTAGACTAGAAGGAGTTAGAATCTTACTTTCTTATGCTGCATTCAAAGGATTCAAGGTATACTAAATGGATGTCAAATCTGCATTCGTAAATGGAATACTTGAAGAAGAGGTATACATTGAACAACCAAAAGGGTTTGTTGATCCAGACAAGAGAACATGGTATGTATACTACATAAAGCCTTGTATGGATTAAAACAAGCACCGGGATCTTGGTATGAAAGACTTCACTCCTATCCCATTAGCATTGAATTTGTAAGAACAAGTGAAAATAACAATCTGTACTTAAAAAGAAGATACCGATGGTAATATTCTGATTGCTGAATTTTTTGTTGATGATATCATTTTTGGGGGAAATGAAATGTTATGTAAATCCTTTGCTAATGAGATGAGAAAAGAGTTTGAAATGTCTATGTTTGGGGAGATCAAATTATTTCTCGGTCTATAGATTCTTCAACAAGATGCAGGCATATATATCACTCAGTATAAATACATCAAGGAAGTGCTGGAGATATTTAAGATGGAAGATTCCAAACTAGTTGGAACACCTATGGCTACTGGATGTAAGTTGACAAAAGAAGACAAATCAAAAGAGGTAAATCAAACCTCGTATAGATCAATGATTGGAAAACTAATGTATGTTGTTCATACCAGACTAGATATAGCACATACAATTGGAATAGTTGCAAGATTCTCTGCTAATCCCAAAGAATTACATATGACTAATGTCAAGAGAATTCTGAGATATCTGAAGAAAACTGAGGACTATAGCTTATGGTATAAAAGAGAATGAAAAATTGAGCTACAAGTCTATATAGATGCTGATTGGGCTGGAAACATTGATGACCGAAAGAGCACAATTGGAGGAGCATTCTTCATTGGTGACAAACTTGTCACGTGGATCAACAAGAAGCAAGGATGCATCTCTCAGTCTACTGCAGAAGAAGAATATGTGGATGTTGCTGCAAATTGCTCCAACATTGCCTGGATCAAACAGTTGTTGGAAGGTATGAATATGAAGATTCTTGAACCAGTGATTATCTATTGTGATAATACTAGTGCAATTAACATTTCTAAAAATCCAGTCATGCATGCTAAGACTAAGCATATTGCTATCAAGTATCACTATCTAAGAGAACAATTCCAAGCAAAGGAGGTGATACTGGAATATGTTCAATCAAAGGAACAACTAGCTGACATCTTTACCAAGCCATTACCGAAATATATATTTGAGTACCTAAGATAGAGACTAGGGGTACAACCCTTTCTCTATCAGTCAGTAAGCTGACAAGAAGGTTGCATCAACCTATACCAAACCACAAGAACATTCATGTTGATGCAAGCACAAATATGGACAACAACAAATACATATGTACACATCAAGGTACAAATTTGCACCGAACACCAGAGACAATGTATTGCTGATGGATAGGGAAATCCAAGGAGTATATTATAAAAGGGAATGGAAGATGATATATAAGAATTGTTTGGAATTGTTGTCAGTGGGAGAGAGATTCTCATTATCATAAGGGAGATAGATTCTCATTATTATAAGGGAGAGATGATCTCATTACTAGGAAAAGATTATATCATTATCCATGAAGAGAAGTTCCTAAGATTCAAAAGGGAGAGTTAATCATTATCCAAAGGGAGAGATTGATTATATATAAAATATCCATCAAAGGGAGAGCAGTAACAAAAGGAAGAGAATACACACAAAGAGAGAGATGACTCATTGTTGTCAAAGGAAAAATATATTATCAATAAGAGGAACAGTCAAGTCAGAGCACATATCAGAAGCAAAGACAGAAGCTGCTACATCTATCCAGTAAAAGGGATTGAAGATTGAAGAACCCACTCTGATAGAAACAAATCTAAGCTATTTGAGCTTACTAAGAGCCATATATTCGTAATAGTTATAATAGGAAAGATTGATGAACTTCAACTGTTATATTTCATATTGTATTAGTAATAATATAGTGTGATAATGTAGAGTGTTTCCATCAATGCCAAAGGGAGAGATTGATGACATGTAACTGATTGAATGTTTGAAGATGTTAAGTTGATCATCGAAATGCAGAAAGATAATGCAAGACATTAAATTAGTTAATGGATTGTATTGTCATTGATGTCAACTTGATATAATCTAATCGGTTATAATCAAAGTGTTAAAGACTTTAGAGAATCACAGAGAGAAAGATTATGCTTTCAGTAATGCATAAAAGACAAGCACTCACCAAGTGACTTCAAACACCGATGACTAGTGGAACCTGATGGATAGAGATAAATGAAAGATAAGTCACAGTGATGCCCAAGCAAATAAACCAACAAGCATTACCAAAGAGTAGAATCACAAGCATTACCGATGGACAAAATTACAGTGTTAACCGATGAGCAAAACTTTGCAGTGAAGCCCAAAGGACAAACAACCCTAATGGACATACAACACTGATGGAGAAGCCCGAGGAGAACTAAAGTGTTGACCGAAGCTATCAAAGAGTTAAAACACCGAAGTTAACTGGAGTTCATAAATGATAAAATATCTAGTTGGTAGAGCTAAAAATAGACTTAATTGGTTGTTAACATTGTTTTAATCGACAAGTTAAAGCCAAAGATAAGTAAAAGATGAAAAGTTGTTTTATTTAGTTGGCAAGAAGATTTCTACAAGATAAAACAAGAGTTATGCTTTAAATCAAGATTGGCAAGAATTGTGGATCACGCCAAGAACAAGAAAATCAAGAAGAGAGAAACGGTGATATCATGTCTATGAAGAGACAAATTAATTCATTATGAATTAAGGGGAGTGAATGAAAAAGGGGATGCTGCAGAGAAACTGATGAAGAACAACTTCATACAGTCCTGATCAATCAAGCTGAAGAAAGAGCTAAAAATTTCTGTGGACACCGAGCAACAAAGAAGCACAACACCACCAAGCAGAAAGTGGAGCAAAGGTATTGAAATGATATATTGATCATAATGGTTTAATGAGATTACAATAGATCTGAAAATCTGCAAGTATAAGTTGTATATGTGAATAGATCATTTACTATTTCAGTTTAACCATTGATTCAGAAAGTCTCTTTGGATTGATCGATATACACTAAGCAATTTACTGTTTTTCGGTAAATGAAAGACTGCTATTCCGTAAACATTAAGAGTAAGGTTTAACAGAGCACTCTGAGCAGTAGTTATTTGATAAGTATATTTGAAGGCATACATCTTTTAGGACTGAAGATAACTAGAGGCTTAATATTGTGGTACTAAGTTTTTGGGTTGATTTATTAGAATATTTTTGAGGCCACTGATTCACCCCGCCCCTCTCAGTTATTTCTAACAAATACCAGAGGCTTTTCTTGCCTCCATTCTTTTCCTTTGATGCCCGCATTGAGCAAAGGGACAAAATTTGTAAAAATATTTTATATATTAATAAAATTAAAAGGCTTAGGCCGTTTACCGAGCAAAAAAAGAAAAAGAAAACAATAGTAATTTTATTGAATAAGGAAAAATACAATTATAGAGGAAAACTTTGTAAAAGAACCAGAAAAGAGATAAAAAAAATTATGTACAAGATTGCCTTTTTGGAGTTCAGACATAACTCTGATTGAAACATGAGGTACAAACCCTAACTAGGGTTAGGTTACAGAAGAAATAAATCAGATCATACCAAAAGATCCGATCCTTGTGTGAAGTATTAAATTCATGAGATGGTAGAAAGAGACAACAATGAATGCTCCTACATTTTATAATGTGCTTTGTAGCATAGAAAATGCATGTAGATATCTGCAACAATAAATAAGCATGGGACAACTACAAAATATCGACCAAAGGCATGCAATAGTAATGGTATCATCTGAACAAAAAATTTGTTGGGAAAAAAATCATTGGATGCAATTGAGTAATCAATGCAATTATTCCTTTGCATGTTCTTTATTATTGAAAGCACCCTTCACAATCGATCTAATCGATTAAACAAATGATCCAGACTTCCAATGCACCGTTGCAGGTCGCTAGCATTTAAATATTTAAATTATGACATCACCATTTCGCATGTCACAAAGGTCAAATGATCCTGACCATGCGAAATAAAGATGAAAACCCTACATTTGACATTCTTTAAACTCCCTTTCACCATCTCGCAAATGGTCAAGAATGGGCTTACTGTTTCTCGGTGAAATGGTGAAAATCCTCTTCACCACCTTTTGCTTGAAGTTCCATCACTCCCATCGGACTCCGACAAGAGTTCCAGAATTGAACATGGGGCCCACCTTCTCTTTTTGCAAGTGATGAAATCTTCTTTTTCTTTAATGTATGCAAGTTCCACTTTCTTCATCAGGCTCCAACAACACTTCTGGAATTGACTACGGGGCTCGCCAAGAGTTCCTGAACCATAGACAAATTATGACAGTCCCTAAACTTAACCGATTTTGCTGACCGACTTCCAACCCGCTGATGCTTTGGTTCCACTTTGGCCATCGAACTCCGACACTTGTCTTGGAACTTAGAAAAGTCCCGCCACTTCTCAACCTTTACTTATTTCTTTTTTGTCAGGTGAATTGTAAGGTTCCAGAACCAACATTAGAACTCGATGCCTATTCAGGATCCCGTGCCAAATGTCGATGAAACAAGACTTTTGAAACGAGTAAGTGTTAAATCCAACTTTATACTTCCTCCAACATATAAATGCGAACATAGTGAACTAAGGGAAGAAGGATAAAAATAAATTAAGTCCATGAAGGATCTCTTATATCAAATATCTACAATGTGCTAGTATTGGCAAAAATAGCCAACAATAACATCTAAAAACCCCTTGTTGGGTTAAACTCCACCAATATTAAATTCATATAGTAGTTTCTCTCCATTAGTTTTAGTGAAGTTCTAAAAGATCCAATCATTACCAATAGTCCTAAGAGTCTCTTCGTGGTAAAGATATAATGTGAGGAATGCGATCCTAACCCAAAAAGAAACTTTTGAAAGATTCTCCTTGCAAAGATCAAAGTTCAGATTTTAACTATTTAGATATAACTTACAAGGGCCCAAAAACTAGGACTTACTTATAAAGATTAATCCTTTGTCTTATTTATCAACAAAGGCCAACACAATAATCATAATTACACAATATTACTTCAATAGAACTAGAGATAAAAAGGATGTCGTTCTTTATTTGGCCTTTGTTCTAATTAATTTGGAGATGACCCTACACTTGTGAATTTCCCAACTAGAACCTTTTAGGTAGGTTTATAGATAAATCAAAAGTTTGATTTAAGGGAATATCAATCTTATGGACCTCATCCTAATGTTGAACAATCCACAAGTTTGCACAATGAACATGTTTTCTAGAAAATCGATGTATAATGCACCCCACCAATATTCACCACACACAAGTACAAATAAGAGTTGAAATCACAATTGAACTGCCTAAAACAACCACCAACTTGAACTAATCCTCTAATGCTAATATATTTTGTATGCAAATGATTAGCTCTCACTATTCTCCACACAAAATGACATGATTGTATAAACACAAACTAACATAACTCAATGTGTTCTCATTAATTTGTTTTTGAGTTTTAGAGCATTGTGGTGATGAATTATGAGGATCAAATAAGTAAAAATTGTGCGAAACTCTTGTCATAATATGCAAAGTTAGATTTTTGAATGGACCTCTAGGGGAGAGGACCCAATAGTCGAGCACCCTAACTTTGCTCTTCTCAAAACCCTATGTAGAAATTTCAAATCATTCCCAAATTTTTACAACAACTTGCTTGGCAAGTACCTTGCTCATATCTAAGGTTTCAAGGCCACACCATCAAATATGATAACACATTAGCCTGTTTTTTTTACCAAGGTGTCCAAAACAACCCAAAAAAAAGTGAGACCAATTGTCGTGCAAAAGGAACACTCATACTTGTGTAGCTAATGTAGCATCACATGATTGGTTGCTTTTTAAAATAAGAGTTACATTTCATTCAATTACGAGTAGTCATCATCAACAATAGCAACTTTAAAGTCTCAACTATTGATGCAATGTTATAAAAAATATTAGACATTAAAATAACAAGTATAAGTATTAAATCAACAAATGTAATTATTAAATGAACAATTGCTATCACAAGCATTGAAAAGGCGTTCAAATAGTAGGTCCTTTCCCCAAATTTAGGGCTATTTTATACGAAGAATAGCTATGATACAAAATATGGAAAAGAAACCCACTACAAATGGTTGGCGCGAAACCCAAGTATAACTAGATTGGACCTCATCCAAGGGTTCTTTGAGATTTAAGAGAAGGGTATATATGGACAACAATGAAAAAGGAGAAACATTATTGCCATGGACATTCACGGACCACGGAATAGAATTGCAAGTTCAAGGGAAATGGAGCTCAATGCATGCTATTAAAAAGAGTATTTGAGTCCAGTTGTATCCTGCGAACAGCTGGGGCCCCAGAAGAATCGCTTCAATCTGAAAAAGTTGATGAATGTCTACACAGAATGTGCATCTGTAGATACTCTTACTTTAGCATACAGTAAAGGGAAAGTAAAGAGCTTAATAGGGTTTAGGGTGGATGCTCTCCCCATTGTGGAGAAGAGCAGAATCAATGGGAGCGCTTTTATGGAATGCTACTGCTTTCCTTTCTGCGGCAGCAACGCACAAGCAGCGTCATTTTCGTAGCAGCGCTGTCACATTGGAAAGAAGACTGGAGGCTGCTCCTCCTGAAAAGACAGGCCGTGCACCCCTTTTGGGTTGGAACATGCCCGACAGATGGACTCTACTGCTCGATTTGCGCCTCCCAGCCGCGCTTCCCAACCCAAACTGTAAGTTTCTGCATCCACTTTTCCTTGTATATCCATTAGGCAAATGCCCACATTCTCACATATTTTTGAACATCATATTTTCCTACCTCTTTCATCTTACCATCATCAACATGTGACTTTTCTTTACACCACGGGATTAACAAGTGCTTTCTTGAAATCAGTTGAACATATCATTCTTATACTTACTGTACATATCATTTTTAATGTTTTTAAATGTTTAAGACAATGATATTAGTTACACTGAACATGCTTTAAAGAGAAAAATTAGGATTTCCTTGAGAATCTCAATGTGGGATAACTCCATAAGTGTGAATATATGCATCTTCATCTCCACTATCACCTTGCAAGTAGTTATAAGCTAATAATTCAGTTAGAGTCCTAAAATGCAATGAGGATTGCTAACACTCTTAAAAATTCATAGGCAAGCCTTGCTCTGGATAACTGCTTTTCTAATCATCCTCTACCTCAAGAACTTCCTTATATCACTCTTGGCTAAGATATAGTATTTTCCAATGCCCTAAAACCTGAATCCTAGCGGGTATTTAATGCTAAATGATAAAAAAACGAGTTATATAGAGAATTCTAAATGCTTCCGGACAGAAGGGGGGCCTACTTAGCTTCCCTCTGGACACTCATTTCTGCTATTTTGTCCTTTGTGGAACAGCTTCATAAACATTTGAAATTGTTTGCATGCTTTCCTAGACGCCCAAAACTTATTTTATGGTTCTCTACGCAGCCAGAAACTGCTGTAATGTTTCCTACACAATCAAAATTGTCATTTAGGATTGGTCCTTAAAACATTGTGACCCCAAGATGTCTGAATTACCTTTAAGCCCCAGGGCACATGTTTTGCCGTTTTACATATGACTTTAGATCTGTTTCTTAATGAAGTGAAAAGTATGTTTTATGTGCTTCTATCATCTTATAAACTAAGAGCTACAGTTGAACAACTGAATCACGAGCAATTTTCAATCCAATTTGGACCTCACAGTATGGAAGCTCTTTGGCCGTAAAAAAATCTATAAATGAAAAAGATAAGATTTACCTCCTACCTTCTTAAATTGGGTATCTTTCTTCATCACTGGAATGAATGTGCTTTCTGTATTGGAATCTACTGTTCAAACTTGCATCTCTTCGAAATTTGATTGATCTTGGAGTGCTTTACTTCTTTAAGAGTTTTTTAAATGACACTGTTACATCTTTGGCATCTCAGCCTTTTCTTTTGGCTTTCTGTTGTACTGTTTGGCACCTTGACTTGTTTTCACATTCTTTATGCCCTTGTTTCGACATATAGATGATCATTTTCTTGGCTGATTCTACTTTCAGGTGCATTCATTATATTTTTCCACTCCTGCTATCTTGTGGGTCTATGATGCATTGCTATTATTTTGCTCTTATGATAAAATAATTTTATTACAAGTGGCATTCGAGCTTTGATTTGGGAAAATTTCTATGGTGTGGGTTGTCTTCATTGCAAACAAATGGCAATATTCTGGCTAATTCTTAAAACAATGCTAACAAAGCAATGGTTGATTTCAAAGAATTGACTTAATTCAGCATGAGCAAGACGCTCATAAATAATACAGGAGAATATACAAGAATAGCAAGTTTCTAATAAGAAACTGCAAAAGAGAAGAATAACAAGTTTCTAAAAAGAAACTGCACAAGAGATCGAACCTGATCTTACAATAATAGAATGAGCATTAATACTAAATTAAACATATTCTATTACCCTCCCTTAATGCTCAATCTATTAACTACACCTATAGACCCCTTGAATTTTACAAATTTATCAGGACCAAGGGGCTTGGTGAAGATGTCTGCTGGCTGCTCCGAAGTAGGAACATACAGCAACTGGATGGATCCGTCTTCAACCAGCTGTCGAATATA
>MU224540.1:6345823-6365612 GCA_018584345.1 Thuja plicata | reverse complement strand
CTCCAAACACGTTTGCACAAGGTCGCGAATCCCTTCAATCGCGATTTCACCAGACACGAGAGCAGAAACCTAGCAGCAGGCACGATTTCTACACGCAAAGAAAAACGCGACAGGTAACTCGTATTACGAGTTACAGATGGAGATAGAATGTATTTCGAAAAATAATTTGAGACTGATAATTTCTCACGAAATTATAAAACTCTTTCGAACTAACTCTATCCCTGGCTCTGATACCATAAAACAATGCTAACAAAGCAATGGTTGATTTCAAAGAATTGACTTAATTCAGCATGAGCAAGACGCTCATAAATAATACAGGAGAATATACAAGAATAGCAAGTTTCTAATAAGAAACTGCAAAAGAGAAGAATAACAAGTTTCTAAAAAGAAACTGCACAAGAGATCGAACCTGATCTTACAATAATAGAATGAGCATTAATACTAAATTAAACATATTCTATTAATTCTGTTATATTTTTGCAATTTTATTTCTTTTCTTTAAATCAATTATTGTTTGGTTAGAAATTGATTGTTTGTTTGTGGGTCCAAATTGAAAAAAATATTTTAGTTTAGGGCTTTCTTTTGCATCAACTGGATCAGGGTTCAAAAAGTTTGGATTTGGGTTTTTGCAACTTGGTTTAATAAAGCAGTTGTTGGATTTGTCTCGACAAGGTGATCTCAACAGTATAGGTGATTAGGTAGATTTTTTGGCCAATTCTCATAATCTAATATTGGCACCATTATACAACAAAGTAGTCATTGGATTCATCTGAACATGACAATTATAGCTGTACGGGCTTCTGGTCACCCTATCTCTATTACCAGCTTATTAATGAGGCCCTTTTAGGGACAAGGGCAAATTTGGTACAATAGTAAGGATATGAATTCCAAAGTTGAGGTGACCCATGATTGGGAGGATTGTGTAAACTGCCAATCAAATATATGAATGAGCTTCAACAAAATGAGAATGTGGATTTGGTAGATATGCAATTGAAATTGAAAAGTGTTAGTAATGCATAGATGACAACACAATTGACTGTAGATTGGCTGTCCCAATAAATGGACAATGCTATGTTAGCACAAATGAAGACAACTGTTTCTTTCTCACATGATCCATTCTCTCACCAAGAGCAGTGCCTTAGAGATTTCAATTCAAGGCCATGGAACTATATTCCCAAACTTTATATGCTTAAATTAAATGGCCAAGACTTGGTAGCATGAATTGGTCAAATGGAGTAGAGTTTTTACTTTACAAGAAGGACCATTCCAATCAAAAAATAATCACATCTCTTGATGTGGAGCTTGGATAACGATATGTCATTGTTGGCTGCATGAACATAATAACTCTATCATTCAATGGTTGATTTTTTGGTATATTTGTCGAGATAATGTGGTGGTGACTGTGTGGACAACTTTTTCAACTAGTTGGGCATGTGTCAACAAGTAGCGACAATCAAGGATTACACAACAATTCAAACTTGAGTTTGAGTGGAAGGCATTTTGGATCACCTATTTTTTTAGGAGGCTTGAAGGATTGTATTCAACATGGGCTAAGGGAGCTAAGGGTCTTTGATCCTTCATTGAAAGATGCTTTCATTAGGGAAGAGTAGAGCATAGGTATTTGGTTGATAGGAAATAGTCACTAGCTTAAATGATAGTAGAACTTTGGCATCCTCTCTTCCACAACCAAATAGATTGATATCTCAATAAATACAAGAGAAATGTGTAATACCCCAAGCTTTTGCTCAAAAAATTAATAGACAAAAGGTAGATGAACAATTTTTCTGCATTGCAATGCTGCATTTAGATGTCACATTGCACACTTACATGTGCATAAGGTGTGACTTAACACAATGACACATAGGCTACCATCACCAATGCACCAAGCATGGTGGCACAAGCGGAAGCCTTTACAGATGGTGGAACAAGTGACTGCAACGATCATGCAAGACTATGGAGCTTCCTCCACAACAAAGATCAAACACTAGTCCATAATATTGTGCTCTCACAAACACAAGGGATTAAATGAGGGTAACATCTACTTCATACCCATTTCAAGGTGACACAAATTAACATTCAAACACTTAGGAATACCTATAGAAGAGGTAGGTCATTTGGGAGGTGCAAGGCCTCAACCACTTGAATTGACCGCTAGTTAATTTCATATCAATGTATGCGTTCCAACATATTTCTCCAAAGTGAGATACTTGGAAGACTAAACAAACCAAGAGGGACAATTGTTTAGTTTTCTTTTTGAAAAACTTTAGGAAGTGCATGTTGGCTAATGGATTAGGACTACAATATACAATTGGATAATAGCGCACTTCCAGGACTTTGGTGCACTTGAAGAACTCCATTGCGCCTAGAGGACTCCTAATGCTTATAGCCCTTTAGTCATATTGTAGTCTTTGTTAATGTTTTATCATAATAGACTCCCTAGGTTCAGAGCGCATACTTTTTCAAAAGTTTTCTTACATAAAACTCAATTCTTTGATATAGTATTAGATTGGAGATATTTGCACATGTTCTAGGAGTCTAAACACATAGAGTTTGCACTATATCTCAAATGTCACATTGAATGAGAGCACACACCTAATCAGATGTAGATTAACATGTGTATAGTGATAGACATAGGTACGACGGTGGGGCACCTAATGGGGTCAAGGGACAATGCCCCTTGAAGGGATTTGGGGGTTGCACACCTAGCGAGGTCAAGGGGTGGTGCGCCTTGTAAGGATTTGGGGTAGCATCTTGAATGGGGTTGAGGGGCAACACACCTCATGGTGTCTAGGGGTAGTGCCCCAATCACTTTCATCATTGTAGTTTAGGGTGGGGTCAAGGGGTGGAGCCCCTGTTGCCAAGGCCAACTATAGGCATTTGAGACCATATTGACCTTCATGGTGAACATCATCTTTCATAATTTTATTTAGTATTTTTTCAACTTTCTTCCAACACCAAGTCCTCCCTATTTCTGACCAAATTTGCATTATTATAGTATCTTCTCTTATTGTGTTTTGTCATGTGGATGTCGAAGATGTCTTTTATTAGGTGAAATAGGACCATATAATGTCAAATAATGAAGATTTGCATGGGTTCTATTTTATTCCATTTCAAAGCTAGTTTGTGTTGAGAACTTGTGAATCTTAATGGAAAACTTGACTGACTCTTGAGAAGAACTCGTTAACTACTTACATGAATTAAACAAGGCATACATTACATCCACACTAGTTTGCATGTTCATTCTACAAGAATATGAAACTAGGTTCTCTAGTGATATTTCCACTACAAAACTAAATATGATAAAAATGTTCAAAATGCTATGCATGCTTGTGTAATGTCCCCTTTTGGGATTACCCTATATTTTGCCCCAGAATCACGAATTCAATAAAAACATGGCACATAATATAGTTAGAGATAGAACTTTACCCAAATAATGTAAAAGCAAGATAGATCCTTGTTGAGATCTTGCAATCATGTTAGACAATTATTGAGGATACAATTCATAAAGTCAATTATTACTACCATGGTAAAAAAGCATATATACGTAATCATCTTAATCATATAACTTATATAACTTATTATTTGGGTTCAATCATATTGGGGCTTGGATAAGGAGACATGATAGTTTGCCCGAAGCGATCCTCTACTCTAGGCCCAAGAGCAGATATACCACCCCTTACCTTGCCATGATTGATTGCTGCAATTTGATGGTAGACTAGAAATCTAGATATTCCACATTATTGCTTATATCTAAATACATATGATGTCATGTGTCAAACATATTATTTTTGTACAGATATTATTGCCTATATTAATATGTAAGGAATTGTGCATTTAATCATTATCATGCTGCATACATCAAGCATATGCTAAACATATATTCATGCATATCAAAATGAACAAGAATGCTACTGCCTAAACATATACTCATGCATATCAAAATGAACAAGAATGCTACTGCCTGCAATAAGTAACAATTTCTTGTTTGATCCTGATCGCTGATATATAATGTATTGGGCTACTCATATGAGCACTGATGCTTATTTTATCACTTTTCTTCTTGCCTTGTCCCATTGTGGTCCTCTCCATATATATCTTGATATCTCCATCAATGCGGATGTCCTTTGGAAGTGCTGCTCTTTCAGGAATGGACACAATCTTTCATAATTCAGTGCCCTTTTAATGTTTATCATTATTTTATTTCAAACTAACATTAATCCATCTTTTTTACTCCTGCAATTATGTTAATTCTTTATCAAAATCACTGATATATATATATATATATATATATATATTGATGTCTCTGTTCATTGTATATAATTAATATAAACATATCAATTGCTGCTTAGTATTATATAAATTGATGCCTTAATCAAATATTTAATCACTGTTCGTGAGTAGGCATTTCCTTGTAAATCGCTTTCTTAACATATCGTTTCTTAGAAAATCATGAAGTCCTATATCTAGATGATTTACCTAGGGCATCAATATTCTTTTCATGGCAGGTCATGACAGTTTGACACTGATGTCGAGGTGTACCAAAATTAAAGATAGAGATCTCATCACTTATGTTGGTGGATTACAATCCAACGAAAACAAGTTCCAAATAATAATTACAATTATTCAAATGAGGACATCAATGTCCCAAATTATACACTTTCTACAAATTGCATAAAGTGATGTGCTACAACACTAAAAGATGATACCCCTTTTTGCACTTAGTCTTGAGCTCCTCCAAAGGGTCCATTAGTTCCCAACAGTGGTTGAACACCACCCAACCATGTGGAACTCTTAAACTTACTCTTTGTACTAGGAGATAGTTGAATTGGGTACTAGTCACGATCACATAAAACAAGAAATACATGGCAATACACCAATCAACTCATAATAAGGATACCACACAAACATACATGCATGACAACATTTGGAAGGAAGAACACATGCATTGGAGTTTAAGACTAGATGATATCTTTGCCACTGCATTGTGAACCTTTTGCATGCTATCAAACAACCTTTGAGAGCATGTATTCACAGCTTATAGATTGAGTGGTGTTGGAAATGTTTCCATGCCCAGTTAACCAGCTTGGATCCAAAAGCAGTTTGGACATTGCTTTGTAGATGCATAAACCCATTTTCGTCTAAGCATAAATAATCATTATATTCTGCAAACATTACAAACATCTATTTCAAAAATATTTAAATTCAATTTAACAAGATAAATTAATGGAACACAACTCACTCACTCACTTTGTGGGTTTAAGCACAACACACATATTCTTCAATTGCCACTAACTCAGATCTAGGTTGTCATAGGGATTCACAAGATTTGTCTCATACTCGAATTGAGTGAGATGGAGCTAAGAAAAACATGTTTTACCCAAGAGGATTATGTCTAATCCTATGTTACCCCGGGTTTCCAGAACGGGGGGACAGGGAAACGAGTTTCAGGGATGGATTTTTTTTCCCCAAGCAGGGGACGGTAGGGGACAACAATGGGGATGGCTATATAAAAAATAGGGACATTTTAAATATTCATACGAAAACATGGATAAAGCATGCTTATATACATTAAAGAACCTTAACGTATAACATTTGTGTTAAATAATTTAAATTGAGAGTTCACATGAGAGTGGAAGTCAAACAAATTTTCAGAACTCAAACATTGTTTAAATTGATTTAATGGGATAGCCAGAGGACGGGTTTTCGAGTTTCCGGGACATGTCAAATTATGCCGGAAACACGTCCCTGGGTAACACTGGTCTGATCAAACATCTTGTACCTGCACACTTATGTGAAACATTAGGTGCACATAAAATATACAAGGATAGTTGAAGCATAACATAAATCATCCAATGTGATGTAGTTCATAACATGACATGAAATCATCACGTCTAATTGTAAATCATCTACAATAGCATGGTCTAGACAATGAGATGTGGAATCAGCAATAGTCCACAATGTTGAACTCGAATTCTATATACAAACATCTACATCTTGTTAATAGTTATAGTGAAAATATTGAAGTTGCAACCTTATAGTGGTCCAAATATATAAAATCAAATGTATGTATCCCATAATACATATTCGGCCAACATATGCCAATACAAAATCTCATCAATAATGTATATCAATGGCAATGGAAACATCAGTTCTAGTGATAAAGAATATAAAAACATAACATAAGCATGCAAAGTACAAAATTAGAACACCTCAATGGCAGTACAAGCCCTCATTGAATAGTTTGGTACAAAAGATCATAAACATGTATCCCATGTTACATTGTCAAACCACTCGATACAACACGTAATATGAAAAATCAAATTAACACACAAGACACATGCTAGTTGACATTACAAAAAGGGCTTAGAGATTATGCTTCAATTGGTATGGTGTGTTGAGTTTTCAAGAACCAGAATAGCATAAATAAATATCAGGTAAATCAAAGCACATAAACTCCTGAGACACAAAGGTTTACCCTGGGAAAACCTTCCTACTCGAGGGAAAAACCCAGCCACACCAAAGAACTTCTCTTTTATTGAATAATCAAAACTGAATACAATGCTTCACAAGCATAATCAGAATATGAAACTTTCTTAGAAGTTGTTAACTCTTTTAACAATCATCAGAAGTCTATCAGTTACAATATATGTAAGTACCCTACTCAGCATCTATAGAACACAAATTTTCTTTTGTATCTTATAGATACCAAATACAAACAGCCGACATCTCCGAAGAATACACCTCAGATGATTGCTGAGAATGACTGCTAAAAATATGACATAATTTTTGCATTGATATAATCATTAGAATCCGGCTACTTCTATATAGTATATCCATAACTTAAACAAAATTCCAATAGAACAAATAGGCTCTTCCGTGGAACACAAGGAGATGCCGGTTACAAAATAAGGAACCGACGAAATTACAGAGTCAATCAGAAACATGCTCCACCCAAGCCTTAAACAAGTCACCGTCCAGGACATGATGTCGGGTAAGAAGGAAGGGAATATATAATAATGATGACAATAAAAGAATACCGCTGGCAAAGAATTGATGAACATAAACTGACATCATGTCCATTATCACACGAACTGTCAAACTCCAACACACGATGAATTCACTTTGCCAAGTCACATCATTTACAATGCCATGTCACCATATGATTCAGCAGCGACAATGATAAGGAGAAAAACGGTAACAAGAAGAATAATTTCTCTCGCAACACCTGAAATCATCAACAGTCCCTCTTAGCAAGAGAGAGATCATTCGTATGACATAGTGTGTCTCAACCTGACAAGCACAGTGAAGCTGCAACAAAAATGTCAATAAAATTATCTCATCATAGATTTTCTTAATATAAAATTGTTATCTCAGCATAACAATATTCACCATAGCTACTCCTAGAGGGTGAATCAAAAAAGCATAAAATTAAGTCATGGAGTCACACACATGACTTCCACCATGGCTACTCCCAGAGGGTGGAACAAGGGCTTTCACCTCAAACTTCTCCCAGAGAAGAATGCATTACTACCTTGCCTACTCGCAGAGGGTGGTCCCACCATACCTACTCGCAAAGGGTGGTTCAAGGGCTTTCACCTCAAACTTCTTCGAGAAAAGAATGCATTACCACCTTGCCTACTCGCAGAGGGTGGAACAAGGGCTTTCACCTCAAACTTCTCCCAGAGAAGAATGCATTAACAAGGGATTTCACCTCGAACTTCTCCCTCTCAGAGAAGAACTCATTAAAGCATATAAAGATCATCTGAATGTTGAGACTCCCTCTCAACAGGGGCAACATATTCACAGTTTGAATAACACAATAATTTACTCCAATGTTTGACCAAGCAAGGAGCTTTTGCACTCTCCCTCTGCCACATAAGCTCCCTCTAAATATCAATTCTTCCTTTTCGAAGAAGCTAATCACAAAATAATCTGAATGAGTACTTCTTCTTCAAGAGCCACCAACTCAGCTCAGGCTGCAATCTCTCATCATCCTTGTGCTCGTCGATCCATCCTGGAAGCATAGAGAGATTAGTAATAGAATCAAACAGACTAATGCTAGAAGCATACATTATTCACTTCTTCCAATGTTATTGCATGAATTAAATATATAAGATTCATGATCAATATTCAAAGATTCAAAATACTTATCTCTGGATTGTTTTCTCAAGAAGGATCTCAGCATGCACACAAATAGAGATCAATACACAACAATCTCTTTTAACAAGATTGGGCAAAAATCACAGTCCAGCATTCATAAGATGATCATTGCACTGCACACATACTATCTTGCACGATGAATACCAACGAACATGTTCTTAAGGAATACCGTAACCATAATCATTATGACCTTCATCACAAGTAATTTAGAAGCTCTTAACACAAGTATTCTGGAAACTCCAGCCCGCACAATATTGAATACCCACAGAAACAACTCATACTTTGCTCAGAAAATCATAACTGAATGACGTCTGGTTTTGGATATTTTCTTTAAACCGGATTCTGATACCATGTTGAGTTTTTGAGAACCAGAATAGCATAAATAAATATCAGGTAAATCAAAACACATAAACTCTTGAGACACAGAGGTTTACCCTGAGAAAACCCGCCTACTCGAGGGAAAAACCCAGCCACACCAAAGAACTTCTCTTTTATTGAATAATCAAAACTGAATACAATGCTTCACAAGCATGATCAGAATATGAAATTTTCTCAGAAGTTGTTAACTCTTTTAACAATCATCAGAAGTCTATCAATTATAATATATGTAAGTACCCTACTCAGCATCTACAGAACACAGATTTTCTTTTGTATCTTACACAGACCAAATACAAACAGCTGGCATCTCTGAAGAATACACCTCATATGATCGCTGAGGAGACTGCTAAAAATACGGCATAATTTCTGCACTGATATAATCATCAGAATCCGGCTACTACTATATCCATAACTTAAACAAAATGCCAATAGAACAAATAGGCTCTTCCGTGGAACACAAGGAGATGCCGGTTACAAGATAAGGAACCGACGGCAGTTACAAAGTCAATCATAAACACGCTCCACCCGAGCCTTAAACAAGAGTCACCGTCCAAGACATGATGTCAGGTAAGAAGGAAGGGAATACATAATAATGATGACAATAAAAGATTACTGTTGGCAAAGAACCGATGAACATAAACCGACAGCATGTCCATTGTCACATGAACGGTCAAACTACAACACACGATGAATTCACTTTGCCAAGTCACATCATTTATGATGCCATGTCACCATATGATTCAGCAGCGACAGCGATAAGGAGAAAAAATGGTAAAAGGAAGAATGATTTCTCTTGCAGCTACTGAAATCATTAACATGGTGAATATCATTGATGACATAAATGGGCTGAAAAGATGCTATTCTATCTACATTGAGGGAATACCAAATATTCGAGGAGGATTTGAAGTTTGATAATGCACGCGAGGATGTTTAATTGAGCTGCAATTAACCGTTGGGAAACAAGAATTATCATGCCCTAGAGCCTCAATGTCATGATGCTTTTGAAGTGCCAAAAGTTGAGAATTAAAATCGAATCACTTTATCAACAATTAATCAGTGCAACATATTTGAATCACTTGTTACACTTAGCCTTGAGATTTCAAGTCATGATAGTTGATTAGCAGTATTGGTAGTTGTTGGGTCACGAGTGTCTATTTGTTGGATAACACTATGTTTTCCACTCCCATCAGAGGAGTAGATGTTGCATTGTTAGTGTAATGACTGTTGGCTATTGAGAGCTGATAATCTTTTTGCTTGGAAAACTAAGGTCCAAACCCAACTTGAGTATAAGATTTGTGGGATATGATTTTTGGAAGAATCACCATCTACACAAGCTTGAGATCATGCATCATAAAGGAGACAAGATTGTAATTTTTTTGACATGGGTACTGACATGGGCCTGCAATCTTCCATCCTAAATTTCTTGAGCAATGTCTTGGCATATTTCATCTAAGATATGAAAATCTAGTTTCCTTTTGCCACACTTCAAGTCCAAGACAATAATGCAAGAACTCAAGATCCATTTTTTCGAACGATCATTTGAGATCAAGTCTTGGCAGCTCATCTACGAAAAACACCCTTTTTGACCAAATTGTCGGCATATACAATTCAAATCACAATCTCCTCTCTTGGTGTTTAAGGTAGAAATTGGAATCGTACAGATTCCTAGTGAATCCAAGTTTGAGGAGATGCTCATCAATCTTGAATCTTGATATACTGAACATTTACTATATTCAACTTTAGTATTGTTTCACTCAAGAGCAGTGTACTAACATGTTTCCCAAATCTCTTGCAACAGTAAAGCTTGAATTTTTTTAATATTTTGCATTTGTCCTTTTGAGAAAATGATGTAATAAGTGGGGATTGTTGGAATATTAATAATACATCATTTTGTAACAAAACAACGTAAAGTAAAACTGCAAAGTGCAAACAATAATAATAATATTATTGTATAAAACTGTAGATTATTTGGTAGTTGGTTGTTTGTTGGTTCATATTAACCAAACTTCACATGTATATATATTTCTGGCCTCTCCATAATAAGATTGCTCATTGCCTCTGAATAATCCAGTTCATATATATGTGTTGGGTGGTTTATGTTATATGATATTTGATAGGTTATGCTATGCTTTGCAAAACAATTAAATGGGAGAGAGATCTTGTCCTAAGCATCAATACATTGTATGTTATGCCATATAAGTAGGTGAAACAGACTCATGTTTAACGAGGTGTGAAATACTCTGAGGAGGGGCTTTGGAGGACAAAGAGGTCTTACCCACCAATTCTCTATCATATTGCTTCATGGTGGATCCTGGTAAAGTAGAACTGTGCACTAACCATGGGTTTGGATGGGAGTTATGTATGCCAGCAATATGATAAGGCCTTCTTAGGTGGTATTATCAATTTTTCAATATTAGGTGACTTGTATTGTGGTCCTTTTATTTTATGCTTCCATTTATGTTTTTTAATTGAAGGTGCCTATGTACACTAATTGATAGGCAGCAAGTACTTTTGTACAATAGCCAGTTGCTTGAACCATAGGAAGTATGTGTTAATTAATAGGTTGCAATTGCTTGTGTATGATATGTGGATGCTGGAACCATAGGAAGTATACACGTTAATTGATTGGTTGCAAAGTGCATATGCCTGATATGTGGATGCTTGAACCATAGGAAGTATTGAGTTTGTGAAACATCAAGTGCCAAACTCATCACAAGAAAATATTTATTGAGAGAGAAATGACAAGACCAAAAAATTGAGGTTGTTTTTATAGGAGAGCAACGCTTTGATTTTTGTATTAAAATATATTTTTTAAAAACAAGTCTCTAGGTGGAAACTTTGGGTGTTTATATTCTGCACTGCCCATGATTTACCATACAATTTTCAAAGTATAATAATATAATATGGACTTAAATCTGAGCATGTGCTTTTTCTTTGATTTCCAGTCATGGGCAGTATGCTTCTATCAAGCTTTTTGCTCGAACCCATTGTTGTCTGAGTAACTTCTGTTCTTAGGGTGTTGCAATTGCTTTTATTTTATTTTTTTTAAAATTTTTTTGATATCTTTATATTTGTTTTTGAAATAATGTTGGTTTTTTTTATTTACTTTTTTCTTCAATATATTAAATTTTAATATTTTAAAATGGCTAAAGTGGATTTTAATAATAATAATATTATTATTGAATATATAAAATTTAATATATTTATTATAATTTGTATATTAATATTATTTAAATTATAATAATATAAGTTTTTAAAGTCTACTATAATGTACTAAAAATTAAGATAATATTGTTTTCTTTTTCATATTTTTAAAAAAAATTCAAATTTATAGAAGGCAAATTTGATGACAATTTATTTTTGAATTTTTTCCCTTGTCGAACTTCATCCAAATTTTATTATTGTCAAACAAGATTATGAACTCAAACCTTGTGACATAGGTTAATGTTATAATAAACGGTCAGGAAAGGAAGGTAAGGGTTGAGCAACAAGCTTAAAGCTAAGTTACCCAGTTCATCTCTAGACCCCCCCGGACCAGCCTGGGTGCAAATTGGTCCGTGGTCTTGGTCTGGTCCGCATGTGGGTCTGGACAAGGTCCAGATCAGAGTGCATTTGGATGCTTGTGGTGTTTTAGGGGAGACATTTTCGAAATAGTTTTGGTGCCAAGTGAAGTGTTATGATGCTGTTATTGCTAATTTGCTCCTCATCTGTATGCCATGCATGCAGTGGCTCTCATCTATTCACAATAATTTTGATGCCTGCCCATCTCTTAGAGATTAATGTAGATGTCCTCTTCCAATCTAGAGTGCACATTCTAAGCGATATTAATCCCCAACCATGGATTTTGAAATTGTGAATCAACTAATACCTTTGATGAAGAAGAAGAAGAAGATGAAGCTTTAGAAAATCCATTAGATGATTGAAACTTAGTATAAGTTCCAATTGTTGAAAGTCAAAACAATGATACTTGAACTCAATATTATTATTTTAATATTTTGATGTTGATGATAGATATAATGCTATGATTACAAGTTTATAGTGCTTTTGTTGTTTTTATGATACTATGTGGCATTCTAATCTATCTATCTATCTATCTGTCTATCTATATATATATATATGTATATTTATATATATAATTTTTACATGTTTTTGTACTAACGAACCCGAACGAACCCAAACCCCTTTTCAAAATTTTGCCGTATTGGCGAACTGGTTCTTCGAACCCTAACTTGAACCCGAACCTGGACCCGAACTGGCAACTTAGGCTTAAAGCACTAAATGTGAAGAGGATGACAAAGTGAGCTGATTGTTGATTGTTTGCTAGTTGCCGATGTGTATGTGTTTTTTTGTCTCTCTTTTTATCCCAAGCATTTATAGTTTTAAAATGGGGGAGTTGGCTTGATCTAGAGGTTTCTCTGGGCTTGAAACACATAGAGCTTCCAGTTATTTTAGTGTGACTGCAGGTGCAACAAACCGATGGTTGGACACTGTTGAAGACAATTATTCAATTGTGTATTGTCATTGATGTTACACATGTATTTACACTTATGTAGTGATGTTACACAAATGTCTACATTCAGACCGAGCACAATTGGTGAATGGAAAGAGTTTTTAGTATTGACCGAGATCAGTCGGGTATTGAAGATGTTCAGTATTGACCGAGTCACTCGGGCAATTCAGTCATGGTCGGGCATTAAAGAAACTCAGTGTTAACCGAGTTGATTATTTAGTGTCAGCCGACTAACAGTGGTTTACATTCTATAATTAATTGGTTATATGAAGCCGACTGAATTATGGTTTATTACTTTTTAGAAGTATATTTAGAAGTATATTCAAGCCGACTTTAATGGCAACTGAGCACCAAGAACATGAGAAGGAACCAATGCCGGAGGTGAGAAATCTATCCCTACTACCGTATGTATTATCAAACCTAATTCTCATATGTCCATTGCTATTGAGAAAGAAAAGGATAGCCTTAGGAACTTTGCATTTTTTTGGCAGCCCAAGACATAAATAAACTCCCATTGAGATCTTTCCTAAACGATTGGCTTCACAACATTTGGGGAAAACAATTTGGATACCACTTTTCATTTCTTTGCATGGTTTGAAAGGGCTATTTTTAAATTTTTTTAAGAACCCCAAATCCCAGAAAGAGATTGTCACCAGACAATTTTGGAAAATTGGCAATGCCAACTTTAGGGCTCTGCCCTGGTCTCCCGATGCTACCCACAATGAAGTACTAGCCCTATCAAGCCCTCACTGGATTACCATGGGTAGCCTACCTCCATTTCTATGGAACATTATTCCTCAGGCACTTGAACCTTTCGGTGCAGTCCTTAGGGTTGACAAAACCGATGTGCTACTTCCCCACATAGATGCTAGAATTCTGATCACGATCAACTCAGAGATTGATATCCCAGGTGAGATTGTTTTCGACCTAGGTGGACACGCCAATAATTGCCCAATATCCTTCCTAGGAGGGCTTAATTTTTGCTTCTTATGCAGAAGGGAAGGCCACATGAGGCATGAGTGCCAATTGTTGAATAGAAAGAAGGTTGCCCCGAAAATGAATGTCGGTAAAAAGATTGACCCAAAATCCTCCAGTAGTAAGACAGACCCCTCCGCTCCCCAACCTAAAGGCTCTAACAACCTCTATCCCGGTGTCCTCAGATGCTACTGCAGCTTCTTTAGAAGCACTCAGAAGAGCCTTCAATAAAGACTCTTGTCGAACTCCTCCCTCTGGTCTGAACGTTGAAGAGTTAATTGATCTCCCACAGATAGAGAACCTTGATTTTGGGTTGAAGTCGAAGAGTCCCGTATCCAAACATAGGACTCTGAATGCCCAACAAATTGTCCTAAATAAGATCAAGAAGATCTCAATTCACAGAAGAAGAGATTCTGCTCCTCCAATTAGAGATTTTGGACCAGTCACTTTAGAGAGTACGGATATGAATTTAAAGAATACCACTAATGGTAACTCATATGGTGCATTAGAATCTATCAGAGAAGCATATGACAAGGAAGATAGAATAAACAATGTCTCTATCACTATGATACCTACCCCCACCTCCCAGGAGCATGTTGATCAAGAGACTATGTCTCTTCCTGAGAAGAAATTCTTTGGGGACGAGAAGGGTGCCTCCCCTAAGGAGAGTAGGAGGAAATTACAGGACATTACAGGACATTCATGGAGGAGATGCAAATGTAAAGCGAGCCAAAGCAGAAAGTCTCAAAGGACAATTTGATCATATGAAAATGAAAGAAGGTGAAGACATTACAAGATAGAGTGAAAGAATCAAGAAGATTGTTAGTGCCATCGGAGCTCAGGAGGAATAATTGAAGATACAACAGTGGTCAGCAAGGTATTAAGAACTTTACTTCCTATCTATGCTATTAGAGTTTCAACTATTCAAGAGATGAGGCGCAATAAGGATATAACTCTGGATACATTAGTCGGAAGGCTTACAACTTTTGAGCTGGACAACTTTGACAATTATTCTCCTAGCTCTTGCAATCTCGAGTCTGCATTCAAAGCTAAATTAAACCTTGGTAAGAAGGATAGATACTCAAAAGGGAAGCAGATTGAAAGTGATAGTGATGATGAAGATCTAGATATCATTGAAGCATTACTTGCAAGCAGAGCTGCCAGAGGTAAATACAAAGGTAAAATGCCATTGATTTGTTTCTCATGCAATGAGGTTGGTCACATTGTTGCCAAGTGTCCGAACAAAGAAGACAAAGATGAGAAAAAGTTCAACAAGTACAAAGGCAAGAAAGATTTCAAGAACTACAAGAGCTACAAGGACAAAGGTAAGAAGTCTTGTTATATTGCTAAGGATTCTGATAGTGATGAAGAAGAAGATAAAATGGTTTATATTGCTATAAAGGATGAGTCAGATGAGTCAGATGAAAAGACAACACTTTTCTCACATATTAGTAAAAATGACACATGGATAATTGATAGTCGCTGTTCTCATCACATGATTGGTGATAAGACAAAATTTGAACATCTTGAGCGCTATGATGGTGGGAGTGTCAGTTTTGGGAATGATGAACCCTGCTATGTGAAAGGAAAAGGTTGCATTACTCTGACAGAAGGAATAAAATGTGATAATGCTTATTGGTTTGAAGGACTAAGGAAAATCTACTCAGTGTAGCACAACTGAACAACATTGGCTTCAAGGTAGAATTCATGAATGGTAAGGCCAAGTTCCTGGATGGTAAAGGGAACCTAGTCGGAATTGGCAGGCAAACAGAAGGTAATCTATTCTATTTTGATCTCACTGAAAGTTCGTGCTTCATTGCACAAGTAGAAGAAAGTTGGCTATGGCATAAAAGGTTGTCATGTAAATTTTGATATAAGCAAGAACAAGAGAGTTAGAGGTATTCCTATTTTGAAGAAACCCAAGTTAGCAATATGCAAACAATGTCAAATCAGAAAGATGAGCAAGACAAGTTTCAAGAGCAAGAATTACAATACTGATGAAATCTTCGAATTGGTACATACTGACCTTTGTGGACCATTTGGAACAACAAGCTATACTGGAGAGAAGTATTTTATTCTGTTTGTTGATGATCATTCCAGAATGATGACTGCCATGTTTCTCAGAGAAAAATCAGAAGCTTTTCAGAAGTTCAATTGGTATCTTGCAAGAGTTGAAAAGGAAACAGGAAAGAAACTAAAATGTCTAAGAACTGACAGAGGAGGAGAATTCATTTCTAATGAGTTCAATGAATTCTGAAATGAAAGAGGAATCAAAAGACAGGTATCTGCCCCTGGTACACCACAACAAAATGGAATAGCAGAAAGAAGAAACAGATCCATTATGGATTGTGCCAGAACTCTAATGATTGAAAATGTTGCTGCCAAATACTAGAAGGAGGCCATCAACACTACAATGTTCACCTTGAACCGAGTTCAACTGAAGAAAGGTAGTAACCAAACACCTTTTGAATTATGGTATGGCTATAAACCTAATGTTCATTATTTCAAAGTATTTGGAAGTAAATGTTACATCTTGAAGGAAGCAAGAAATGGAAAACTTGATGCAAAAAGTGATAAAGGAATATTCCTAGGCTACTCATGTAAAAACAAAGCATACAAATGTCTGAATCTTACTACTCATAAAGTCATAGAATGTGTACATGTCAAGATTGATGAGTTTGCAGAAAGATGTGAAGAGGAGAGCAGTAAAGAGCCTGAAGACTACAGGAACTTTGTGTATCATGAACCTGATACTATGCCTATGACTCAAACAATGGTGATTGGACAGTAGAACTGTCAACCACTGAATATACTAACACAAATTGTACAACCTGAGTTGCAGACTGTGCAACCCAAGATGTTGGTAGAAGAGACTGAGTCACAGACAGAGGGAATCCAGTCTCAGACAAAGGGACCCGAGTCACAGACAGTGGAACCTAAGTATCAGACAAAAGAACAGGAAAGAATGTTTGAGAATGATAGACCTAGTGGATCAAGTCTAGAATCAAGACTGAAGGATCTAGTACTCTCCAAGTATGTTAGAAGGCATCATGCACATGAGCAAATAATTGGAGATCAGACAGAAGGTGTAATGACAAGGAACAAAATCAAAGGTACATGTTTACTAAGTGAATTTGAACCTAAAAATGTTAAAGATGCATTGAATGATGAAAGTTGGATAGAGGCAATGAATGGATAAATTGAGCAGATTGAGAAGAACAAAACTTGGACTCTTATGCCTAGGCCAAAGGACAAGAATGTGATTGGAACCAAGTGGGTTTTTAGAAATAAGATGAATGAAAATGGTGAAGTTTCTAGAAACAAGGCCAGACTAGTTTGTAAAGGATATGCTCAAGAGGGTATTGATTATGGAGAAACCTTTGCTCTTGTTGCAAGTCTTGAAGGAGTCAGAACTCTTCTAGCATATGCTGCACATAAAGGATACAAAGTGTATCAGATGGATGTGAAATCTGCATTTCTGAATGGAATCCTAGAAGAAGTCTACATTGAGCAACCTGAAGGATTTGTTGATCCTAGCAGAAGGATTATGTTTTGCAAGCTGCACAAAGCATTGTATGGACTGAAGCAAGCACCTAGAGCCTAGTATGAAAGACTGCATGGTTACTTAGTAAATATTGCATTTCAGAGAACCAATGAGAACAGTAGCTTGTACATCAAAGAAGGACCACAAAACAAAATATTGTTAGCAGAGATATTTGTTGATGACATATTATTCACTGGATATGATGACTTATGCAAAGCATTCTCTGTAGGTATGAGTAAAGAATTTGAGATGTCTATGTTTGGTGAGATAAAATTCTTTGTTGGATTACAAGTTCATCAAATGAAGGATGGTATCTACATTACTCAATCAAAATATATCAAGGAGATACTCAAGAAATTTGAAATGGAAGATTCCAAACCTGTTGGAACACCCATGTGTACTGGACAAAAATTGTCTAAAGATGATGATTCAAAGGAGGTAGATCAGACCAACTACAGATTGATGATTGGAAAATTGCAATATGTTGTTCACACCAGACCTGATATTGCATTAGCAGTTGGTATTGTTGCAAGATTTTCAGCTAATCCCAGAGACAATCACCTAATGGCAATCAAAAGAATTTTGAGATATTTGAAGGGTACTGAAGACTATGGTTTAAGGTATAAGAAAGGTGGGAACTTTGATTTGAAGACTTTCATTGATGCTGATTGGGCTGGAAGTGTTGATGACAGAAAAAACACTAGTGGTGGAGCTTTCTTTCTTGGAAAGATGTTAGTGTCTTGGACTAGCAAGAAACATAATTGTATCTCTCAGTCTACAACAGAGGCAGAATATGTTGCTGCAGCAGTGAACTGTTCAAACATCATATGGTTCAAGCAGTTGTTGTCAAGAATGAAGGAAGAAGTGAAAGAACCAATTATTATCTAATGTGACAACACTAATGCCATTAACATTTCAAAGAATCCAGTGATGCACACCAAAACCAAGCATATAGCAATAAAGTATCATTCCTTGAGGGAATCAGTACAAAATAAAGATGTAAGGTTGGAATATGTGAGTACTATAGAACAAGTTGTAGACATATAAACCAAACCTTTACCTAAGGATGCATTTTTGTATCTTAGAGGAAAGCTAGGGGTGGTTCCCCTAACTGAAGCCCACTAAAATGCAGTTTAGTGATGCATCAACCCGAGCCACAGTGAAGATCTATCAGTTGATGCAGGTACATCAGAGCCCATTGCAGATGAATTAGTACATTCAGGTACATCACAACTTCAAAGAGAAAATGTATTGACTATTGATATTAATATTTAGTATTTGTGGAGATGGAGTCTTTGGCATCTGTTGTCAAAGAGGGAGAGTTTGCTATAATACATAAGAAATTACTCAAGGGAGAGTTCATTAATGATCATAACAAAAAGAGGGAAAAGTTTGATGTCAGAGGGAGAAATCTTATCAAGAGACAGAGTTTGATGAAAGATGGAGTTTTTGGATGAGAATCAGAATGAAGCTAAAGACATTAAAGAAAGTTTTCTGTTGCTCTACAATTCTTTGTATTATGACATGTGTTGCCATCAATGCCAAAGAGGGAGATTGTTGAAGACAATTATTCAATTGTGTATTGTCATTGATGTTACACATGTATTTACACTTATGTAGTGATGTTACACAAATGTCTACATTCAGACCGAACACAGTTGGTGAATGGAAAGAGTTTTTAGTATTGACCGAGATCAGTCGGGTATTGAAGATGTTCAGTATTGACCGAGTCACTCGGGCAATTCAGTCATGGTCGGGCATTAAAGAAACTCAGTGTTAACCGAGTTGATTATTCAGTGTCAGCCAACTAACAACGGTTTACGTTCTATAATTAATTAGTTATATGAGGTCGACTGAATTATGATTTATTACTTATTTAGAAGTATATTCAAGCCGACTTGACATGGCTTATCATATATATGAAAGGTCAAGTTTGGATTGAATGCAAGAGTGTGTGAAAAGTTGAAGATAAGCAGAAGTGTGGAATTCTGTGATATGAAGAGTGAAGGTGAAATCATATGGGATTCTGATTGAGTACAAAACACTCAAAGCTGCAATAGAATACTTGATCAGCAAAACAGAGATCTGAATCAGCAAAAGACAGTTGCTTACACATACAGGTCAATTCATTGTTACTTTCTAACAATTGTAGCAGTGATCTCAAATCTCTTAACAGAGTAGACTTAACAGTCTTTTTGTAAATCCTCTCACAAGGTAGCATT
>MU224540.1:6333887-6345773 GCA_018584345.1 Thuja plicata | reverse complement strand
TTGAAGTGCTAAAGACCTCTAACAAGGCCACTCCTCACAGGGTGATTTAAATCCTCTAACAGGGTCACACCTAACAGTGTGTTTTTGTAACCTTTAACAGGGTTGGCTCCTAACAGGGCTCACTTCAGAAGAGTGAAAAACAGTAACTAGTTACATTGGTGGTTTTTCCCATATTGGGTTTTCACGTTAAATCTTGGTGTCACCTGTGTATATGTTATTTGTTTCATGCTTTATGTTTCTGCACTTAATTACTAAAGTATAGTTGCATTGGATATCATAAAGATTGCTTTGACACCCGAGTTACAAAAGAATATCTTAATTAACTGAGTAACAGTTTTATATTGTTTAAGACATCTAAGGGACAAGGGATTTGTTTTGGAGTAACTGATTCACCCCTCCCCTCTCAGTTACTTATCTCATTTCCAACAGGACACATGAACAAAAATATTTTATGTATGTTCATCGTCGTGTTCCATATTTGAAACTTGGTTGAGAGCTGTGAGGACAATGTTTGGAAGAGGCAGAGTAATTTGTGCAAGAATTTCTTTTGCAATCAATCTTTTGAATTTGTTTTTTCTGTCAGAATTGTAGGAATTGATGTATTGGCTTTAAAAGTGCACACAAGAAGAAATTAGTTTTGAAAACCAAAGATGCTAATATTTCTTTTTTTGCCAATTTGGCAACTCTATATAACCTTTGTCAATTTCTTGGGATCATATAGCAAAGCTATGATCAGATTATATGATTGAGTTTTTCAGCAACTCACTGAAAATATTGTGCATGGCCTAAATTTTTAACGTCTAGGACAGAGCTTACAATAATAACCAAATGATTTGATCAAGCTTTTGGGCTTGAATACAGGTTTGAACAAACCTAATTATTTTTTTGGATTCTAAGATTCTATGCTTAGTTTCTTTATTACAACCTTTGTGACTTGGTTATGTGAGTGTTCTGATGGAAATCCATTCATAAATATTGTGGTCTTCGTCTTTAAAGCTGGCAACTTGATTGGTTCACCTGCTCTGTATATTGCATTGCTAATTGAAAATCTGTGTTTGTTTTTGCTCTTTGATCAATGGAAAAGGAAATATTAAACTTTTGTGATTATTGGGTAAGCTACACTTTTTTAGTCGTGCACAACTACTCTGGTCTATGACCTTGATCCTTTCTCAGGACAACGTTGGCCTCAGAATCTGTTTGCAAGTACAGATAGTAGTTGGATAAATATCTCTTCAATATTTTTAGACTTTGGGTAGACAAGTTAAGCATTACTTGAGTAAATAGAAAAGAGTGCAATTGAAGATATAATGTATTAGTATTCACCAGGAAACTTGGGCTCATAGGCATTGACCTTGTTCCTGGACCTTTATCCACATCTCCTGGTCACTATAATAAAATGTAATGTAGTTGTTTCCTACTTCAAAATGACATTCGTTCTTTCATGCCTGTATCCATGTTTTCTGGTAGATTTTTCATAACAACTTTTCCATCCCCATAACTGTATAATGTATTCCATGTTTTCTGGTGACTAGGCATATTATATCAGAACATGCACATGCAACCTACATGCCATCTAGTAATCTGCTATTTATATTTATTTAACTTACAACATGTACTGGAGAGAATAACTAACGAGTCCGTGAGTTGAATTTTAGCAACCTCTCATGTTGCTAGCCCATACATTAAATTTAAACAGAATGAATCATGCACTACAAAGAGATAACCATGAAAGTGTTCATTGTTTTAAGTAGAGATTCTATGCATAATTTTGTGTAGTCTGATGTTCTTGTACTATGTTTTACCCTTGGTAATTAGGCAGAGTACTCTGTACAAATTCTGCTCCTAATAATACAAGATTCTGTAGCAACATGTCTCGAATTTATGCTTATTGCTTTCAGAATTCTATGAATAAATGATTAAGATTTGAACTTTACTGACGAACAAATAGTCTTCGTGAAGAAAGAAGCTAATATTTCTTTTGTCATATTTGTAAGTGTATAGAACCTTTGCAAATTGCTTGAGATCATTTACATTAGCTATGGTTAAATGACTAGAATTAATTTTTTGTCAATTCACCAAAATACCAAAATAACTTGAATGACCTGCATTTCTGTAAGTGCAACTATAGATCAGAGTTAACAACTGCCCAAGTGATTTGATTAGATTTTTTAATAATCAGGTTCACGATACACAGGTTTAGACAAAACTTTAGGATATTTTTGGCCACTGAGATTCCATAGTTGATTTTTTGATGGCAAACTTTACCACTTAATTATAGTAGTCCTCAGTTTGAAATCCATTTCTCAATAACTATCTTGGTGATTTGTCTTTGTAAGTTTTTTGATTCACTTGCTCTGTATAATGTGTTTTTAATGAAAGTACCTATGTTTTGGCATTTTTATTTTGTTCCTTTGCCTTTTTATTGTATATTGGCTTGTTAATGAAAAGCTCTCTGTACATTTTGGGAATTATAGTAGCTGTGGAGCCAATAGCAGCAGTGATAGATGGAAAAGCTATTGCACAAGAAATAAGAAATGAAGTTGCAGTGGAAGTATCCAGAATGAGAGATGCACTTGGAAAGGTTCCTGGTTTAGCTGTGGTGCTAGTTGGAGCAAGAAAGGATTCAGAGACCTATGTTCGCAGCAAGAAAAAAGCTTGTGTAGAAGCAGGAATTGCATCACTAGGCATTGATTTGCCAGAATGTTCCAGTGAAGAGGAAGTTGAAAGGGCTGTTAGGACTTTCAATGACGATCCATCCGTTCATGGTGTTTTAGTACAACTTCCTCTTCCAAAGGTATTTCTTAGAGCTCATAAACTGGTTTTGTAACTGGGAAGTCACAGGGTCGTGTTTATTCTTTTCTATTGATTATTCACATGTTCCATCACAGTACATCATGAGAGTCTATCTCCTGTTTAGGATTCTATTAAATCATAAATCTAACATTGATGATATACTTTGTACCTAGAGTGCATTAAACAGATCTTGTTTAACTTGCTTCGGCTTTTTCAATTTTTTGTGATAATCTGGCGTTTCCAAGTCTGGTCCTCCAAACCATAGGTTATTCAAGTGTTATATGTGAAGAATTTTATTTTGTAGCATCAAAGAATGAGAAGATACTACTTGATGGGATTAGTAGATTCAATGTATTCTATAACTGATCAAGGTTTTGCTAAGCATTCCAATTGAAGTTCGAAAACAGGGCATTTGAAAAGGTAAATTCACAAATAGTCTTAAAATTTTCACCATGCCAACTACCAACCAGACCTAGTACCTTCTACACTTAAGTTTTGGAAACAAGAACAAACTTTATTATCTCTCTCTTAATATGATACTTGATGCTTAATTTTCTATCTATTGATTTGGTTACTTATCATAATTTTTTTTGTATGTTTAACAGCATATTAATGAGGAGAAAATCTTGAATGCTATTAGCATAGAAAAAGATGTTGATGGCTTCCATCCTCTAAATATTGGACGGCTAGCAATGCAAGGGAGAAAGCCTTTATTTGTACCTTGTACCCCGAAAGGATGCATAGAGTTGCTGCTTCGGTCTGGAATAGATATGACGGGAAAGAAGGCAGTTGTGATAGGCCGTTCCAATATTGTTGGGATGCCTGTTTCTATGCTTTTGCAAGTAAATATTTTTTCTTATATAAAACAATTGCCTCTAATACCGTGATGTTGTTAACTTACAACCCTTCAATATTCCTCACAAGTATTATTTTGATTGATTTGAATGAGTTTATCATGACTTTACTTTTCAGTCTGTTGCATAGTTTTTCATGGAGAACCCTTATTATTGATTATTTTTAATTTTGGCAGAGGCACAATGCAACTGTTACTATTGTGCATTCCTATACCAAAAATCCTACAGATTTTACTCGTGAAGCAGATATTCTTATTTCTGCAGCAGGTGTGCCAAATTTGGTTCGTGGTGATTGGCTGAAACCTGGTGCTGTAGTAATTGATGTTGGCATAAATGCAGTAGAGGTAGGCACCCAATAACTGCCTTTTTAAAAACCAAGTTTGTGACGAAAACATGGTTTTAATATAGGAAATTAAAACTATTACTTCCACTTTGGCAGGATGCTAATGCTAAAAGAGGATACCGATTAGTTGGTGATGTTTGCTATGAAGAGGCTTCAAGAATAGCTTCAGCAATAACTCCTGTACCTGGTGGTGTAGGTCCAATGACTATTGCGATGCTTCTGTCCAATACTCTAGAGTCAGCAAAACAGGCATACGGGTTCAATTGAGATTTTTGATGTTTGATCTACTACTTTTGCAATAGGCTTCAGATTTGTAATAACACAGGTTTTATGACGCCTATAAATGAGTTATCCGTTACTGTATCGAATAAAAAGATTTATTTTTGGTCGTAAGGCATTTTTTGGAGGCACTAGGCATGTATAAGAGAACTTAGGACTAGATGATTCCATTTACTTTATGTGGAGATAACTGTAACATAGTTTGTTAGTTTCCAAAACTCAGTGAATTCACTGACGTTTTTTCCTAGCTTAATCTTACTGTAATATGTGCTCTGTAGTATCTTATGTGTCCTCCTTGCTGAATATTTTTTGTCTTATTTGTACTCTTAGAAGGCTTGCAGTCTATGGCCCAGATATGCAATTTAGTCTGGAACTGTATTTCACCTATGATAGTTGTGATTAATTGTTTTATACATATGACAATGCAGCTAACATGTAACGTGATCAAGAAGAGTTTACGAATCCATGTTTTACATGCAAAATGTTAGGAAAACATCTTTTTTTGTGATTCTAGGTGGATGATTATCTGTTCCCAACTCTCTGTCCTGTGTTTTCAAGTATGTTGAAGCTAAATAGAGTTACAATTCATATACTGAGTTGACTTGGTATTACCTCTGTGTGCTCTCTGTCGTATTGCATTGATGAATGCAAACATGGTATTTAGGGACATAGTAACTGCTTTCCTTAATTCTTAGAAACAATATATAAGATAAAACAACACCAGCTTAATAATTTTTTTCTCTTATCTTTTTTTGGGGTTGTCATGGTCAAGGGATAAACATTCTAGTGTTAAGACACTAGCCTTTCATTCACATTATTGTTGAATGCTTGTTAGTGATTACTCTTTTTTAACTATATTTTTGAAAAAGAAGTTTGGTGAACGAAACTAAACATTCCTCAGGGTTAACGTTAGTGTAATTAAGTAATTGCAAAATTTAAGCACAAATGAGATTAAATGAAGATGCAAAACTTTATGTTCTTGTTGCTCAAAGATTGGATTAACTAATTGCATTTGGGATTGATAATTAGATAAATGCACATGATTTTGGAAATTGAGCACGAAGAGGATAATATTAGGTTTAACTTTGACGATGAACAATTTTGATATAATATTGAAATTAGACTTAGTGGCACTGGATTTTGTGACCGTCAATAAAATGTCTTTGGAATTGTGACCTGTTAGATATCAAGTCTGTTTGGAACAAGTTTGTGCTTGTGGATTTTTTCTTTTTTTTTGGATTCAACTTGATTTGTGCAATTTTACTCTCGTTTGCTTGATAGGATCTAGCTTGCTTTTCCCCCTGTTTTTGTTGGTTTTCGGGGTATGTGGGTATTCCTCTTGTTGGTAGGCAACCTAGGCCCCTTTGGCAGGACTTGCTTGATAAATTATGTCAGAAAGTTAATCATTGGACTCATTGGCGGCTTTCTACAGTTGCTAGGGTTACCCTGCTTCAAACGATGATTCAGACTCTTCCTATTAATAGAAGCTTTGTTCAGATGGCTCTTGTGTATTTCCTAAGGAATTTGATCCTCTCTCTCGCCAATTTCTTTGGAGTCGTAATTTGCAGTCCTCTACGTGGAGTCTTGTTAATTGGGAGTTAGTGTGCAAACCAAAACAGGAAGGGGTTCTTGGTCTTCGGTCTGCTATTTGGAATTGGTAGGGCCTAGCTAAATTATATTGGTGTTGGTGTACTAGTTAGGATCAACTTTGTTCTTAGATTTTCGTGCATAAGTATTTAAAAGGTGTTGATCAAGTGGATGTTTCCCGCTATCCGCTCTATGATTTTGCATACTCTGCTCTTTGATTTGGCATACTTTGAAAACTAGGGCTTTGTTAATTAAGAAAGGCCTTTTTTGGATCTGCAATAGAGGCTTTGAAGCACTTTTTTGGGTGGATTCTTGGGATGGTAACCCTCTACTTTCCATGTCTCCTCATTTGCAACCTCTTTGTGATAGTTTTACAATGAGTGGTTGGGATAAGGTTATGCATTATAAGCATTAATGGAACTTGGGTTTGGTTGTGGGGTATACATGGAGGGTGTGGCCACCTGGTGCTTTAGAGGAGCATCAAAACGAGCTGGTTCAGATTCTCGCTTCTAGGGAGTGCAATTCCTTGGTTGATCAGGATGTCGTAGCTTGGGGCAATGCTTCGTCTGGTAGGTACTATGTTTCTACATGATACTTGGAGCTTGTTAGGCAATTCTTTGGAGGCATTGAGGTGCCTTGGTGGAAGCAGGCCTGAAGTAAATTTTCTTGGCCAACTGTAATTTTTTTTTTGGTTGGTAGCTCATAACCGATGTTTTACATGGGACAGTTTATGTAAGCGGGCTTTCAAGGTCCCTCAATGTGTGTTTTATGTTGCATCGATGTGGGATCTATCTCTCATCTTTGCTTTCAATGTCCCTTTGCCAAGGAGATCAAACACGTTTGGTGGGATGTTTGGGGTCAATCTTGTTGGCTTGTTTCTTCTTGGGTTGAGTTTTGAGCTCGTTGAGGTAAAGCCACAATGAGGTCTTCTTTCCTTCAAGTGGCTTGACATATTTGGTTGGAGAGGAATCAAAGGATTTTTCAAGGTATTGGGATGGTCTTACAACATTTGTGGTGGAAAATTATTCACTCTCTTCGTGAGACTATCTTAGCTAAATGTGATTTTTATGGAGGAGGGGATCTTGGAGTTGTTGCTATCTATACTTGTTTTAGTTTTCCTCTTCAAGGAGGCACTTCACCATTGGTAGGCTAGGTTGTTAGAAACATAAGGAGACATCCACTGCAGAGAATCAGTCGGGAGGGTCACTGGAGTCCTTTGCCTCAAGGAGTTTTAAAAATAAACACCAATGACTCATCACGTGGGAATCCTGATCATGTTGGTATTGGAGGGGTTGGTCGTGATAGTTTTGGTAATAATCAATTTATTTTTTTATGTTTACAAAGGCCTCAAACCAAATAATCTTATGGAAGCTTTGGCAATTTTGTGTGTTGTTGAGCGTAGCTATGCTATGGGCTAGCAACATATTATTTGTGAGTCTGACTATCAGGTGGTGGTTACGTTGTTAACCAAACAACAACTTGGTGGTGTACATTAGTTGACATTTAGTCTTGGTTATTAGGTAGATTCTTCAATTGTGTCTCTTTTGCATTTGTTGTTTTTAGGCATATTCCTTGGGAGTGGAATGGTGTTGTTGACTATTTGGCCAAATGGGTTTCTGATCAAATGCATGCTTGGAGTATCATAGATAACGAGCAATTGCCTCCCGACATGGCTCATAAGTTGGATCATTTAGTGGATAGTGACAAGGTTCTTTAATGTTCTTTGATGGGCAGTCTGTTCTTTGTAATGAATAAATTTTTACCCCTCTTTTAGTGAATACAAAATCTAAAGTAGTTTTTAAATCAACAATCCAAGAATGTCATGGACTCTCTATTTTGGACTCTAAAAATAGGACTCCATTAGCTTCGTCAACTCCAAAGTAAAGAATTAATTTGATATGTATGAAAATAAGTTTGAAGTCTTATGGATGCAAACTAAGATCTCTAATATCCATACTGTAGCATTGGAACACAAATAGGCCTAACTTCAATCTCGATAGGAGAGCTAGGCACTTGAAATATGTTCCTTTGTTGCAATGGAATAGAGATTGTGAAGTGTGTTTAAGTTCTAAGTTTAATAGAAAATTGACGATTTTTAGTAATAACATTAAATTATAGAACATAAAAGTAACATAATAGGCCAAATCTGGAAATAAGACAAAAACATGGATTTGCATTTTGGAATTGAAAGTGACAAACTGGTGTGTTGGGTGCCATAATGTTGAAGGTGTTCAAACTGACATAATGAAGTAGAAGTGCAATAAGGGGGTCCTATAGGCTTGTCTACCAAAAATTCAACTAATAAATGCCAGACGTGTGTTGAGCACCCTAGTCTAGGGGTTTTCACCTGTTCGACATCTGGGCATGTCTGTCACTATTTTCTCTATACACTTATAACAATCTTTGTTGTCAAATTTGAATCTGCACATAGAAAAAAAACATGGTTGTGTTGTTTAGGGGCTTGCCTAAGTCAAACCTCGTATTGGTGTTCTCACCTCCTCAAAACTATGATTGATGAAAAAGAGATTTTGTCCTAGGGAGGATAAATGCTAAACAATAATGAAAATGTTGGAATGAAATGATTATGCTTTTGGTATGAAACCCTCTCATGGTGTTTCACATAAAGGCGACGATGCTCTTTAGACAAGTCTTGAAGGTATTTATACAATAACACGATAACAAAACAAGACAAACATGAAATCATACTTGAATTTAGGGTGTAGTAGTCTGGTGCTCAATGTGTTGAACACTTAAGTTTGGAATGCTTGAATACTCTTGGAATCAATTAACCCTTGTGAATGATAGAAGACATTCCTTATGTAGGTATCACAAGGTATTTTCAAGTTTTGAGTGACATAAAAAGGTTAAGTAAGAATATCAATACCAAATTTGAAAATGTGAAGGCCAACACTTGCATTGACTACAATTACAAGAGATTTTGGCAGAACATGTATGTTGGGTGCCCAAGTCCCACCTAAATAGGGCCTTCGAAAGAGAGTCACAAGTGGTAAGGTTTGTGATGTTAGATGTGGTCATAATTTAAATATTTGACAATGGTTAAATCGTAGGATCAATAATTAAGATTTAAAGTAGAATAGGGCCCAGATAGGCTTAAATTGATCTAGGAAAAAACACACTAGAGTAGGTGTTAAATAGAATGTGAAATTGTTAAGGGATACACTTTTCTACACTACATGTCTCTTCTAAAAATAGTTCTTTGACTGTTAGAAATATGATATGCAAAAATAGATTTTTTTTCGGCTATGCCTTAAATAGGAACTACAAACAACAGTTTGCTAGAAAATATTGAACGATTGTTATTTTTTTTAAACACATATCATAGGTTATGTTGTGTAAAGATAAGGTGTATATTGAGGGGGTATTTGTGTATAGAAAGGGATAACAACATGAGGAATGAGCCCGAATCTCCCCAAGGTTATGGAATGGTCAAATCCAGGTTGGTAATGACTATGTCAGTACAACTGCATGGGTATATGTAAGGATACAGTAGGGACTAAGTAAATGAAGATATGTGCGTATAAGGATTGAACAAGTCAAAAATACCCTAAGCCAGTACATGTATGGAAGACATTTCTTCAAAATAGACACAAAATTAAATGGAAAATGACATGGGTTTACAAATTTTACCATTACATTTTATACCCACTTTGATGTGTATGATAATCATTAATTTTTTACATATCTAAAAGTATATAACACCCACAAACATTTATCTAAAGAAAATATGTAGACATCAAAGGATACAAAGAGGTTCCATGTAATGGACCATGTAAGGTGTCAATGTGTTAATGTATCCTTCAGTGTGCACTCTCCAAGGAACCTATAAAATAGAAAAGTGTATAACAAGTAGTTTCCATCTCATAAGTGGAAATCAAGTACATAAATAGTAACTTGCCAACTCTCTAAGAAATAGGAACAACAATAAATCAGTAAGATAAGAAAAACTTTATCTATTTGGAAAATGATAATGGTGTATTTGGGATGGTAACCATAAGATGACAAAGCAATGAAGCACAAGGTATGCCATGTGATAATACTTTTTGGTCAATTTAATGAGTTTTCATGGTACTTGTCACTATCCAAAAACTTGACATGGAATGTTAATGACAATAAATACCACACACTTGGTTGTTTTTATATGATGCAAAGGAATCAAAGGACACAAAAAATCATAAATGAAAAAACTATAGATAAGAATGTATGTGATTATATAAAGTAATAACAATACTGAATACATCATGTGCCGAACATGTGTGACTTATAGAATAATAAATATGGTAAGCCCATGCGAGCTAAAGATGACATCAAGGAAGTGAGGTTGTCCCTAGCAAGAGCTGTTAGGAATAACAGTCCACCAACACAACTGAGAGAGGGTGGGGGGGGGGTGAATCAGTTGTGAGATAAATTATTAAACATTAAACTTTATAAACCAAAACTTTAATCCAAATGATAACACAGTAAATGCCAACACAATAACACAATCCTTCGTTGTCGAGGAAACCCTGTTAACGGTAAAACCACGGTGGGAATTAGCACCCATAAATAATGTATTTAGAGTATAGTATCTCTGTTAAAAGATTTATCCCTGTTAGGATCTTATTAATGTATTACAGTACATAGTCCCTGTTAAAGGACATACCTATTAGGAGTCAAGAATTACAGTGGGCTCACTGCCTAAAGAATGTTAAAGCCACCCTCAAGGACTTACAGTCAGAAACACAAGTGTATATAGAAAATATACAATCCAGTGAACTGTCTGATAACAAATGTCTTTGCATGGTCAGTTCCAATGAAGTACCATAATCACATCCTCTGCTCTACATCCAATAGACAATCAAGCTCGCAGCTTCCACACTTCTCTGTCTCTTAATTCGCCTCTTCCATACATACATCTTTTCAAAAGAAAATATCTCTTATATATACCCTATTACAATAATTGATTAGGTCGGCCAATTAAGATTTCCCAATATACAAATAATTATTCAACCCCTTGCTAAGATACACGCGGTACATATAAAAAGTAAACATAAATTACAATTCATCAAATATAATCCAAGATCCATAATCCACGCTCACAATCCACAATATACGCTACATATCTGAAGTCGGCCCCAAATATGTCTCCTCCAGAATACACGCCACAACTGATGTCACCAACAATCATACGACTTGCGAACAATACCAAACATTCCTTAACATGTCTTCTGTCATCCATTAAGCTCGCATAACTTGAATCATCATCGCTCGTAAGATATACTCAAAATACAGAGACTTATTCTGTCAAACATCACTGTCACAGTCTAGTATCCAGTCTTCACTAAAACAGCTGTAACTCATCCAATATACAATATTAAGCCAAGCAACCTTAGAAATAAGATCACCATACATCCTTCTACATATCATCGTCTTCGCTCGTTCTGATTCAACCGTACAGTATTCGTACACTTTGTCAATCACCATACAACAACAATAACTAGTATGTTCTTCCTCCAAAGAAACATATGTTGACATTAGTGACAAAACATGAATGCCAATAAGATTAGTAGTAACCAATTCCAACAACATCCAACGCGAGCAATGTAAAATAGTGATCTAGCCTTCAATGACTAAATATACCAATATAAGTACATAAGGCATTGGAGTGACATATGTGGGCGACCCCACAATATTGGGTTATACTCTTTCAAACATCCTGCTTTTTGTTAAAATCACACATTTTTAAGAAATACGATGATTTAAGCTTTGAGAGGTCTCATTTGAAGGAATTAATTAAAAAGGGTTAGATCAAAGCCTCTTAGATCATAATATCTTTGATATAAAATCTCTACTCCTTAGTCATACCTACAATGGAGTCTCCTTTGCACCTATCAAAATGTTGACAAATAATCACTTTGACATTAGTTTTGTTCAACAAGCCGAGTAATTGGGGAGGGGGGCGAATTGATTATTCCAAAATGCTTTTCACAAAATTTACTGAACCAGTAAATATTTTAAGCAATCATAACCTTA
>MU224540.1:6301933-6324325 GCA_018584345.1 Thuja plicata | reverse complement strand
AGGTTGAAGTGTTTCTTATCTGCTATAAAAATCCTTGTAACTTGAAGGATAAGTCAAGGTATAGGCCTACTAGCCTTGGTTTTGCAGAGCCAAAATTGTAGAAGTTCCAACCTTGCTTTGGTTGTGATTTGTTAGTTGGCCAAATCACTTGGGTTTCCAAGCATTGGATTGGCAAGTCCATAGGAAATCCAATTTAGAATTTTTGGGCACCAACAGGTTGAACTCTAGATCTACAATGATAAGCCTTATGACCATAATGGCGATATACATAGAAATTTTGATGAAAATATTGTTCATCCCATTTCTCTTAATCGGATTAGATACTTGACTTCTGCATTGATTTGCCTTATGAACAAACTTATGACAACTAAAACATTGAATATTTTGTTCCTTCCTGATCTTGCATTCAACAACCTTATGACCAAAGTTCTTGCATATAAAATACTAACCATTAAACGATAAGTACCTTTGAGCATTTGATTGCTTGAACAAAAGCCTTCTTGTAGACATTCTTGGATTCTTGACTTTTCTTATTACTTTAGAGTTTGCTTCTGCTTCAACTTCCTTGTTTTTTCCTTTGTTCTTTAGATCTGAACATTCATCGGTGAAACCTAAACCTTCCTTCTCCTTGTGAATTTTCTTTAGGGCTAAGAGTTGATCCAAAATAGTGCTTCTTTCACAAATCTTTTCTTCAAATCTCTACTTCTTCAATTCATGTTCCATCTTCTCATTTTCATCTATCTTTTGTTTGATAATATTTTTGAAATTTTCTTCTGTTTTCTTCCGTTCCTCCATTTTATGTTTGATGGTATCTTTTAGATCTCCTTCGGTCTTTTTCCAATCTTCCATCATTTTCTTGATATTATCTTTGAGAATTTCTCTAGTATTTTTGAAATCATCTATGTGTTTTTTCAAATTCATCACATTTTCTTTTGATTCCTTCAATTCCAGGCTTACATCCTTGTGTCTTGATTTTAATTTCTTGATATGTTCCTTCAGATTCAAGATGCATGCAATCATTTCCTTAATGTTTTCTTTCAGCTCCCCATTCTTTGATTCAGTGTTCTCAATGTCATCCATCATGATCTGCCAATCTTCATCTGAATAGTATTCTCCTTCAACTTATTCAAACATCCAAGATCTCCCTCAAGCGGTTAAGATTTATCTGCAAGGGACCAAGCTCTGATACCAATTGTTGAAAATTTCAAGTAACTAAGAGGTGGGGGGGGGGGGGGGGGGGGGGGGGGGTGAATTAGTAATTCCAAAACACTTTTCACAAAATTTACTGAATTGGTAAATACTTTAAGAAATTAGAAATTATGACATATATAAACATGAAAGCACAAAATATTGTCACCATGAACAACATAATTTATCTGGAAACCCAAGATGGAAAAAACAATGGAGAAATGAATTCTCATGAAAAATACCGATTAAGGTGACTTTTACAAGGGATCACTATCAGTTTTCTCATTGCATGTAAGGCTCACTGCTGGTTGGGCTAACTGTCACGATACAAAAGATTTATACAAAATGTGAACTAATATAGTTATATTTGCATATGCATGAAATAGTTCCTATTGAAAACTCAGTAGTATCTGAATGAAATAGATCCAGTTACAAATATTCTACCAACACCTTATCCTTCTGCAAAATTTAATCTTCACAAGAATCTTAGCCTAGGTTTGTCTTCACAAGAATCTTCAATCTTCTTGCTCACACAAATTACGACCAATGATGTATTATCACAATCATATTGCCTTCAATATTCTCTCTCTCTCTCACACACACACACACACACACACACACACACACACACACACCAAATACATATGTGGTCTTAGCCACAAAACGTGTTGGCTTGAGTTACAAAAGATATTACATCATAGTTTAGCTCACTAGCACCAAACCTAAAGAATAGGTCATACACACGAAAACTTCACTCCACATTACCGTAGGACCAAAAGATAGGTCACACATTAACATGTTGCATATTGTGAACACAAAAAGAAAAAAAATATTCTGTGCTGATGGAAATTCCACAACCAAGACCATGTCTTGATCAACAACATTTTTGAACCCACCGAAAGATAAAATGATATAGAACTTGTCCAGAAAAAGAATATAACTATTATTCCAAAAAGCATCTGATATACTGCATGAATGTCCAGGTAGCAGGGATGCCCAGAAGAAATCTAAAACATAGAAACCAATTATATCCACCCAAAAAATTTATACTACTCCGTTCACTGAATATCATAGATGTACTAAAAAGATATGTTTCAATTGCCTGAACCAAGACATCCATCATGATAATCCATTACCAAAAAATACTGTATAGAATGAACCTGATCTAGACAATATCGAAACACAACCAACCGATACAAACATATAATAGACAACCAACCGATACAGACATACAATTGGTACAAGAGTTTTGACATCAATGACAACAATGCCAACATCTCCTCAATACTCGCAACAAGATTTTGGGGATCAAATGAATTCATTTGATAAACCACGATGTAGGATGGTACTACTCAAAGAAATATTTCTAATGATTATGATTTTAATACATATTTAATTTATTATGAATTTATTTTTCTAGTTTAACTGAACACAGGTTTTTCACCATTTATCAACTTCTCTATTCAATACTTATGGAAAAATAGTAAACTAAGTAAAAAAAATTGAAAATTATCGAGGCACTAGGTATTAATGTCCTCTTTCTAACAACATTTCTTTTTGAATTTTGATATGTACAAAACAAGTTATGGATTTGTAAGTGAACCCATGTCTAAATTATAGCTAACATCACTTCAAAACTTAATAAAATATAAATTATTCAACGTAATCAAGTGAAACTAATTAAAATCACTATATATCAGTGTTATAAATCTAAATTCAGAAGAACCACTATTTTATCCCTGTTAGAAAACAAGTTATGCAAGAGTAAGTGAATGCCACTCTTTAAAAATGTTGTTTTAGGTTAAAAACTAGTTTCTAAAGGAGATAGAAAAAATGGATACAAATCAATTCCAAAAGTTTTCAAAAAAAAATATTTAGAATCTACACAAAAAATTCTAAAAATCACTAGTTTACATCATCTTCAAATTCCTACTAGTTTAGCGGCAATAGGTGCCCAAATACAAAGTTTTTTTTACAATGTTTATTTCAATGTCAAAGTTGGCAAAAAATTCTAACCCACTATTGTGAGACCATCCATTTACCCAATGTGGTATCCAACAACATAGGCACACAATGGTATAAGTAGAGCATTAAGTCATTAATGTATATGAGTGAGAACAAGATAATACATGGATGAAGATGTGATGCCCCCAATGTATAAGAAACATATGGTAACAACTAGCATTGAACATGAAGCCCCAATGTAAGGACAAATTCTATGGATATGGTTAGAGAAGTGCAAATGGTATTAATGATATGTTTGACACATAATATAGAAATTAAGGTTCAGTAAGTGATTCTAGAAAATATAATTTATAAATATAGGCTCAATGTTTAAGATTCAAGAAGTATAATGTATATGTAAGATCAAAGTATAGGCTATAGTAAGTATGACACACCATTAGAACAATAGGAAATAAATAGTGGTCAATGACTAAGGAATAGTCTTAAGCATAGAATGGAAAGAAAGAAGCTAATGTGAGAAATAAAAGTGGAAAGGGGGAAAAGTTCGTAAAAGCATAGTTATGGAACAAAGGATACATAAAACAAAGAAAGCAACTTGTTGGAACTCCAAAAGTACGGGTACATTTTGGAGTGAGTATACTAAAAATTTCTCCAAGTGTAAGTTGCTGCCTTAAAAAGCTTGTGGAAAAGGCCTATTTTGGATACTTGTAAAAAGTAACCCAATGTTTTTCATGAGATACCACTTGGGGAGTGGGTTCAACACCTTTATTTTAACAAGTTCAGTGGGTTCCAACTTTCAGATTTGAGTTTTGACAAGTTTTGGAGGTAGCCATTTGGAGACATTTACCCAAATATGCATTTATGCATGTTTCCAGTTCTCACTAAGTGACCTACTTCAGAGGTTTGTATCTAATGTATGGTTGTTAGTCAAGACATAAGGGTTTTGGTGTTGTTTTGTAGGCATGGAAGGAAGTCTTCTTGTCCATTTGCAGACCCCTATGAGATCAGTTGATAACTTTTCCAAAGCTATTTTGTTTGCAATTAATTCTGATTTTCTGAGTGTCAAATGCAGAATTTCTAAGTACCTTACTTTGAGGTCCCACCATTTGTGCCCATTTCAAGATTTTGAAGAATTGGCTTATACCCCACATTTCAAACATGAAAGTGTACCTTTCTAAATATTTCTAGACTATGGCCAATCCAGTTGTCTACGCTGCCTAACTGATTCCAAATCCAATTTCTACAATTTTACTGTGTTTTAAGTTCAGAAAGTGGTAAAGTGTTGACTTTGCAGATTGATGCCAATTGACCAGTTGATTATCAGAACAAGTTAATGGCCAATTCATTTTCCTTGTGTAAGAGTGAATCCATGCTCCAAGGCTCAGACTATAAGGGTTTCTTTGGTTAAGTTTTCAAAGTCAAAATCAAAGGTAGTTTTCATGCAGTTTGACAAGTGCATTTGCAGATTTGAGAAAGCGGTCAACTTGAAGGATTAAAATGTCTCACTTCCAAAAGTATCATAATGATTTGTTTGTGCAAGATGTTAGTAAACATGGAAAACTTCATGCCTTATGAATTAAAGAGCCCTGAGAGGTCTTTTAGTCAGTTTGTGAGGCCTATTCCAGAGGCCAGATGCTGGTTTTATGTCCAAATTGCAGAATTGCAATAAGTTGCTTTTGATGACCGCTAAGTTGATGATTTTCACTCTAGAGATATAGTGGATCATTTTTTTAAAACAATTAAGCTCCACAGGGTTTGCCAGTGGCTGTAATTTTGAGCCTTGCTTTTGCTATGATGAAAATGATGAGCGAAAGGGCACTTGTACGCCATCTTTCAGCATGTGAGACATTGGGCTCTGCAATATGAATTTGCAGTGATTGAAATAAGGAAGGAGATGCCACGTATGAGTATTGTTTTTAAAATAAAATGCAAACAACAAAGGGAGTTAAAGCATTTAAATACAAATGCATTTGTAGATGTGATTGCAGACCCCACGCGCAACAAGATGATAAGATAGATAAGATAAATTATTCATGTCCAACAAGAGACCACCAAGGGTCTAAGGGAATGGGAACATATGGAGAAAAAAAACCAGCAACAGGAGCACCAAATGGTATCCAGGGAAAGAACAAAAACACGAAAGAAGAGAGCAGAAAATAGAAAACATAAGAACCAGGGAGAGCACCTAGAGGCTCTTTTCGGGCGAGAAGTAATCGAGCACTAAAGAATACAATTCGAGACTAGAAGGAGCCCCAGAAGGTCTCTGAGTAACACTGGTGGTGGAGTGTTGCTGCCAAGTGTGATCTATACGATCTCTACGAGGTCTCACAAGCCTGGTGTGTCCAGAAGAAGGAGGACCGAGAGGGCGCTTCGTGCCACGGGCAGGAGACGCTGAAGTGAAAAAGGATGTGATAAGATGATAAGATATTTGGCTAGATGGGAACATAAGCTGGAGGATGGAATCCTAAATCCGTGTGGTCTCCTGAAGATAAAGAGCAAGGCACCGCTGATCGGTGTATCTGAAGAAGGAGGCAAGGGAACTGCACTCTCTGAATAGGCAGTAGAATCTCCCTTCAATTTTGTAGTAAATGAGACATAGGAAAATGAAATGTGCCTCAGAATCGGTCTCCAACAAGGTGAAAAGGTGGTAGATCTGGTCAGCCCTGTCGATGTGGTGATTTGTCTAGATGTGGAGCCGGTGAGAGCCAACTTTGAAAGACCCCAGAGAAATACAGAGAGTGTGACTCCATTGGTAGGCCAGGTATGAAGGACGTATAATGACCCCATCAAGAATCTCCATATAGTGCTCGACATAGGAGGCCATCCTGGGATGAAGCCCACCAGGAGGGTTGCACCAGGTCGTGGTGATATACTGTCTATAGATGTCAAGTTTGATGTGGTCATTCAAATCCTGCTGGGAGGGGAGGAGGTGGGTGGGAGCATCCAAGGAAAACTAAAATGGGGGTAGATGATCAATAGACATCCCCACAGAACCCAGCAAGGCAGCGGCCTGGGTGTACCAACAACGAGCTCTACCAGAGGGATCAACACTAGCAAGGGCCAAAGAAGAGCAGTAAGAAAGATAAGGGTATCTCTGCCGATTGATAGTAGAATGAACAAATCCCTAGAGACGGTGAAGGAACCAAACCAGATAAAAAATGGCTACAAGTCTAAAAGGATGAGCACCAAACTTAGCAAGGATAATGCTATGAGGAGTAGAATGATGACATCTGATGATGCGCTGAAGGAGGAGGATTTGAACTATCTCAACAGAGGTCCAATCCAACACAAGAAGAGAGGCCCCCACACAATAGAGACATAAAGCACTGTCGGCTTGACTAAAGAGTCAAGGAGGGCCAAATTGGACTTGATGTCCTGAAAGTGATGTCTGAAGCACTGTCTCTCAAGTAGAGCCAAGAACCCAACCCCTTATTGACTTGGTGCTACATAGCAGGTCTCAAGATGAAATGAGGACCAAAGAAATTAACCCCAAGGTAAGTATAGGAGGAAGAGATCTTGATCTCCAAGCCCTGAAAATAGAAGTGAAGATGAGAAGTCTTCAAACAATTGAAGACCATCACCCGAGTCTTGTCCAGGTTCACAACCAGCTACCAAAGCTCACAAAAGGAAGCCAAACCATCAAGGAGTCTCTGTAAACCCTCGGGGGAGGAGGCTAGGAGGACCACATCATCAAAAAATAAAAGAATGGAGATCAACACCTGATGCAGTTAGCAACTGTCATTAGGGAGTGAGAGATCTTGGAGGAAAGCCTCGAGCTCATCAATGTAAATGCCAAAAAGTGGAGAGAGAGGGCAGCCCTGCTTCACTCTTATGGTACTCTGGATCGGCTCAGAGAACCCCTATGGAGTCCTAAATATTCCCACCACACACTCATAAAGCCTCATAATAGCAGTCAAGAGAATCTCAGAGATCCCAATATCCTTGAGTCTCTGGAAAAGGGCCACTCGAGGAACTGAGTTGAAAGCCTTGCAGAAATCCACAAAGTAGCAGTAAAAATTTGTCGAGTGGGAGTGAGCCTCCTTGATAATGATCCGTAGTGTTAAAATGTGATCCATGGTCTAAAAATAAGTCTGAAAGCCCACTTTCCTCTTCGCACGACACTAGCGACGGTCAATTTCTCTGCATAAAATAGTGTTTAGAACTGTAGTATAGAGTTTGACAATAGTGTGCCCAACCATGATGGTTCTATAGTTCTCGGGGTCTGAGGCCACACTAGTCTTATGGATCAGGTAAATGATGTGTTGAGACCAAGAGTGAGGAAACCTAGTGCAAACCACTCTGTTGAAGAGCACAGAGAGAAAATAACCCAGAACACTGACACCAAGTTTGAAGAGTTCCACTTGGAACCCTTCCTCATCAACAAACCTGCTAGTGCTCATCAACCTAACCGCCTTGCAGGTGTTGGAGAATGTGAAGAGATGGAAAGAGGGTGGTGGAGTGAGGTGGAAAGAGGGCTGGTCGGGGATGTCATAGAGAATAGAAGTGTGGGAAATCAGTGAGCGGAGATCTAGGGTGGAAGGAAGAGGAGGATGACAGGGAAACAAAGTGCACCAGAAGATCTTGGGGGAGCATTGGAGGGAAGCACAGAGAGATCGACACTACATTGAGTCAAAGGCACGTTTCTTGTGGCAAAGGAAATGATGGTAAGAGAGCTTCAGTTGGGTGAAGGAGTTGGAGTGAGTAGAGAAGGCAAAGTGAACAAAATGGTGGAAGGTCTTACAGTCCTCATCAAACCACAGGTTCATAGGAAAAGTTTTTTGATGCTAGGGATTGTGAGATAAAGGTGTGGTATGGTGGGGAATGGATAGGAGTGCAGACTCCCGAAGAGTGGTCGCAAGAATGTCAAACATGGAGGAGGTATCTCTAGTCTCAGAAAAGGGGGCAAGTGGGAGGAGTCATCTGAGGTGAAAAACAAAGAGAGCCTGGTCACTCTCGGAGAAATGAAAGGAGGTGCGGGTGAGGGTCAGCATGGGAAGTGGATGAGGAGTAGATAAGGGGGAGGGGAGACTCTGATGGAAAGACTGAGGAGAGCATGATTGGTGAGAGGGAGGTGAGAGATAGTGAAATGGTTGATGAAGGGGATGAAGGAGGCACAAGATAGAGCATAGTCCATGAAACTTGAACCACCGCAGTGAGGCCATCAGGTGAAGGATCCAGAGTTAGGAAAACAAGGGAGCCCATTCAGGATCACAAGGTCTGAGAAGTCGTAGAGCTAGAGAAGATGGCGACCGTATCTCATGAGGGAGCCCCTGTAATCATTAGAAGAATGCTGTAAACCTAGAACAAGCGGATCAGTCTCAGAAGTACAATCAGAGTCAGCACCACAATCATGAAGGGGACTCTGAAGGTCTCTGGTCTACGCATTGAAGTCTCTAAGAATAATGATGTCACCCATGGATGAGAACCTGATAATGTGTTCAAGAAGGTCCTCATAAGGATCGTCGCACTTAGTGCTGTGAATAGCATAGGACGAGGAAGATGGTGGAAAGTAGCACACAACAATATAGATATCTCTATGATGTTATGTGGTATGACCAATATGAATCCACATGAATTTGGAAGAACAGTCGGCATGAACAATAAAAGTAGAATTGAAGAGATGGTCACTGATAAGACAAGCGACCCCACTGGAACCCCGGACCCCACCAGAAGATCTGACCTCATACCAAAAGATGGAAATCCACTGGTATCCAAGAAGGCCTAGTAGAGGATGGACAAGACTCTCATGAGTCTCCGTAATAGCCAGAACGTCTGCGGAACCAACAACATCCTGAAAGAGACCTGGTAAGGACCATAAAGTACCATTACAATTCCAATAGTTGACAAGCAGAGAACAACTGTGATGTTCTCTCTTGTCCATCTGCTGGCGAGAATGTCATGCGATCTTGGGGTTCTGTCTCGATACCCAATAGCTAGGAGGAGAATCACGAATAAATTCCCTGAGGTTACAAATAACCACCCACTTGCCATTATGCCTAGCCTTAGCCACGAGGCTCCTAGAATGCTTCAACTATGCTAGCTAGAATTTTGTGAGGTCCTCATCTAAGTAAATCTTAGAGGAAAGAGGGAATAACTTCCTCTTCGCCCTAAGAGCCTGTAGCCTGTCAGAGGGGGAGAGAGACCGGATAAAGAGAGTGTCATCCTTGCCTAACCAGCACCTATCGAGTGTGATTTCTGAGATGCCAAGATGGTCCATGAGGAAGGAGTATCTAGCCGCCATTGGGTTAGCATTGGAAGAGAGACCACAGACCCGTAGGTTTAATTCATGAGTCTGCCTCACACACTCATCATCCATCTTCCCTTGAAGAAAACTCTCAACACCTGAAAGGGGTGCAACAACAATAGAGTTGCACAAGAAGGCCCAGGTATGCACCTTGTCTTCAGTTTTTGTCAACATAGAGGAATGCCTCTCCACAATCTCAGTTTGTTTCTCTTTGATAGTGTCCAATTCCTTGAGTTTCACGAGAATAGAGTTCAAATCCAATCTGAGGCCTATAGTTTCAGCGACTATGGATTGCACAGTATCCTGAAGGGTATGATTCTCGGTTTCCAATTTATTCAACTGATCAAAGAGTTTAACAAAGAGTGAGGATGACATAACAACAGCCTCTTTGAGGACTACATTGTCAGTCTCAACTATATTCAAGCAGTCAACGAGTTGCTGGAGTGTGACTTGATCAGGTAGCAGAATAGACATTATGTCAAACAGTTTGTAGACAAAAATATGTTTGCACTTTGAGGCCAAATTGCACCCTTTCCCAGGTCACGTGGACAACAAACTTCCAACCGCTGCCAAAATCTTGACAGACTGAGCCTTGGCCTAAAAGGCCACCACTTACTTGTTGTAGACTGTGCCCTTTCCCTTTGAGAAATAAAGAAATGGTTTTTTAATGGTGGTGGATCCTACCTTCCTGCCCACCTGTGGGCCCCGCAACTCACCTGACTGGATTGGATTCTTGTCTTCGTGCCCCCCATGTGGGCCCTGCTATTCACCTGGGAGCTCACTCTTAACTAACCAAACTCAAAAATATTCTTGCCTACGTGCCCACCAGTGCGGGCCCTGCTACTCACCTAGGTGCTCACCTACAGGCCTAGATGCTATGGGCTGTGCCTGCCCATTCCCCTGCATGCTCACCTACGTGCCCTTCAGAAATTGCTAATGCTCGTCTGCACATTCGCTATCCTGTGCACGCCTAGAAGTAAAAATAATAAAGATTTCATTGTTAATTGAGAATGAAGGAGATTTAAAAAAACAAACACTCCAATGTAAATAAAAATTGGCAGATGCAAGACAACAGGGGTCTAAGGAGGAAAATAGTGCAGGAGTTTGTGGAAGAAAACATTAAAAAACATTTCAGACAAGTTGCCCAAATGTTTTTCAAACCAGTGCACAACAAGTCACGTTTTTAGTTGTATTTCAAAATATATTGTATTTCAAAATATACAAACTGGGCTGGGCTAAAATTTTAATATATTTGAGACGACCATGCATGAAATCTAAATAAAACATTGCAAATAAACCCAGTTTGAAAATAAAAAAATTATAGTCCTATGAATATTGGAAAAAATAAACAATCAATAGTGCTTTTAGACATATATCCCACATGCATGGGGTTTGAGAATTTTTTAGTATTTTTATGTTATAATGCTTGTATGCATTGTAAAGAAAGAGCCAATAGGCTCATTTACGGGCCCCTTGGCTAGAGGATTGAAGGAAGTTATGGGCCCCATTATTTTGAGCTCAGAATGAGTTAAGCTTATTCAGAGACTTAGAGACTAAAGTAGTCTTCAAGTCTCCAGATCGAATCATGGTTAAGAAAATCTTTCAGAGACTTAGAGACTAAAGTAGTCTCCAAGTCTCCAGATATAATCATGGTCAAGAAAATCTTTCAGAGACTTAGAGACTAAAGTAGTCTCCAAGTCTTTAGATCGAATCATGGTTAAGAAAATATTTCAGAGACTTATTGACTAAAGTAGTCTCCAAGTCTCCAGATCGAATAGTCTCCAAGTCTCCAAATCAAGTAGTCTCCATCTCTCAGGATCGAATAGTCTCCAAGTCTCTAGATCAAGTAGTATCCAAGTCTCAGGATCGAATAGTCTCCAAGTCTCCAGATCAAGTAGTCTCCAAGTCTCAGGATTGAATAGTCTCCAAGTCTCCAGATCTAATCAGTGTTAACAAAATATTTCAAAGACTTAGAGACTAAAGTAGTCTCCAATTCTCCATATCTAATCATGGTTAAGAAGGTCTTTCAGAGACTCAGAGACATTGATAAAATGATAACCATGGTTAGAGTGTGGTTAAGAGGTGGTCGAGTTAAGCCTATTCAAAGACTTAGAGACTAAGGCTTGTCTCCAAGTCTCTAGATCTAATCATGGTTAGTGAAATATTTCAGAGAGTTGGAGATACACTGTGCAAAGGTAACTATGGTCAAAGTATGGTCAAGGCATGGTTAAGTCTAAGTCTATTCAGAGACTTAGAGACTAAGGCTTGTCTCCGAGTCTCTAGATCTAACCATGGTCAAGGAAATCTCTTAGAGACTTAGAGACTAAGTAGTCTCCAAGTATCCAAAAGGAACCAAGGTTAGAAGGGGAGTGCAAAGCCAGTTTAGAGCAGTGAATCAGAGCATGCCAAGTGTCCAAATCTAGTGCATTCTGGAGGATAAAGGCAATACAAGAAAAAATTAGAAAGTTTGCACGGGAGAGGAAGTTTTTTTAAGTGATTCAGGGGGCAATTTTTTATCAAAAACATCAAGTATCATATACCATTGGAAAGGTCTTGAGATGAGGATTATGATTTTGCAAACCATTTGAGTGCAGATCAAATCAGATTTTTGCAGTTAGAGAAAGAAGCAGTTGTAGATATTTTCTTGAAGGAGAAGGACATGTGTCGATGACTAAATCTATTTTTCCCATTCTCCTATATCTGGCTTTTTCTCCATTGTAACAAGGATGGTGAATTTACAGCTGCATAGCAGACTTCATATTATTGTTTAGTTTTCAAGCTTTGGTCTATCTAAATGTATTGAAGTAGAAATATATTAATAATATACAGTGGAATCTTCTGTTTCAGATCTATGATGTCTTTTTGTACTTCTGTTTATGCTCTTTTTTGTTTAGTTTTAAGGCATTCCGAACATGCTGGTTACAAGGTAACTATGCAATTACTTGCGAGTTTCCTTCAAGGGAGGAGTCAGTCTTGTGAGTAATCCCAGAGAGCTAGGTATTAGTATGAGAATTTGATATATGGATATGAGAATGAGAGGATAGTTTGTAAGGCACTCTATCTGGGGTTTTATTTGTGTTCTTATTAATTGTTTTTTCTATGGATTTTCATCTCGTTGGACTCTTTTCCCGGGATTAAGCATTGGTCTAAATTCTGATAAGCAGTTCTCATCATCAATTTTAAATCAAATTAAATCTTTACATTTGTATTTCTGAGAGTATTCATGTTTGATTGTATTCAAAGGATGCAATTCATTTTGCTGATTCCTTGAAGAGTGAATAATAAGGTTAGCCTTCCTAAGTCTAGGGACTTTAAAAAGAAGAAGGATGAATGTCCTTAACCCCGTGTAGGGTTTATTGTTAAGCAGTGAGTCTAAAGATAGGTACACCCGCCTGGGTCTGTGGAGCCTAAAGTGAAGAAGGATAATATCCTTGTTAATTAGCCTTTTCCCTGTATGAATATGAATTGGGAATCTAAGAGTCAGGCTTGAATAACTATATATTGATTCTACAATAAAAAGAGCTAACACAACCTACATGGGAAATGAAAAAAGGAAAAGGTAAATATATTATAGAGATAAGGAAGATGGGAATAGCAAGATGAAAAATGGAAAATCATAAAAATACCCCAAGCAAGGGAGGATGATCATATAAAAGGGATATATAATGTGAAATGAGTATGAAGAACATAACAATCAAAGTGTAATGAAAAGGGTCAAGGGAGAAATCAAATACGAAAATAAAAAAAGATAAATGAAATCTAAGTTATAGGTGTTGGTGCAAACAATGTATATTACCTAATCAATTTTCTTTTAGGGATTTTTCATACCTAGTTAATTAAGTTTAGTTTGGGTATTTGTTTGTTCCGTCTCAAGTCATGATTGTAAAATTTGTCATAGTCCTATGTTGTTTATTGCTTCACCCTTGCCTATTTACAAGAATGATCTTGTACATTATTCTTCCTGTATGAATTATATCATTATTGACATATATCTTTTTACATTTCTTCTCTTATGTAGAAGGATTTTTAGCGTTGCAGAGTGTTCTTTCTCTTGTGATTATTTTGGTAACTTTGAACATGGTATTATAATTTTTGATTAGTAAGACCTCTCTTTTTTTTGGGAATATTTTTCATTTTTTAATATGGAACATATTAGTCCAAATATGAACTCATGATTGAGTCTACAAAAAATTCTATAAGGATTGGTAATGAATTCAATATGGGTTGGTGATAGTCTCTAGGATAAATTTTTCTAAGTTTTCATTATTTTTGATTGTTTAGTGTTTGTATAGTCAACACAATTATATGATTCAAATGAAACATACAGTGCCTACACAACCACTATACATATTTTTTTGTCAATAGAATATTCTATTATTTTATGCCATCCCTACATCATTGACACACTTTCAAGCCTATGTACTCCTCTATGTATTGGTTGATGCCATCTGTTGGCATAAGGGAATATTTTATGCTTCTTATTTTTTTAATAAATTTTTACTTTGTAGAGGTATGTAGTACAAATATCTTGTAATTGTATACAAACCAAAAGGGTTCCAATCAACACAAACTATTTCCACCCGTAGCTTTGTTGTCCCAAGTAGTCATAATGCCCCCTATCATACTGAAATCTTGACTCTTGGTCATAACTAGGGCTTAGGATATTAAGATATATTGGTTCCTTCCCTCTACTAATACGATTCAACCCTACTTTCCCAAATCCACTATACTCTACTACTGGTTCTTAGCCCATGCACCACTTTACTACACTTGGGTGACTATACTTGATTTTGTAACTAGTTATTTGCCTAAACTAGTGGCGTCGCCCACATAGTGTCCTGTGGGTCACATTTTGATTTTCTAAGAGAAAATTATTTCAATGAGCCATAAATTTAACCCATGGTAGTATTTTGAGGCTTTTTATAGACAACAAAAATCTATATTTCCAAGCACTTTTCAGTAGTGTAGGTGATTTTTTAATATTTAGCTTCAGATGATTGTATTTTAGTTTGAAGCTATTTTTTGGCCTTGCTTTTTTGTGACAAGCATAAATTTTTCTCACACAACTTTAAATTTTCAAAATGCTTCAAATATTACAAAATCACAAGGAACTTGTTTATAACCTTCAAATTTACTTTGGAAATAACTTTTTAAACATTGTAAAAATTAATGTGTATTATAAACTATCAATTTAGGGTTTTCCATTGTACAAATTGCACTTAAGTACCCATCATTATTTTTTGGATTCTTGTAATTATAACACTAATACAATTCAAAGTTTTCTGGGTGTAAGACATGATTTAAGTTTCGATTATCTTGTTACTATCTTGGTCTTTGTTTCCAATCACTGTAGAAAATATGACTATTAAGCTCTTCATTCCACACAATTATCACACAAAAATTAAAAAAAATGATAAATCTATTAGAATATAAGGGACTTTAGAAAAATTTCAATACAACACAACATGAATTCCCAAAAAGTTTCAATTTTTTATTATTATAAAAATAAGTTGGATTAAACATTGAGGTTAATAGGATTGCATGTATTTGCTTGCAAAATGCACTAGAACCAAGTGTGTGTAAAATGACATCATTAAATAAGTATCATGTTTACAATTAGAGGCAAATTTGACATCAACTATTTTAGATATTTTAATTTTAAATTGACATTTTCATGATTAAAAGGTTGTGAAAAAGATAAAATATATAAATAATTTATTTTTATTAAATTTATCTATTCCACCATGGATGCATCATTGATCAATTTTAAGATGCCTACCTTTGAGTTGTTTCATGATAATCTTCCTCGAAACAAGACAAGCTTATTCGATTGGATGCACTTCCTAGTTCTAAGTGCCATGTATTGATGGATCAATTATCCAAGGGAAAAGATAAGAACAAGAGGAGCCTAAGACATAATCCAATTTAGGTGGCGAGTCTCCCTATAAATTTTATTAGATAACTTAATTGTCCACACTTGCATCCAATTACTCTAAGTAAGTTGAGTCCTCCTTTACATGATGAATCTCTATGTTAGTAGAGATTATAGGATTTGGTGGAATCCATGAAGTGAAATAAGATGTCTAAATCCCTTTTCCATATGTAAAAGGAAATCCATTTATGCATGGGATTTAGAAGGTTCATCTTATCATGTTTGGATATATGATTTAGGTGCTCCTCACCATATGACACATATATATGATCTAATTTTTCACTTTTTGAAAGTAATACTTATTATATTGTAGTGAGAAACTCTTTATAAAGTCCTGTTTTAGAATCAAGAACAACATTTTTGGTAGATGGGTCCATCATGATGTTCTTTTGGTTCTAGATATTTCTTTAAACCCTCTTTTTATTTTATTTTATCAAATTTGTCATTTGGTGAGGGAAAGATGAGTTCATTCCACATATCATTTGAGAGCTACATATACTCGAGAATATTATTTATATAGGAAGTTTTAACTAATGATCTCATTTTTATAAGTTTGATGGTTTTGAATATTCTTTAAGGTCATCCTTCATTTCACATGTCGATTCTTGAAGAAGGATTTGACATGAATAATCTGGTCATCTAAATTACAAGTATTTTACAAGGTGAGTACAAAGAGTATGGTTATTGACAAGGTTGCATGTATTTTGATTCATTTCCTAAGGGTAAGGCCTCTTGTTGCAAGGAACCTTGTAAGTTGGCCCATAATGATCTAATTTTATTTTGGAATACATAATTTTTAGGGGTTAAGAATGTGCTCACCTTTACTAATGACATCTAAAAATATATATTAATTTAATTTCTTAGGTACAAGAGTTTATGTTTTTTCCACTTTTAGAACCTTCAAATAAAGTACTGATAAAAAATTATGTGTTTCTATTTGAAAGATGCAAATGGATAATTGCACAAGTATGTGAATTATAAATTCTAGGATTTATGTAGTGAGCATGGTTTTCATTAATATCACATAATTCCTTACACTTATCAATATAATAGTGTGGCTAATATGAAGAACAAGACCTTACAAGAGATGCAAAATTGCATGATTCAGTATAGGTCCACGACAACCACCTTTTGAGATAAAGTAGTCCATTATGCTAACTATATTAAGAACTACAAACTTCATAAGGAAATATAAAATATGATTTTTTAGGAGGCTTTGTGTAATGTCAACCCTAATGTTTCCTTATTCAAAGTATTTGAAGCAATTAATTGTCAATAAATCATATTGCTAATGAACTAGATGAAGTAATTAATTGTCAAAAAGAGGGAGTAAATAGTAGATCAAAAAGGGAGAGAGTATACAAAGTATATAGTCTATGGTTAAAAAGGGGAGTTAAAAATTCAGGGGAGTATGTAATCAGACATGGAGTATAGTTTTTGAAAAGTTTTGAAAATTTCTCAAGTTTTTTCCATCAATGCCAAAGGCGGAGAAAGTTGATTGTAGAATGTTGATATATGACATTGATGATGATATTAAAGAGTATGGTTGTCATTTCTGGAAAACCATTACATAGGTAAGAAATTTTTGTGTAAGTATGTGAAGTTAAACCAACCGATACACAGTAATAACCAATCAGTAAAGAGAAGTTAAGTCAAAAGGTAACCGATGAATAGGAGAACAGGTGAAGGATAGATAAGTCAAGGAATACAAGTTTGATATCGGTACATTGGAAGGTGTAAAGACAATAGGTATACTATAATTTGTGACCGCACCTCTTAGGACACACCGATAAAGGCATAAGTGAAGCTACCACCAATTAGTCAGTTTAGTGAACATGTAAAAGCTATAGGTTATTGAATAGTTTTGATTACTTGGCTAAATCGGTTATGACGGTGGATGATTCAATGAATCTGGACAAAATGAAAAATTTAGTAAATTATTTAAAGAGTTGAATAAGTCAATTATTAGGTAGTTGTGCATAGATTTGAGTATGAATCCAAGGTGTATTTTAGCCAATAATATTGAAGGAATATTTCACATTGGAGATAAAAACTTAAAGTTTTTTATGGATGACGTGGTAAGGATTTCAAGTTTATATGAGTTAGTTATGATTCATAAAGCTATTTTGGAGGGGAATAAAAACCCTAATTAGGTTTACAGTCAAAGGTAAAAGGCTATAAGATGATAGCTACTAACATAGTTATGTGGAAGAGAGAAGCAGCTATAGTATTGGTGAAAAGTAAGATCTTGGACAACGATTGTAGAGGCATTTTCAGAGAAGATTCAGGATCATATTCAAAACAAGAACATAGCATCAAAGGATCTGATTAGCATTTAGGAGTGCATTACATAGGTCAATTACGATTTTTATTTTCCTAATAGTTTCAACAATTTAAAATCCCTTAATAGGGTGAACACTGTAATAGTGGGATTAAATCCTCTAACAAGGTAATTTGTAATAGGACTATAGATACTTCTAATAAGGTATCAGTCACTCCTAATAGGGTGAGTCACCTAGAAAGTGACATATTGTAAGCTCCTAACAGAGCACTCTTTTCTACTACAATGAAAAGATTATGGGTTTCATTTCCACCATGGTTTTTCCCTCTGACCAAGGGTTTCCAAGATAAAAATCTGAGTGTTATGTGTGTGGATGTGTTGTCATTTCATTCATTTCACTTTTACTTTACAATTACATTTATATGCTTCATATTTTGGAAGTTTCATTTTCTTCTATTTGAAGGTACATGGAAAAGTCTAAAAGTTTTATTAGTTCTGATTCACCCCTCCCTCTCAGTACCTATTATTTCCAACAATGGATTGATAATTCATTTTTCATAATCAATGTAAGGATATGGAGAATATGAGTTAATAAATACTAATTTTCTATTGTAAGGACATGAAGTCTTAGAGATTTTTATCTCCTATCACTCAAAAGGTATTCTTTTATGATATGTCTAGTTTGATAAGAATTCACATAAATATATAAACCATTTATTCTTCTTCACTAGATACCCCATCTTTTTAGGCCAATGTTCTTCTTTAGTATCATGATGATGATAGTCCTAATCCACTAGGTCATGGCACAATCTTTTTCCCCATTAGGACTACACTACTCTCGATGAGGATGGACCTTTGGTTGGTGATCTTCTATATACTAAATACACTCTTTCAAAAACATGTATATCTTTTGAATCATTCATTTTTAGATGGTTCACAATGGATTTCAGATGCCCCAATTATACTAGAGTGACATAGTGTTATAGAAAAGAAGCATTCTTCTTTGGTGAAGAGTCACATGTGATACCTTATAACTCTTCCTAGAGAGAAAATTGGTTTTTTAATTAGATAAGCATATGAAGAATTTAAAACAATTAAAATTAATCTATCAAGGAAAATGGAGTGAATATCATGAGAGGCGAGATTGGGAAAAAAAGAAGAGAGAGAAATATTTTTATTATTCCATTACATTTAACTATATTTACATTATTCCATTATCCTATTTAACTATATTTATATTACATATGGATTGTGTGTATTATTATTTTGTATTGGTATCCTTGTCGTGCATCCTTGATACTGTATATATTTCTTTTGGATCATGTTGATAGCACTGATGGTGACTGACATTTATACATGTAAATCATTACTAGTTATACTTGTGACATTTTGACAAGATGTTTATATATGATGATATACTGACGATACTTGATGATGTTGAGTTGATATCATGGTACATTGAATATGTTATGGTCATTGATCATGCTATTAAATATTCAGTAGGCTTACTATATTGACCCTAATTGGGGAATATATATATATATATATATATATATATATCTATGTGTGTGTGTGTGTGTGTGTGTGTGTGTGCATGAATAGGTACTTGTAATGTTTTTGAGTGATGTAGGTTCCAGTCATTAGCTCCACTTGGATCCATAGGTATGTGCATTCCCAATTCCTTGATGGTGGTTACAAGAGATAGCACATTGGCTGCTATTTTACCCAACAATATAGGTGTCATTCCTAATTTGGACAATTCTCCCGCTATTTGTGTTTAATCCCTCATTTGTCATATTGGTAATGTTTGAGATACCCAATTACACCCCTTTGTAAGAATTTTAATGAGTGTTTATTCATAGTTAGTCATTTACAAATTAACATCATTTAGATATGCATATTAATGATGCTTTATCATCAAGTAGCAATTTATTTTATTTAATGTTTTATGTGCTATGTGAGTATTTAAATTAAATGTGAATGTTTGATTTAGCTTGTGGATGTTATTTGGGAGTTTAAATTTCCTTTTAAATAATTTTCTAAACTATTATTTTATTCATTCTACAAAAAGTGAATTTATATTGTGGAAATGGAGCTTATTTTCACACTTAGTCTATTTTTCTCATGTGTTCTCTCAAACACTACTACATTTCAATTTGGGGTGCTCATTGTGATATGTTTACTTGGAGAAATTTTGTGGGTATAATATTTATTGATACGTGTTGGTTAATGCCACCATCTATCCAAATGATTCACTCTCTTTTATTGTGTGCACAATTCATTTCCATCTTTATGTTTTAAGTTTACACCATCATAAATTGCATCACTATGCAATTTCTTGCTCAATTAGGCCCTATTTTAGTGTTCCAAGGCTTCCATGCCTGTTAAGCTTGAAGCAATCCTGATTCCACACATATTCCCTATATCCCGTCTCCAAATAAGACCTCTACTCTAAAATTGGGTCTACTTCAGGCATACAAGGACAAGATGGGATGACAAGGGTGACCTTGATGTTGATGAAAATTATTCAATTGTGTATTGTCATTGATGTTTACACATGTATAATGATGTTTACACAAATGTCTAATCGTATCCGAGCATAGTCAGTTCATGCCAAGCACTCTCAGAAATTAAAGAGGACCAAAGTGATTTTCAATTCTAACCGAGTTCACTCGGGCATTACAGTATTGGTCAACCATTGAAGGATTCAAGTGTTGACCGAGTAAAATAGTTAGTGTCAGCCGACTAATAGTAGTTTATATTTTATGGATAATTGGTTATATGCAGCCAACAAAAATGAGTTTTATTATTTATTTGGAAGGATATAAAGGCCAAATTGACAAGGCTTATCATATATATATATAAGGTCAAGTTTGGATTGAATATGGTGAGAAAGTGATATGAAGAGTGAAGGCAAAATCAGATGGGATTCTGATTGAGGATAGAACATAGAGGACTGCAACAGAATATCCAATCAGTGAGGATCAATTATTTAATCTAGAACAAAGATTTGAATCAGCAAAGACATTTGCTTATCAAAATAGGTAAATCCATTGTTACTTTATAACAATTGTAGTAGTGATCAAAATATCTTAATAGAGTAGACTTAATAGTCTTTTGTAAAACCTCTCACAAGGTGACATTTCTACATTGAAGTGTTTAAATACCTCTCACAAGGCCACTCATTACTGGGTGATTAAATCCTCTAACAGGGTCACAACTAACGGTGTGTTATTGTAACCTTTAACAAGGTTGGCTTCTAATAGGGCTCACTTCAAAAGAGTGAAAAATAGTGACTAGTTGCAATTGGTGGTTTTTCCCATATTGGTTTTCCATGTTAAATCTTGGTGTTATCTATGTACATTTCATTTTCTTTATGGTTTATGTTTCTGGAATTAATTACTAAAGATAATCATAGTTAATATATTAAGATTTACTATGTTAATTGAGTGACAATAGAATATCTGTGTTAACTGAGCAATAGTGACTAAATTGTTTAAGACATCTAAGGGACTTGGATTTGTTTTTGTGGTAATTGATTCAACCCTCCCCTCTAAGTTACTCAACTCATTTCCAACAATTGGTATCAGAGAATTTGGTGCTTTTAGGAAAGGATTTGAGGCCTAAGATAAAGATTAGAGATGTCTTACAGAAGGGAGATCCCGAAGCTTAACAAAGACAATTTTGCTGCATGGAAAGATTTGATGAGACTGCATCTATCTACCATTGGAGATACTGGTTTTCAATTCTTGGACCATAGATATGTGGAACTATCAAGACCTTTGACTATGGATCAGATGATAGACATAAAGCATCATAACATAATGATGATTGATATATCCTCTACACTCAGCTATTTCGAATTTGATGAAGTCAAGGACTGCCCTACTGCATTTGATATGTGGAACAAACTACATGATATTCATGGAGGAGATGTCAATGTAAAGAGAGCCAAAGCCAAAAGTCTCCGAGGTCAATTTGATCAGATGAAAATGAAAGGAGAGGACATGACAAAATGTAGTGAAAGAATTAAGAAAAGTGTCAGTGCCATCAGAGCTGTAGGTGGAGTAATTGAAGTCACAACAGTGGTTAGTAAGGTATTGAGAACTTTACTTCCTATCTATGGAATTAGAGTTTCATCTATTCAAGAAATGAGATGCAATAATGGTATAAATATAGATGGATTAATTAGAATATTATCAGCCTTTGAGTTGGATAAATTTGACAATTACTCTCCTAATCTTGGAAATCTTGAGTTTGCATTCAAAGCTAATTAAACCTTGGAAGGATGAAAGGAAAACAAATTGATAGTGGCAGTGATGATGAATCTGATGCTGCAGATATGGAAATCTTTGAAGCATTACTTGCAAGGAGAGCTGAAAAAGGAAAAGGACAGTACAAGGGAAGAATGCCATTAATTTTCTTTTCATGTGATGAGGTTGGTCACATTGCTGCTAAGTGTCCAAACAAGGAAGAAAAAGGTGAGAAAAAGTTCAAAAAGCATAAAGGAAAGAAATATTAAAAGAGCTACAAAGACAAAGGTAATAAATCTTGCTACATTGCTAAAGATTCTGATAGTGATGAAGATGAAGATGAAATGGTTTATATTGCTATTAAGGATGAGTCACATAGTGAAGATAATGAAAAGACAACAATATATTCTCATATTAGCAAGAATGACACTTGGATAATTGATAGTGGTTGTTCTCACCACATGACTGGTGATAAAACCAAATTTGAACATCTTGAGCACTATGATGGTGGGAGTGTCAGTTTTGGGAA
>MU224540.1:6279460-6291415 GCA_018584345.1 Thuja plicata | reverse complement strand
GATTTGAGAAATGATTTTAGAAGAAAATAGATGATTAATTAATGATTAGGAAACCATTAATTAATAGATGAAAATTAGGGTTTTAATGTAAAGTTGCAAGCCTGTCCATTTTAGGGTGTCTACAGGTTCAAACAACTATTATCAGGTATGAAGGTCGAAATCATAGAACCAATTATTATCTACTATGAAAACACCAGTGCTATTAATATCTCAAAGAACCCTGTGATGCATACTAAGACTAAACATATTGCAATAAAGTATCATTTCTTGAGAGAATCGGTCCAAGACAAGGATGTGAGATTGGAATATGTGAATACTAAAGAACAAATTGCAGACATATTCACAAAAGCATTACCTAACGATTCATTTTTGTATCTTAGAAGAAAGCTAGGGGTACTTCCCCTAACTGAGACTCACTAAAACATAGTTTAGTGATGCATCAACCAAGCTACAAAACAAACTTTACATGTTGATGCAGATATTTAGAGTTTATTGCATATGAATTAGTACAGACAGGTACATTACAAATTCATTGGATATGTCAGTTGGTGTCTTTGGAATTGGTTGTGAAAGAGGGAGATATTACTGTATGTCATAATGTTCAGTGAAAGAGGGAGAGATTACTATATGTCAGATTACTGATTAATGACAGAGGGAGAACTTTATCAGAAAAAAAGATTAATGTAAGAGGGAGAAATTTGTATTTCAGTGATAGAGGGAGTTTTTGGATTAGAATCAAAATGAAGCTAAAGACATTAATGAAATTGGATGAGAATCAAAATGAAGCTAAGGAAATTAATAAAATTTTTATTCTTATGTCTGCTACTCTATAACTCTTTGTATTATGACATGTTGTGTTTCCATCAATGCCAAAGAGGGAGATTGTTGATGACAATTATTCAATTGTGTATTGTCATTGATGTTTACACAAGTATAGTGATGTTTACACAAATGTCTAATCCTATCCAAGCATAGTCAATTCATGCCAAGCACTCTCAGGCATTGAAGAGGACCAAAGTGATTTTTAGTTCTAACTGAGTTTACTTAGGCATTACAATGTTGGTCGGGCATTGAAGGATTCTTGTGTTGACTGAGTAAAATAGTTAGTGTCAGCTGACTAACAGTAGTTTATATTTTATGGATAATTGGTTATATGCAGCTGACATACATGAGTTTTATTATTTATTTGGAAGGATATAAAGGCCGACTTGACAAGGCTTATCATATATATAAGGTCAATTTTGGATTGAATATGGTGAGAAAGTGAGTGTAAGTGATATGAAGAGTGAAGGCAAAATCATATGGGATTCTAATTTAGGAAAGAACACAGAGGACTACAATAGAATATCCGATCAATGAGGATCAAGTATTTAATCTAGAACAAAGATCTAAATTAGAAAAGACAATTGCTTATCAAAATAGGTCAATCCATTATTACTTTCTAACAATTGTAGCAGTGATCAAAATCTCTTAACAGAGTAGACTTAATAGTCTTTTGTAAAACCTCTCACATGGTGACATTTCTACGTTGAAGTTTTTAAAGACCTCTCACAAGGCCACTCCTTATAGGGTGATTAAATCCTCTAATAGGGTCACACCTTACAGTGTGTTATTGTAACCTTTAATAGGGTTGGCTCCTAACAGGGCTCACTACAGAAGAGTGAAAAATAGTGACTAATTGCAATTGGTGGTTTTTCCCATATTGGGTTTCGATGTTAAATATTGGTGTTATATGTGTACATTTCATTTGCTTTTTGGTTTATGTTTCTTTAATTAATTACTAAATATAATAACAGTTAATATATTAAGATTTTCTATGTTAACCGAGTGATAGTAGAATATCTATGTTAACCCGACAACAATGACTAAATTATTTAAGACATCTAAGGGACTTGGATTTGTTTTTGTGGTAACTGATTCACCCCTCCCCTCTCAGTTACTCAACTCATTTCCAATACTTGCATAATCCTTGTCCTCAAATTTTCCCCTACCCCCAATGTTTGGACCCAAACTTGTATTAGAAAATGGCTATTTGGTTTTAGCAAAATTCCTAGATTCATGTCAGCCTCCTTCAAGTTTTGAACCCCAAAATGGCTAGGTGAGGTATATAAACAAGGCTACCTCCCTCATTTTGGTAAGCATCTAAAGCATTAAAAAGGAAAACATTAAGCATTCATAAGAAAAATCAAGCATCCAACAAGAAATCAAGCAATCATAAAGTTAAATTTAAGAGCTCTCAATTACAAGAGATCAAGCATTTAAGGGATGGAATACAAGGATTAATTTGTAGATCTAATAATTTGTGAAGGAATTCATGATATTCCTATCCTAAAAGTCAACATTAAAGACAACATCAAGTATCTTCATAAGTATTTTGATCAATAAGGTTTATGAAGGTATAAGCATTCTCTTTTCAGATCAAGCCTTTTCTATATATCAACATGATTTCCTCTGAAGAATATTTTATTTCTATTTCAAGGTTGATTCCTAAACTAGGGTTTAACTTAGGAAAACCTCTTTCTACACAAATGTTTCCCTCTTTTTATGTGTAGGGAAAATTGGTGAAAGTGTGGGAAAAGATATAGATAGATTGGGAGAAAGGATATAGTTTTCAATTGATTTCATTAGAAAGTGCCAAGGCAAAGGTGAGTGATTCACCTTTGTCAAGGAAAAACATAAGTGAGTCACCTATGTCCTCCCTCTTTGACCTAAAATTTGGTTTCCAGGTCAGCAATAGTCTCTAGTTCTCATATCTCATCTATCAATTTTTAGTCTTCTTGTGCATGTATAAAACCATCATTTTTCTCTATTTAACCCTAGATCTTGTATTTTTAAATTAAAATTTCATAGTCGTAATCCTATATTAATGAAAGATTACTCATCTACGTAGATCTTCTTGAGGCCCAGGGAATCATTTTACTTTCAATATAATAGATGAAACAATAATGGTTGGAGTTTCCCCAGTGGAGATGGTCCAAACCATGCAACACAAGTCAAAAAAATGGAAACAAAAAACTCAGTAACAAGAATAAATAATCAACATGCTATAAGAGATCTTCACATTGTCATAGAATCAAATATTTACATTATATTGGCCTGCAACATGCATATTACATAATTTTGGAATATATGCATGATTACAACATAAATCTCAATCTAAACCCTAATGATAACCTTCCAAAGTTATCTCCTGAGAACTACTCCACTGCCCCTAAACAAAGACCAAAAGCCTCAATATATAGAGCCTTTGCAACATATATGTCGACCACATCAATTATATTTTCCAAGACTAAGAAAATGTAATACAAAAATATAGGGCAGGACCCAAATCATAATATCTAAATACCAAGATTTATAAATGACATATGACCCAAGAGAGACATTGGCCTAAGCTCCAAGAAAATCATGATATGAGTCACTAAGCTTTGTCGATCAGGAAATTGCTTCACAAGATCATAAAACTCCATCTGACTATTGGAACAGGAAGACCTCAAAAAATTGTCCATGAATATTTAATATCTACACAATAATTTATCCAAATGAGGTGAAAAACCAGACGTAAGTAAAACACGATGTACAAAACCAACCTGGAGATTCACAATAGAAAATGATCCAAAACCAAGGAACGCCACTAAAAACAAAAAAATTGGAAAACATGAACAAAATAGAAAGGAAATATTTTTGGGTGATACAAGATTTCCAACAACCTAAGGATGCTCCTGCATCAGACACCCCTGGTGAGAATAAAATGTTCCATAAGAGAAAATTATGAATATGTGACAGGATTCAAGACATAAATCCCATGTTCATTCTTGATCTAAATATCCTCTTAATATGAAAGTTTCTTTTTGTGAAATTCTTCTCTCCCCTTTTTTAGATCCACCAGCTCACATTTCTCTACACTTACTTTATCATGCCTCACATTAGCATTAGGTAGTTAAGAACTCATACCAGCACCTCTTGTCTTTCACACATCTAATTTACCTATGCCACAAGACTTAATCTAATCCAAATCATTTTTCTACAATACCTTATCCTTTTTGTTATCTTATGCCAACTGGTTCTTAGATCTACCTTCAATCATTCTTTACATTCATATCAACCCCTATATTCAGCTTCTCCTAAAAATAAATCTTTACAATGCTCAGATTCCTTTCTCTTCTCCCCTATGTATCCTTCAAGGGAACCAAAGTAAACTTCTCCCCATCCTTCTCTATTGTGACTAAGTTATTTCTCCAATCATGGATAGCTCTCCTATCAAATTTTCAAGGTCTTCCCAATAGAACATGACAAGCACTCATAGATACCACATCACACAATACCTCATCTCTATAAGGTCCAATGTTGAAGTTCACTAAACATTATTCTTTCAAATCTACCATATGTTCATCTTGAAACCAAATTATCCCATAATGACAAGGATGTTTAAGTCTCTTCAATCCAAGATTTTGTACCATCTCTTCTTATACCAAATTATTAGTACTACCTCCATCCACAATAACCTTACAACATTTACCTTTTGATTTGAAAACAATACTAAAAAAATTCATCCTTTGTATGGTTTCAAATTCATTATTACTCAACATGATTCTCCTAAGCATAAGAGATTCTCCCATCTCAAGTTCTGCCAAATTATCCACAAGTTCATTAGTACTCTTCTCTTCATGTGCCACAAGATTTTGTCTTCCCAAGATCTTGCTAGATCCTTTGGAACATTGTAAATATCTATCCTATGCCACCACATTTGAAACAAATAAATTTGAATTCCTTTCTACCATTCCCTCTTCTAATTTTCCTCTAATCAGGTTCCTCTTCAATGGTCTTCTTTACCTTTCCATTGCTACTTTCTTTCATCTCCTTTCCTCAAGGATTACTCTATCTTATTTTTAAATTATCCTCTTTCCTTAATGCATATTGATAAACATCCTCTATTGTATAAAACCTTAGCATAATTATCTCATCTTGAATATTAAATGTCAGACCATTAATATACCTAGCCACCTTTTCCTTAGAAATCTCTCAGATTCTAGGTCTTATGGTCATATTGTAAAACTCTTCTGTGTATTCCTTCACACTCCTATTCTTCTACTTCAAGGTTTGTAATTTCTTGAAGAATTCCAATTCATAATCCCCAGTAATGAATTTATATTTAGTCTAGCAACCATTACCCTCCATCTAGTGATTTTCATTTCATCATTTTCCTCTCTATATTTCTGAAATTATTTCCACCATATGGTAGCATGACCCTTCAACTTAGTCTGTGCTAACCTAACCCTTTGCGGATCTATGATATCCTTAAGCTCAAAATAATCTTCCAACTCACCAATCCAATCTATCAAGTCCTCAGGATGTAATGAACCAAAAAAAGTAGAAACATCCATCCTATGACTTTTAATTACTTGTGCTATAGCTCTCATCCATATTTCTTCATCCACAAGTATCTCAGCATCTACGGTGTTAAGATCTTCAACAAATTCCTCATATTCATCCTTAGTCTTAGGATATCTCTGGAATCTAGTCAATGCATTTTGGATCTCAATACTCATCTCATTCTTGAAGTCCTCCATCATTTTTTATAACCTCCTAGGGTTCATCCTTCTAGGAAGCATCTTTCCAATCATCAGGTGCAATTGCCTTAGCTCTACGATCTGATTGCAAGGTGCCTATTGCCTCTCACTCAATGATCTATCAAACAAACTTGCAAACTTCCTCCAAATAGGTGATTGGTTTACCCTCAGTATGCCTTCAACAACCCTAAAAAAAGTTCTCAATCAACAAAAATCTCCTCTATGATCCCCTTGCACAATTCCTCTATAATTGTGGGCTAGATCCAAACTCTTCCACCCCACAAAAAATTCAACAAGGGATTCAAAAGGTTAGGAACTTAGATATACTAACATAGGAACATCATCCTTTTGTGGATACCATCTGACATAGTGATGGACAAAGTTTCCCCAATGGAGATGTTCCAAACCATGTAGCAACACTAGTACATTTGAGCCCTTTTTTCGACAGCTATGCATCACAATTCCAACACTACCCCGTCGAGCAAGCGACACAGACCGATGTTGCAGTTTTGGTGTCAGAATCACTGATGGCTGGTATATCCATCTTTATTGTGATGGTAATGACCATTGCAATATGCACCAGCTACAATGGTTAACATGCCATCGTTACAAATTATGAGTGTCACAATTATGACGGGTAAGCGACGGATATGCTGTACATGCGATGTCGAACTTTTGGATTTATTCCAACATCTAGACATTTCATGTAGTGCTTTGGCATCAGCCATTCTCAAAATACCGTCACAAATGCAATGATATTAACCATCGCAATATGCATCGGCTAGCATGGTCAACCTGTCATCATTACACATTTTGAGTGTTGTAAGTATGACGATATGTGATGAATATGCTGTACATGCGACGTTCAATTGTCAACTATTTCTGACATCTGGATGTCACATGTAGTGCTTTGGCATTGGTCATTCTTTGAATACCGTCACAATTGCGACAGTATGCTATGATTAATTTTTTTTTTTTTTCATGCATTGAGTAAGACCTTAAAATATTGAGCTTCTCTTTGTTTCGAGAATAGTTTAAAATTCTCTACTTAACAGGGCCAACTACGTGAAGGTGGAAGCTCATATGGCCCCTCCTAGGAGCCTCTTATGACCCTTTACAACACTTTAAGACCTCTAAGATGTATTCTTAGGGATCGTAAAGGGTCATAAAGGGTCATAAGCAGTCCTGGGATACAACAACTGAGAAACATAAATGTAGGAATCATGGTCAAATTTTTTTGGAGACACAACATAGTTGAGTGGTATACCGAGACGATGCTACACAACCACTACTCCTCTAGTTCCAAGATGACATTGTAGGATCCAAAAACCATAGATAAGGAATAAATTTAGAGAGCAGAGGAGGGCCATAATGACTGAAATAATATACGGACCCTATATTATTTTGGTCATTACGGCCCTCCTTTGCTCTCTAAATTTATTCCTTATCTATGGTTTTTGGATCCCACAGTGTCAACTTGGAACTGAAGGAGTAGTGGTTGTGTTGCATCATCTGCGTATACCATCCAATTATGTTGTGTCTCCAAAAAATTGTGACCATGATATCTACATTTATGTTTCTTAGCTATCGTGTTTATGTGCATGTTCTTTATGTGTTTGGCTTCTCTCCCTCACATCCAAAATAAGATTTTTTCCACTTTGAATCAAATAGGGACATCAGTAATAAATGCATATGTTTTATTAAGGTTACAACCCAATATCAACAAGAGAATTACAAGAATAGAAACTAAATTTAGTCAAATTACCTGGCTTCAAATATAGCCAAACCACTCACAGATTCTTTCTTCTAGAAATTTTGTTGAAGACTAAATAGTGAAGTTGTCAACTGATGATGTCAAGTATGACTTGAAGCTTCGGATGCCCCAAAGACATGAAGAGATAGACAATGTTTGTTTGTATTTCTCTCTTCCTCTCTTTGGGAAATTTGATGCTTCAAGTGAATTTAGGGTGAAAGTTTTATTCTTTTGATGGTGTATCTTGTATAGAATCAACTAATGCAAACAATCCACTAGGGCATTGTTAATACATGACCAAATATCTTCACAAAAATCTATAACTTTGGAATTCATAAAATAAGAGTTTATAGGAAATGTTCCACTAATTTATAGACTATTCCTATAGTTGGAATGAAAGTTATGTATTTTCAAAGAAGGTATATGCACAAGTGAAAAATATACAGATTTGACCAAGCACTACTCGGAGCTTGACCCAACAACAAATGAAATTGTGACGATTTTATCACAATAGTACATCTGTTACTGGGTAAGCTCCCAGTAGTACTTAGGCAAATCTGCATGTTCATCACCTGTGCATATACCTTCTCTAATAAACTCTTATATTTAGGTGACGGTATTATATTTTTTATAGGTTGTGTGTGTGTGCACACATGTGTGTGTGTGGAACCATTTGAATAGTGAGAAACATTTGACAAACCTTATGGGACTGGACCTAAGTCTCGGGGGTTCATCATTGATGGCCTTGCCTATGTTTATGCTCAGAGACTTCATATTTTGACTTCATAGTCTCGAACTAGATCAATATAGGTTCATCATAGTAAGGGTATAAAAAGAGCCTCAAATTTTTATTCTTACCTAATTTATAAAATACATAAGAGCAATGTAATTCATGCCATACATAAGGGACTGCAACTATTACTTATGAATAGTGAGAACCATTTGACTAACCCTATGAATCGATGATCTTGTTTAATTTGTGTTCATTTCATGAAATAAGGTTCAATGAAATGATTACAGTGATATAATGGTTCACATTATATAAGTTAGTGTATAATAGTGTAAATCTACAAATATGTAGTTCTGTAGTGTATTATTTTTTCAAGTTGCAATAAGAATTGGGATCTACAATTTCAGATAAACAAAGTATCCTCTATTTTTAATTTTTGACATTAAAAAAAAAAAGAGAACTCTTCTGAGTTTTTAATTTCTATTAATATTTATCTTTTCCTTTTTTGTTAACCATTAATCAATTATCTCAAAATTCACAGTGTGTGTCAAAATTTACACTGTGCGAGTACAAACGTCCCTCCGAAAACACATTTCTTTTGGGGGTTTGTCTATAATTCTAATCGGGGACATCGCCCAACTTATGTAAAAGTGTCTTAAGATGCATGTACTAAAACTTGTGTGGTATATTTTAAATCACTAAATAATGAAGTAATACCTAAGAGTATATGTTATCAACCAAGAAAAGTGTGCTATATTTTATACATACAACATTGATCAAAAGATTAAATGATCTGATAGTAAAATTTGAAGTACAAACTTAACAAACATTAAGAAAAACTTAATTTTATATCAGGGTTATGACGATATTATAAAACAAATTTTGTGTAGAATTATTCATTTCAACCAATCAAATATGTTTCTTATAAATGCAGTTTATTTGTTATAGATACACTCTACAAATTTTAGTTGCCAACAAAACTTGCCTATTGCATGGTGAATGATAAAGACCATAATTTTTTGGATTTTATAGTTTTGGCTAACAAGAAATTTTAGGAGAGGGCCTCAAGAGGTCCAAAAGACCATATGGAAAAAGATATAACATCCAATGCAGATTCTGATATCTATTTTTTTTTGAAAAATAAATAAATAAAACAACATATGGACATACATCAGTAATAGAAGAAGTAGATTTTTATTAGAAGATATAGTTGTAAATGGGCTGGTAGACATGTGTGCAAAATGTGGACAACACAAAACAAACATATTAATTGCTTGACTAGATACCTCAAAGAATTGCTATCTCATAAAATGTAATAAGTGCAGGGAAAAATCTATTGAAAAGGTTTTTAATCTTTTAAGAAAATACAAAGAATGTGGGTAGCGATAGAGATGTATAAAACATAGAAGCCAAGTAAAATATTTGACAAAATACCTCATAGAAGTGTAATCTTAGAGACAATACCAACAAGATATACACAGGCAACCTGCATACCATTTTAACACATTATACAATCTTACATCTCATCGATTGATCATTTGTACATCACATCATTAAGGTGGGTAAGTTCATTTTTTCTTATTAGATTGCAAATCAAGCAAAATGCACTAGATGAACATATAATGTTTTTACTTGAAATTTTATTAGTTTGTACTTAGAAGAGAAATCCCAGAAATGACATATTGAGAAGTAAATAAATTTTTAAAAACTCGACTCTAATGTTCTAAAATAAAACCCCGTTATTATTATTTAATGAAGAACAATTCCTAGAATAATTGAATCAACTTTTATGATTTCTGTTAATGTTTTCAATTACATAGTATAACTTTTTTCTTTTTTTTTAATGAATATAAGGAAACCAGTGGGTGTTAAATTCACTTTTAATCCCACAGTGTACCCTTCATCTCTAGGATACAACGTTTGGCTCTAATATGGGCTTTGAAACAAGGAAATAAGTGTGAACCTCATGAAATAAACTGTGTAGATGCAACTGAATATCCTAACACCATAGATGCAAGAAGTGTGGATTGGAATTATTTACTGACATAATAACAAAATTGTATTAAAAGTGAGAAAAAATATGTAGAATGAGTGAGACTCCATGACTTCCTGGAATGGTGGCCTGTAAATCCTGATGCAAAATCTTGCAATGTAGCAAAGCAGTCCAATGGTTTGGAAGTAAAAACTTTGCAGAGATTCTAAAGTAACTGAATAAAACATAGATGCCTACAAATTTATATGCAATGAAAGTGTTACATAATGAATAGTTTTGAGACATTATTTGAAATTATCATACATTCCAAAAGACCTAAACAATCATTAAAGGGCCCTGTGAAATCTTAAATCCTTATCAGTATCCTTATTATTGTCAAGCATGAGAGTTCTTTGTAAGTTTTGTGTATAACTATGAAGATGACTGCCTTTTGCAGATGATTTTTACCATCAATATCCAAAGCCCTTGTCAAAAGACCTTACTACAATTAACATTGAAAATACTATGAACCCTTGCATTTTTTCTATGCATGGTGGAGTAGTTAGTGAAGAGGATACATTGTATTTATAGAGCACTTGTGAGGAAATTTGCAATCATAGTGTTGGTGTAAAGATAATATAATGTAAGAAGAGGATGGGGATATGTATTCCCTATAGATAGGATGATTTTGGCAGTGGTATTATTGTTTAGAGCCTCATGCCTATGTAGATACAAGAAGCCTACAGGAGAAGCCTTTACTTATGATGGTCAACCTTAATTCTTCATCAAGGGATTCCCAGTCAGTATGAAATCAATGAGTGCAGGATTTTTATCTGAGTACACTTTCTCTAAGGCTACTATTGTAGCAGCCTCTTGGCTAACATGGTTTATAAGGTCGTAAACATGGTGAAAATAACATTTTTTCCAAGCAATTTGAATAGGAAAGATTTGGTTACTTCTATTGGATTCTTGTTGTTTTGAGTATCACCAACGTTGCAATCTTTCTCTTTCTAGTCTATGAGGAATCCATAACATAGACCTATCAAGCAATGTAGGTGAAGAAATGGTTGAGAGGATGGTTCATATTTATGAAAAGTGATAGGGGTATTATAATGCCATTCTAAAGGGAAAAAATTCAGAGGAGAGTTTTTTCAAATGATAATGCATTATGAAAGGTTAATTGGGTAGTCTTAGTAAACAAAGGCCATTTACTATGCATTTGTTTATCCTATGTTCTATGTTGTATAAAACCTTAATTGTTTTGTCCAGAACTTTTGATACAAACCTTGATGCCAAATATATCAACCCTAAACCCCTAAAATTTCAATGTTTGGAGAATTCTTGAAAGCCATCTGATAAAAAAATCACTTGCATTAATAGACAAAACAACCAAATCTAGCATAAAACCTCTAACTACAAAATTTCTATGCCTGTAATGACACTTCACTAAAAATTTCCTTAACTTCACATTCATTTTTCTACAAAATGGAGATCCAAGGTCATTCATTCAAAGAAAATAAAATTGTAAACCGCTTCACCCAAGGTTACGTCAAGCAAAAGCTAAATCAGGAAAAACAAATGGAGATGATTCTAACTTGCACCTGTGGATGGCAACATAATATTTCAATTTTCAAGTTGTGCTTGAAGTCATAGATAGCATATGGAGATGAGGTGTTGAGCAGTAGCAGTGGGATGACATTTAATTAGAGTAAGAAGACATCCAATGCTTGGAAAAAGGAAGCATAGGCCCTACACAACCTATTCACAAAAGAGCCATGACCCAGAACCAATAAAAAAATCACAAACCATGACCAGAGCATACTTAGATACATATAAAATATCAGAATTGACAAGAATCCCTCCATCCAGCAGGTCAATAGTGATAAAGAAGGAAATACAAACAAAAACACAAAGAAAAGGTTGTGCATGAAAT
>MU224540.1:6237208-6252370 GCA_018584345.1 Thuja plicata | reverse complement strand
TACCACCATTGTAATACTCAAAAGTGTTAAAATTTTCTTTGTCACCGGTCATGTGGTAAGTGCAGCCACTATCTATAATCCAGATGTCATTCTTGCTAACCTTAGATATGAGTGCAGTTTCTACATACCTTTCATCTTCATCTGAATCATCTTTCACAACCACGAACACCATCTCGATGTCTTCATCAGGTTTGGTATCATTATCTTCATCTTTGCAAGTAGCTAGGTAGCTGGCTTTCTTGCCTTTGTCCTTGTAGTCTTAGGTATCTCTTCTTTTTGATTGTTGGTAACTTCTATAATATTTGTTATCACCTCTGTTAGATTTATTCTCAAAAGATCTGTCATTAACTTTGTTATCTTTTCTTCTGTTAGGACATCTTGCAACAAAGTGTCCAATCTCTTTACAATTAAAGCATACAAGTGGTAACTTGCCTTTGTATTTACTTTGCCTCTCTGCATTCTTCGATCCATAAGTTCTTCTATTTCATCTAGATCTTCTTCTTCACTTTCACTTTCACTATCTCTTCTAGATGTGTGTCTATGACTTGATTTGCTTATTCTCATAGAAGTTTTGAATGCGGACTCTAAGTTTGGTAAGACACTATTATCAAAGTTATTCATCTCAAATGAAATCAGTCTACCAATTAAACTATCAAGATTAACTATATTGTTTTCTACTGCTCTCATTTATTGAATGGAAAAAACTCTAATAGCATATACAGGCAGTAAGGTTCTTAATATTTTACTTACCACTGTCTCCTCTTCAAGTGTACCTCCAACTCCTCATATAGCATTGACTACTTCTTTGATTCTTGTGCTGTAATGTGTGATGTTTTCTCCTTCTTTCATTCTGAGATCATCAAAATTTCCTCTAAGGTTTTCTGACTCGGCTCTCAAAACATTTGTATCACCTCCATGTACAAGCTTCAGTTTGTCCTACATCTTCTTTGTAGTTTTTCAATCTTTGACATCTTCAAATTTAGCATCAGAGAGTGAGGAAGAAAGCTCTATGACCATGTAGTTGTGCTCATGCTTCTCTCTTAATTGATCTACTGTTAATGCTCCTATGGGAAACACATATTCAGTATCTAGGAATTGAGTAACATCATTACCAATACCTGATATGTGGAGTCTTATCCTGCTTTGCCATGAGGCAAAGTTATCTTTGTTTAGCTTGGGCACATCTTGTCTGTTCATCTTGTGATCTTTAGCTTAGGTCTTGAAACCTTCCTTTCTAAGCACACAAGCTCTGATACCGATTGTTAGTAATAACTGAGGGGGGGGGGGGGGGGGNGGGGAATCAGTGGCCTCAAAAATTTATCCCTCAAACTTAACCACCAATCAATAAATCTTAGATTATTATGTCCCTACAAGATGCATGCCATGAAATACTAATAATGATTAACTATCTGTCAATCCTTATTCTTTCTTGATTATCGATAAGCAGTATAACTATTTACTGAAACTCAGTAAATAAGTAGAATATACCGATGAATCCAGAGTTAGCTATGTAAGATGAAAAACAATAAATAAATGAATCATACACACATAACACATGAATTTTAACATGGAAACCCTATTAAGGGAAAAACCACTGGGACCGGTACCCCAAATTTTCACTCTTCTGAAGTGAGCCCTGTTAGGAGCCAAGCCTGTTAAAGGTTACAAACACACTGTTAAGTGCGACCTTGTTAGAGTATTTTATACATAGAGATTTTCACTTACTATCGGGCATCTATTGCTACCATCCTTGAATCAGCCTCCTTGTTAGAATGTCAATAGGTATCGAGCAAGTCCAATGCTACTTTCATGAATCAACCTTTTTGGCTTTCCTTGAAATATACCTCAATATATAGAAGATGGTTAAGTCCTGCTTGGTTAAGAGAATTGATGCTTCAATGATTAAACTGAAACACTATGACATGTTCATATTAAAAATTGAATTGCAGTTTTTTAGATCTATTTAAGTACATTACCTCTCTGAACAATGTATCAATTCAATATTTGTGCTCCACACTTTCTTCTCTATGATGCTGTGCTCACTGTTCGTCAGTGTCTATAGAATTCCTTTGCTCTTCCTTCAGCTTGTTTGATCAGCACTGCATGAATTTTTTCTTCATAATTTTCTCTTCAGCATCCTCTTTCTATTCACTCCCCTTAATCCCATTTGTAAATGAATTAAGCTTGTCTCTTATATAGACATAATATTCATTATTTATTGGTTCTTGATTCTTGGCATGATAAACAATCTAGCCAATTAGATTTAAAGCATAACTCCTAATTTGTCTCATAGATATCTTCTTGCCAACTGTACAAATCATCTTTAAATCAAGCACTTATCTCTAGTCAAAGATAACAAAGTAGACAACTAGTTAAGTCTATATTTAGCTCTGCCAACTAGATATTTTGTCATTTTCTAAACTCTCTGTTATGTCGGTCACCACTGCAGTTAGTCGTCAGTGAAAACTAACTGATCCATCGGTGAGACTCCTATTAGCTTTGTGATCTCTGTCCGTCAGGCATCATTGGAATTTTACTCGTCGGGCAACTGTGTATCTTTGGTCATCGGGCACTTTAAGTATTTTTCTCGTCGGGCAACCTTCTGACTTTGCTCGTTGAGCACTCTATGTTTTTTCTTCATCAGGAAACACTATGCTTCTGATTGTCAGTTATCACTATGACTGTTCTTCTTTTCTCTATCCGATGGTGTGCACTCCGTCGGTGTTGTTCGTCACTTAGTGAATACTTGACTTTTATGCATTATTGAAAGCATAACTTTGGTCCTTTGGCTCTCTGAAGTCTTTGGCATTATGTACATGACTGCACAGATGATATCAAGTTGACATCAATGAAAATATAGTCCATTAACTGATTTAATGACTTTCATTATCTTTCAACTTAACATTATCAAACATTCAATCAGTTACATGTCATCAAACAGTTTTGTGAACATTTCTACAATTTGTTCTTTAGTATTCACATATTCCAATCTTACTTCCTTGTCTTGAACCAATTATCTCAAAAAATTATAATTTATTGCAATATACTTAGTCTTAGTATGCATCACAGTGTTCTTTGAGATGTTAATAGCACTAGTGTTGTCAGAGTATATAATAAATGGTTCTTTGATTTCCTCCTTCATACCTGACAACAACTGTTTGAACCATATGATATTTGAACAATTTACTACTGCAACAACATACTCTACCTCTGCTATAGACTAAGAGATGCAATTCTATTTCTTGCTAGTCCAGGAGGCTAACCTATTATCAAGGAATAACGCTCCACCACTAGTGCTCTTTCTGTCATCAACACTTCCTACCCTATCAACATCAGTAAAAGTATTCAAATCAAAGTTTCCTCCTTTCTTGTACCATAATCCATACTCTTTAGTTGCCTTAAGATATCTTAGAATTCTTTTGATAGCCATCAAATTATTCTCTCTAGGATCAGCTAAAAACCTTACAACAATACCAACTGCTAATGCAATATCAAGTCTAGTGTGAACAACATATTGAAGTTTACCAATCATGGGTCTGCAGGTAGTCTGATTTACCTCCTTGGAGTCATCATCCTTAGACAACTTATGTCTAGTAGACATAGGTGTTCCAATTGGTTTGGAATCTTCCATTCCAAATTTCTTTAGTATCTCTTTGATGTATCTATACTGACTAATGTAGATACCATCCTTCATCTGATAAACTTGTAAACCAACAAAGAATTTGATTTCACCAAACATAGACATCTCAAATTCCTTACTCATAGATTCAGAGAATGCTTTGCATAAATCATCATGTCCAATAAACAATATATCATCAACAAATATCTTTGCTAATAGTATCTTGTTTTGAGGTCCTTCTTTGATGTACATGCTACTATTGTCATTAGTTCTTTGAAATCCAATAATTATCAAGTAACCATGCAATCTTTCATACCAGTCTCTAGGAGCTTGCTTCAGTCCATACAAGGATTTGTGCAATTTGTAAACCATATTTATTTTGTTAGGATCAACAAAACCTTCAGGTTTCTCAATATAGACTTCCTCTTCCAGAATTCCATTCAGGAATGCAGATTTTACATCCATTTTGTATACCTTGAATCCTTTATGTGCTGTGTATGCCAAAAGAGTTCTGACTCCTTCAAGTTTTGCAATAGGAGAAAAATTTTCTCCATAATCAATACCCTCTTCTTGAGCATAACCTTTACACACTAATCTTGCTTTGTTTCTGGAAATTTCACCTTTTTCATTCATCTTGTTTATGAAAACTCACTTAGTACCAATCACATTATTGTCTTTTGGTCTAGGTACAAGAGTCCAATTTTTTTTTCTTTTCTATCTTCTCAATATCTTCATTCATGGCTTCTATCCAACTTTCATCATTCAATGCATCTTTAATGGATTTAGGTTCAACTTCACTAAGAAAACATGTACCTTTAATTTTGTTCCTTGTCATTATACCTTCTGTCTGATCTCCAATTATATGCTCAGGTGCATGATGCCTTCTGACGTATTTGGCAAGTACAAGTTCCTTCCTCTTTGATTCTGGGCTTTTTCCACTTGGTTCACCATGTTCAAACATTCTATTATGCTCTTCCAACTAATACTTAGGTTTCACTGTTTGAGACTCGGATGCCTTTGTCTGAGACTCGGGTTCCTTTGTATGCGACTCAGTTCCCTCTATCTATGACTCAGGTTATTTAGTCTGAGACTCAGTTTCTTCAGTTAGCAACTTGGGTTCTTCAGTCTGAGACTCAGTTTCTTTAGTTAGCATCTCAAGTTGCACAGGTTGCAACAAGGTTTGTGATGATGAATTCAATGGTTGACATGGTTGCTATCCAATCACCATTGCCTGTGTCTTAGGTATAGTATCAAGTTCATAATACACAATGTTTTTTGTAGTCCTCAGGCTCTTTACTACTCCGTTCTTCACTTCTCTTTGCAAACTCATTAATATTTACATGTACACTTTATATGACTTTATGAATAGTAAGATTCAAACATTTATATGATTTTCTTTTGCAGAAGTAACCTAAGAATATACCTTCATCACCTTTTACATCAAATTTTCCATTTCTTGCTTCCTTCAATATGTAACATTTACTTTCAAATACTTTGAAATAACAAACATTGGGTTTATAGCCATACCATAATTCAAAAGGTGTCTTCTCAATACCTTTCTTCAGTTGAACTTTGTTCAAGGTGTGAATTGCAATGCTGATAGCTTCCTTCCAATATTTGGTTGCAACATTATTTTCAATCATCAAGGTTCTTGAACAATCCATAATAGATCGGTTTCTTCTTTTTGCTATCCTATTTTTCTATTGTGTACCTGGGGAAGATACTTGTCTCTTGACTCCTCTTTCATTGTAGAATTCATTGAACTCATTAGAAATTAATTCACCTCCTCTATCAGATCTTAGGAATTCAATTTTCTTTCCTTTTTCCTTCTCAACTCTGGCAAGGTACCACTTAAACTTCTGCTTTTTCTTTGAGAAACATAAAAGTCATCATTTTGGAATGGTCATCAACAAATAGAATGAAATACCTCTCTCTTGTGTAACTTGTTGTTCTAATTGGTCCACACAACTCAATATTCACTAACTCCAAGACTTCTTCTATATTGTAATTCTTGCTCTTGAAATTAGTTTTTCCCATCTTCCCAATTTGACATTGTTTGCATATTGCCAATTCAGGTTTCTTCATAATAAGAATACCTCTTACTCTTTTTTTCTTTCTTATGTTGACCAGGTTATCAAAATTCACATGACACAACCTTTTATGCCATAACTAGCTTTCTTCTACTTGTGCAATAAAACATGAACTTTCAATGAGATCAAGATATAATAGATTACCTTTTGTTTGCCTGCCAGTTCCAACTAGGTTTCCTTTACCATCCAAGAGCTTGGCCTTACCATTCATGAATTATACCTTGAAAACAATGTTATTTAGCTATGCCACACTTAGTAGATTATGCCTTAGTCCTTCAAACCAATAAGAATATCACATTTGGTTCCTTATGTTAGAGCAATGCAACCTTTACCTTTCACATAGCAGGGTTCATCATTCCCAAAACTAACACTCCCACCATCATATTGCTCAAGATCTTCAAATTTAGTTTTATCACCATTCATGTGGTGAGAACAACCACTATCAATTATCCAAGTGTTATATTTGCTAATATGTGAGTAAAGTACAGTCTTTTCATTATCTTCATTGTCTGAATCATCCTTAATAGCAATGTAAACCATTTCATCTTCATCTTCATCACTATCAGAATCTTTTGCAATATAACAAGATTTCTTACCTTTATCCTTGTAGTTTTTGTAACTCTTGAAATATTTCGTGCCTTTGTACTTGTTGAACTTTCTCTCACCTTTGTCTTCTTTATTTGGGCACTTAGCAACAATGTGACCAACCTCATCACATGAAAATAAAATCAATGGTATTCTTCCTTTGTACTTTCCTTTGGAAACTCTCTTTGCAAGTAATGCTTCAATGATTTCCAAATCTTCATCATCAGAATCATCATCACTATCACTGTCAATATATTTTCCTTTTGAGTTTCTATCCATCCTACCAAGGTTTAATTTAGCTTTGAATGCAGACTCAAAATTGGTAGGATTAGGAGAATAATTGTTAAAATTGTCCAACTCAAAAGTTGTTATCCTTCCAACCAATGCGTCTAGAGTTATATCATTGCTGCACCTCATCTCTTAAATAGCTGAAACTCTAATAGCATAGATAGGAATTAAAGTTCTCAATAACTTAATAACCACTATTTTGTATTCAATTGTCCCACCAGAAAATCTGATGGCACTGGTACTTTTCTTGATTCTTTCATTGTATATTGTAATGTCTTCTCCTTCTTTTATTTTCATCTGATCAAACTGACCTTTGAGACTTTCTGCTTTGGCTCTCTTTACATTGTCATCTTCTCCATGTATATCATGCAGTTTCTTCCACATATCATAGGAAGTAGGGCAGTCCTTGACTTCATCAAATTTGGAATAGATGAGTGAAGAAGCTATATCAAACATCATTATGTTATGACTCTTCATGTCCACCATCTAATCCACAGGCATAGGTCTCAGTGGTTCCACATACTTGTGATCCAAGAATTGCACACTACTATCTCCAATAGTAGATAGATGTAGCCTCATCAAATCTTGCCATGCAATGAAGTTGTCTTTGTTAAGCTTGGGGATCTCCCAATTGTTAGAAATGAGTTGAGTAACTGAGAGGGGAGGGGTGAATTAGTTACCACAAAAACAAATCCAAGTCCCTTAGATGTCTTAATCAAACTTATCACAGTTACTCGGTTAACAAAGATATTCTGCTATTACTCAGTTAACAAAGAAAACTTAAGATATTAACTATGATTATCATTTAGTGATTAAGTGTAGAAACATTAAGCATACATAAAATAACATGTACATATATGACACCAAGATTTAACGTGGAAACTCAATTTGGGAAAAACCACCAATTGCAACTAGTTACTATTTTTCACGCTTCTGAAGTGAGCCCTATTAGGAGCCAAACCTGTTAAAGGTTACAATACACACTATTAGGTGTAACCCTATTAGAGGATTTAATCACCCTGTAAGGAGTGGCCTTGTTATAGGTCTTCAAACACTTCAATGTAGAAATGTCACCTCATGAGAGGATTTATGAAAGACTGTTAAGTCTACTCTGTAATGAGATTTGGATCACTACTACAATTGTTAGAGAGTAACAATGGATTGACCTGCTTAACGAAGCAACTGTCTTTGCTGATTCAGATCTCTAATCTAGTTTTAAACTAGATCCTTACTAATCAAATATTTTATTGCAGCTCTGTATGTTCTATCCTTAATCAGAATCCCATCCGATTTCACTTTCACTCTTCTTATCAAAATGCTGCCATATATTTATGCTTATTACTTCACTCACACTTTTTCACACATTCAATCCAAACTTGACCTTGTATATATATGATAGGCCTTGTCAAGTTGGCTTGAATAACCTTCCAAATAAATAATAAAACTTAAGTCTCTCAGCTGCATATAACCAATTAAAAATAAAATGTAAACTGCTGTTAGTCGACTGACACTAAAAGCATAAATCAGTTAACACTATAATCCTTCAATGCCTGACCATTACTGTAATGCCCGAGTGAACTCGATTAGAACTGAAAATCACTTTGGTCTTCTTCAATGCCTGAGAGAACATGGCATACACTAACTGTGCTTGGTTTAGGTATAGACATTTGTGTAACATCACTACATTTGTGTAAACATCAATGACAATACACAATTGAATAATTATCATCAACAATAATACATAGTGAAACCATTCCATAACACCAACAACTCGTCGATAAGAGGCACAATATATACATTCATATCTTTCACTTGGTACTTACCTAGTTGAATTAACAACATTAGATAATTATTGCGGCAATTTCACTCCAAGACTTATAATTACATGTAGATAATATAAAATAATAAAATACCTGGAACAATCATTGCCAACATAATGTGCTCCCTCTTTATTGACATCCATAGAGGAAGGTTATTGTTGATAACAAAAACATGCCACACTGAGTAAACAGATCTCATCTCTCTATATGGATTGACACCATCTGTTGCCAGAGAAAGCTTGAGATTTTGAGGTTATTCTTTAAAGCATGGCCACTTTTCCTCTATGTCCATAAATGATGAACCATCCACAGGCATTTTAATAATGTCATCTTGACTCCTGCCATGTGCATGGTAATCTATAAATTGTGCCAATATATTGCACACAAATAATTGTTTTAGATGTGGAATAATGGGGATGTAACAAAGAACCTTGCGAGGCACCTTTTTTGTCATTTGACCATCTTGATATCTTCTCATATGTCATTCATGGCATTCTATTGCATTTTCGTGTTCTTTATGATAAATAATATGATCTTCGGGACAAGCATCTATTGCTTGATACTCCATTCCAATATGTTTCATAGTGACACATAATTCTCGGTACGAGTGAGGGAGAACATTTGATTGTGGTAACAGAAACTCACCTATCAATCTAAAACAAAAAATATAAGTCATTACTATAAACAATATTAATGGTACATGTTTCACTTTTTATAGACTATAATGATGTATATGACAAACCTTAGCATACGTGACAGTGCTATGTTAGTTAAACCATTCATAACCTTCAAATTCACCAACAACAATACATCAGAGAGAAGAGTAGATTGGGAGCCTTCGTAAAGGGCCATGTTTTCCTTCTCAAGTAGAGGTATATCATGGACAACGACAATTTCATCCTCATCATAATCATAATAATCATCATCATTAGCACTAGTAGCACCAGTACCAAATGTGTCAACGATCAATGCATTCATACCATCATCTTCAAATGTGTTTTCTGGCGCATGATCATCATCTTCCATGGGATCATGATCTTTAGCTTCAATACTCACACCTCCATGTTCCTCTATATTCACACCCCCATGTTCCTCTGAGATGTGGTGGTCCATATCATGTACAAAACTGGGGAGATCGACCTATATAAAAATGATGATAATCAAACCCCCCTTCAATGTGATAATCAAACCTCCTTCCATTGTTCATATGTATATTAATTGTGAAAAAAATATAACAAAAAACTTACCAATGGATGATAATCAAACCCCCCTTCAATGTGACCTTTCTCCCTACAATGACTCTTTTCTTTTTTGATTTTGATTCCTCTTTTCTTTAAGTCATTACAACTCTTGCATGGACAATAACATTTGTCATCGCATTCTCTTTGAAAGTTAGACAACTATCTAGCAATTGTCTCCCTATTTTGATCGAATTCCCTTGTATTATCTGACGTGATCCTTAATATGTATATTTGAAAAAAAATTAGACATGTTGTACTTAATGTTTATATCTGTACATATGGTTTTGATAGAAAATAGTCACTCTATTTTCTTGTGGTGAGAACTCTTTAGTTGTGACAAAAAAATGACATGTTACAATAGGTTTTATAAATGATATGTTACTTTGTAAATTTAACTTTAGGTTTTATAATTGTACATATATTTTCTTTGACTCCCCCACATTGTAATCATATCAACAGGTTGATATCGAATTCTATGTCAAGATTTAAAACATTAAATTGATCATAGTTGGAAGACTCAGACATTAGAAGAATATGAGTATAGCCAATTTTTAGAAGAATATAAATGAATGAAAACATACATAAGTGGATGAAAATAAATAATGAAGGTACCACACATTTTCTAAAGTAATGAAGTGTTGACTCAAGATTGAATTCAATATGCTCCTGTATGATCTAGAACCGGCAAGGAAGGAAAAGATGGGGTTAGATCCAAAGGATCTAAGCAATGCCTAACACCCTATTACTGATCGTCATATATGATTACCATTATAGTAACTGACCATGCCCATCAACACAAGGCAATCATGGTCAAGCATAAGCAATGGAGGGGACATTATCAAGGTCAAATAAGAGGTCAAATTTCATGCCTTGAAATTTTATATATGTACAGTTATAAAATTTCATGCCTTGAAATTTTATATATGTACAGTTATAAAATTTCATGCCTTAAAATTTTATAACAAAGTTCCTTAGAATTTGATCTTCATATGGCAGCCATGACTTGAGGTAGGAATTCAAGCTTTATCTTCTCATTAAATCAATTTCATTTTGATGACATTTGTTGATTTAATGGCATAATATGAATGTTAATACTGGCATTGTTTACATCTTTGCATTTGGAATGCTTGATGACCCGCAAGATTTGAGAGCTAAGGAATCATTGTGATTAACTTAAAGGCATTGTGTGAAGTGTTTGATCTCTCTTTATTTTTTTTCTATTTATATTCACTATGTGGTACTCCCCGTTTATGATCATTTCATGAGGAAATGTCTTGATGGCTCACAGGCTGCAAGCTAGGACACCATGTATTGTTTATGAGCTTACTGTTTGAGCACCACATGACCCTGATACTGTCATGCCACTGTGTGGAGTATTTAGGCATTTGATTTATGCTGATATTGATGCTCACTAATTTTTCCATGCCCGTGAGTTGTCTGCATCATTGATTGGCATTATTTATTACTGATGTCCCTATTTGATTGGCCGGTGCTCTGTTTGTTATATACATATATACATACATATATATACATATATACATATATATATACATATATACATACATATATACATATATACATATACATATATACATACATATATATACATATATATGTATGATGTTATTGGTGTCATTGCATGCTTGCTGCTGTTGTGCACCATATATTGTATTATACACTGTTTATTTCATTAAGACCATGAGCTTAGCATTTGTATTGTATTTTCTATTATTAAAAAATTGTTTCCATGTTGTTGAGGCTGTAGATGCATTGAATCACCACTGCCATTCTATTTTGATAACATGCTAGCTTGAAGATCTTGTGAGGTTCAAGATGTGAACCATTTTTGCTTGATAACACATTTGACATTGAACATAGTTCCTTAGCACATGAAACTATGCTAAGGAACTATGTTTAAAATTTCAAGGCATGAAATTTTATAATTGTACACACATTTTATGAGTACAATTGTACAAAAGAAGAACACCCACATGCCTTGGTTGTGATTGATCTATGAAAGGTTTTGGTTTTCCTTTCCCAATTGAGATGTCATCCTAAGATTCAAAAAGACCAAGGTAATAATAAGTATTGAACATAAATGCATGATTGTGGATCCTCAAGTAGGAGTTGTGATGCAAAGGAAGAGCACTTATATGGGTTTACCCACATAAGGACAATGGTTTCATTCATCTTTCTTTCAAGTGCTCTTGGGTACTTTCCTTGGCCTCTAGGCTTGGGCATCCTATAGGGGTTGACCCAAAATTATGAAGGCAATAAGGACACATAGAACTATAGGTTTGGGGACTTTTATAATTATGTTCAATCCATAGTAATGGTTCTTGTTACCATATTTTCATGCCCATTCAAATTTTCTAACCTAATTACTAGATGAGTGACTACAACACCCTAGTTTGCATTATTAGATTATCTTGTTTAATTTGTGTTCATTTCATGAAAATATACATGTAAAGGAAAATAAATTTCTGCATCTAAAGATTGCATGTATATATATGCCAAATAACTTGTATATACTATACAAGGAAATGAACTAAAAGATAAAATCATTTGGGCTCACATAGGCCGTGCGCATAGCCAACTTTCAGAAGAATATGCAAGAGTACATGCATACATACGAGGATAAACATCAATAATAAGGGTACCAGACATTGCCTAAAGTGATGAATTTTTGACATGGGTATGAATCCAGTGTGCTCCTGTTTGATCTAGAACCTACAAAGAAAAGAGAGATGGGGGTTAGATCAAAAAGATCTAAGCAATGAATGACATCCTATTACTGATCCTCATCTACAATTATGCATGTGCATAGTCAAGACATACACTTCTAAAAGAAAAACTATGCTACAGGACATGTGCACTCAGAAGAATGTTGTAGAAAGGAAAGAAGATACCATGTTTTTCCTCATGAAATGATCATAAACACGGAGTACCACATAGTGAATATCAATAGAAAAACAAATAAAGAGAGATCAAACACTTCACACAATTCCTTGAAGGTAATAGCAATGATTCCCTAGCTCTCAAAGCTCGCGGGTCATCAAGCATTCCAAATGAAAAGATGTAAACAATGCCAGTATTAAACAATGAGCTCATAAACAATGCATGATGCACTAGCTTGCAACTCGTGAGCCATCAAGACATTTCCTCATGAAATGATCATAAATGGGGAGTGCCACATAGTGAATATCAACAAAAAAGCAAATAAAGAGAGATCAAACACTTCACACAATGCCTTGAAGGTAATAGAAATGATGCTCTATCTCTCAAAGCTCGTGGGTCATCAAGTATTCCAAATGAAAAGATGTAAACAATGCTAGTATTAACATTCATATTGTTCCATTAAATCAACAAATGTCATTAAAATGAAATTGAGTTAATGAGAAGACAAAGCTCGAATGCCTATCTCAAGTCATGGCTGCCATATGATTAGCCGGTACTCTGTTTGTTATATACATATACATACATCATACATAGATATATATATATATATATATATATATGTATGATGTTATTGCTGTCATTGTATGTTGTTGTGCACCATATATTGTTTTATACACTGTTTATTTCATTGAGACCATGAGATTGGCATTTGTAACGTATTTTCTATTATTGGATCAATGTTTCCATGTTGTTAAGGCTGTAGATGCATTGAATCACCACTTCCATTCTATTTTGATAACATTCTAGCTTGGAGATCTTGTGAGGTTCGAGATGTGAAACATTGTTGCTTGATAACACATTTGACATTGAACATAGTTCCTTAGCATAGTAAACTATGCTAAGGAACTATGTTATAAAATTTCAAGGTATGAAATTTTATAACTGTACATATATTTTATGAGTATAAATGTAAAATAGAAGAACACCCACATGTCTTGGTTGTGATTGGTCTATGAAAGGTTTTGGTTTGCCTTTCCCAATTGAGATGTCATCCTAAGATTCAAAAAGACCAAGGTAATAATAAGTCTTGAACATAAATGCACGATTGTGGATCCTCAAGTAGGAGTTATGATGCAAAGGAAGAGCACTTATATGGGTTTACCCACATAAGGAAAATGGTTTCATTCATCTTTCTTTCAAGTGTTCTTGGGTACTTTCCTTGGCCTCTAGGCTTAGGCATCCTATAGGGGTTGAACCAAAATTACGAAGACAATAAGGACACATAGAACAATAGGTTTGGGGACTTTTAGACTTATGTTCAATCCTTAGTAATGGTTCTTGTTACTATATTTTTTATGCCCATTCCAATTTGGTAACCTAATTACTAGATGAGTGACTACAGTACAAGAATATAAAAGAGGATGAACATAAATAATAAGGGTACCAGATATTGCCTGAAGTGATGAATTTTTGACCCAAGTATGAATCCATTGTGCTCCTGTGTGATCCAGAACCTGCAAAGGAAAGAGAGATGAGGGTTAGATCAAAAAGATCTAAGCAATGAATGATATCCTATTACTGATCCTCATCTACAATTATGCATGTGTATAGTCAATCTATACACTTCTGAAAGAAAAACCATGCTACAAGACATGTGCACTCAAAAGAATGCTGCAGAAAGGAAAGAAGATACCATGATTTTCCTCATGAAATGATCATAAACTGGATAGGTTAGTTTAAAATGGAGAAATTATACAAACACACCAATTTAATCCCAAAACATCATATAACTGGAATTAATCACATCTCACAAATGTATAGAGTATACTACATACCATTGTATTATATATATCAAGTATCATTATGTGTTTACATCATATATTTAGTCTTAATAAAATCTTATAAAACAACATAAAACTAACCAAAAATACTTCAAAAGATGTAGATTTTCAAGCTCATCAATAGTCGTGAAACATGATCCTAAATTTTATATAGAGAGTTTGGACTCTGAAGGGGTAAAAATACATATTAATTTTGATGTATATTTTCTTGTAGTGGATTGTAAGAGAGGCCCTAATGATCTAATGTAGAATAATCTTGGTTCATTGGCAATCTTGCACAACCAAAAAAATATTTGTTTTGTTCTTTAGTATGTTTGGAGGCTACTCAGGTAATACTCTGTTTCTCGGGCTCTGCTGCTCGGTAATTCTTATTTTAGGTTAGTCTATGTTGCTCAGGTTTCTGTTGCTTGGGCATGCTTGTTTCTATTTCTTGGTTTATTTGCTCGGGCATGCTTGGTTTTCTTCTGTTGCTTGGGTTTTGTTCCTACTGCTCGGGTTCTTCTTTGCCCGAGGCTCTCTATTGCTTGGTCAACCTTTACTCAAGATATTCATTTTTGGAGTTTGATCTGATGGCCGACTTCTTCATTTAATTTCCATTGCTGAATTGATTTGGGATCTCTCATTAGGATCTATGTGGACCTAAATCTGGGTCTCTGGTGTAGGAGCACCTCTCCAAACACCTAAGTCCACCTTGGAACCAAATGGAGGTAGTGGATCTAAAGAATTCCTAAAAGTAAATTGGGATATATTGAGGCCAATAATGGCAATATCTAATAAATA
>MU224540.1:6224208-6236750 GCA_018584345.1 Thuja plicata | reverse complement strand
GATGCTTTGAAGTATTATTTTTTCCATTTCAATCAATTTGGATTGACTGTACTCACTAAATCTCTATTTTTCTTAGTGGTTTTGTTAAATTCCTCAATGTGAAAGCATCATTCCATGAATGTGATTGATGTTTCTCATGGAATGATGCATATTTAACATGTACAACATTGTAATAATATTATATGTTGCAGAAGAGTTGATTTTATATGGTGATCACCAATAATAGTGAAGAAAACCTCATGAAATTGCTTGCTAGAGTGTAGCAGCAAGAGATCCGACTTAAGGAGGGCATATTTTTGTTTGAGGCAGAAAAAGTATATAACCAATACATGGTGAATCCTGAAGAAGGGGTTTTGGAAGTGAGTGGAAGGGTGAAAACTAGAAGGCCCTAGTTTTTGGAGCAATTTGGTGAGGGTATGATAGAAACCCCATAGGGAAACGTGCGATTGCCAAACCAATTTCATAATCCTTAGTTTTAGACCATTTCTAGACTTTGTGTAAAGTGGCATGTTAGGGTAGCATATAAAAATGGTACTTCCTTTGTAAATGCACCCAAATTAGCCCTCTTGTAGACAGTGAACAGTCATTTTTTGGGATAGTTGGTCCAAAGTACCAATACCAAATATTTTGATATATTGTGTATAAGGATAATGGGTATTTGAATATGTAATTTATTTTGGAAGTGTTTTGGGAAAACTAAGAGTTATTTGGGAAAAACTCGCTGCTTAAGGCTACAAGGATAGAGAGCCTAGAGTGTGGATTGAGGGTAAGATCTTGCAGTAGGACTTCAAGAACCACTTGAACATTTCTGGAGTCATATTTTAAGCCATATTGAATCCCTATAATAGTAAGGGAGTTTGGAGAAGTCAGATTGATAGCTTAGTGGCATATTGGCACTTGGGGTCACTTGGGTAAGGAACACCTTTGAAGAAACCAAGAAAAATTTATTTATGAAATAACCCCAATCTAACCTACCTCTTTGCATCAGTCTCCCTTACGGATTTGAGCACCAACCTCTTGTGGTGGGCTCTTGTATATATTTGGTTGTATGTTCTTAGTTTAGGTATCAATCTTAGAGAAAGAAAGAAAATGTTTAGATAATGAGATCGAAGGTATGTGATCTCTGTTGTATGAAGATCTCATTGTAATTCATTGACTATATGGCCAAAACTAGGAAGGCCTTACAGCCCGACATGTAATGATTTTGAACAAGTTAATATAAAGGATACCTATTGTTTCTTCTCTCACTGTGTTGTTTGGATTCCGCATTGGTTCTGCATGGTGGTTTGGTAGTTGGGAGAGCCCTTGGGCCCTTCTCCTTACCCCATCCTTGCGTCATGATCATCCTCAAATAATTCCATTTATGATTCATGGACTATGGTGTAGCTATCAATTTTTGTGTATACTTCTCTTTTTAAATTTGAACTGTACATACCCAGTGATGATTTTAGAAATTAGTACAAGCATATCAATAATAACACATCAAAGAAATATTAGATTATAATAATTGAACAATGATACTCATCTGGTAAAATTGATGTTGGAATTATTTCAAATGATGGTTTTGAAATAAATTAGTGGTCAAACACTTTTTACCAAAAGGAGTAAATATGCAAGTGCCTCAAGCATATGAAAGTTTGTAAGGCACACAAGAAGCTATTTTGATGATATCTGTAGAAATGGGGTGAGGCCTACCAATTGGAATATCAAGTTGATGTATTTGTTAGGATTGGATAATACTAAGAGGGGGGGGGGGGGAATTAGTATTATAGAACTTTATTAAATTCTTCAACCATTTAAACATTAACCATANGGAATATCAAGTTGATGTATTTGTTAGGATTGGATAATACTAAGAGGGGGGGGGGGTGAATTAGTATTATAGAACTTTATTAAATTCTTCAACCATTTAAACATTAACCATAAACTTGTAGTAAAGAAAAGAACATAAGAAAATGACATAGTACTCATAACACCATATTTTGTTTTCAAGGAAACCCTAGCCAAGGAAAAACCCCAGTGGGGATGGTACCCACAAGCATGTACTAAAGTATAATGTCCTTGTTAGGAGACCTATCCCTATTAGGAGCTGAATATTACATAGCACATTTCCTTGTTAAAGGAATTACAACCCTGTTAAAGGTTCACAACACCCTGTTAGGGGCCAACTGAGCTTACATCTCTTACAAAGTAATTCAGCTTACAAAGTGTTCTCAGTCATGAACAAAACAAGAAACACTAGTCTTTAGATAGTTCCTTTATATCTCTTCAATGATCTCTATCATTCTCTGCTCTTCTATTCACTCAACAACTCACCCAACTATCCATCCACAACCTCATATTTTTATCAAAAAGGTCTTACATATATATCTCACAACTTTACAAAGTCGGCTCCCAATATGAATATTACAAATATTACAAAGTTGGCCTTCAATACAAAATACATTTAATATAGTAAATATCAAATGCATAGTAAAGCTCTTGCATAGTCAATGTGTAGGTAATCAACAACCAAAATCTAACTTTGATTTCCTAGAGTCTAAGTCATACTCCCTCAATCTTTGCTACTATCCAACTGCTCTGTATCGCTGTTCTCCTGAAGTTTGACTATCTTCAATTCCTTCTAACTCTCCGTAGACATAACCAAAACCAAATTGATCTTAGGTGGAGGTTATAAATACCCCATACTATCTTCCTCTAAGCTTGCTTTCCCTAATTCATCTATCTTGATCTTTGATATCCAAAATACTTTTGTAACTCTGCTTCTATACTTAGTCAATTTCTGAATCAGAAAAACTTATCTTTATAGGAATTGATCTAAAACCCAGATGTGTTTCCATAAATGACAACCAAAAAGTGAATCACATTTACAAAATTGATCACTTGCCAATAGTATTAGAGGTATAGGAGGATGTACAAGCTTGAACCAGACAAAAGTCAGTAACCAGATTGATGCTATTAGAGGTTGGGGTAATGGTGCAAGAACTATTTTATGGTAAAATAGTTGAAAAGTTGCTACCATATTACAAAAAATTAGAATCATTGAAGCACACAACACCTCACCAAACTTTAGCTCTATTCAATTGGATTTATATGACCAATCATTTCCCACCATGTTTTCAGGGAAGGGAATTTTGAATATGGAGGAACATTCCTCAAGAACAAGTAGAGAAAAAAGATAATTTCAATGGATGGATCTAATCACAATCCAATATTCCTAGAACTTGACAAGAGCATAGCTGTGGAAGATGAAAATTATGCATCCTCTCAGATCTTGGATTATGGTGATGTGTTGTTTAGTAACTTATTTGTGGATCTTCTCATATAGGAAAAGTGGACAAGCCTAGGTAAGCATCTCTTCAATGTTTTAACTTTTACCCCTCACTTCTTTTCTACGTCAAGGAGGGTTTTTGTTTGAATTCAGATGAAAAAATAGGATTTAAGTGTGAAAGTCTAGATGTTTAGATGGTGGTGACGGACTTGTATGGTTCTTATGATGGGAGAAGGGGCTTTGGGGACCGTTTCTCCTCTACTAATGTGTTAAAGGAAACAAATTTGATAGTTGGGAGAGATTTGAACCTTCCTTTGAACTGAGCGGAGGTCTAGGGCTGAAATTCCCAAGTAGGTCTTCTACATAGGGAAATGATCATAAACAAGAGTACCACATAGTGAATATCAACAAAAAAAAAATAAAGAGAGATCAAACACTTCAAACAATTCCTTGAAGCTAATAGAAATGATTCCCTAGCTCTCAAAGCTCGCGGGTCATCAAACATTCCAAATACAAAGATGTAAACAATTCTAATATTAAATAGTGAGCTCATAAACAATGCATGATTCCCTAGCTCGTAGCCCGTGAGCCATTAAGAAATTTCCTCATGAAATGATCATAAATGGGGAGTACCACATAGTGAATATCAACACCAAAACAAATAAAGAGAGATCAAACACTTCACACAATCCCTTGAAGGTAATAGAAATGATGTCCTAGCTCTCAAAGCTGGTGGGTCATCAAGCATTCCAAATGCAAAAATGTAAACAATGCCAATATTAAAATTCATATTGTGCCATTAAATCAACAAATGCCATCAAAATTAAATTGAGTACATTAATGAGAAGACAAAGCTCAAATTCCTACCTCAAGTCATGGCTACCATATGCCAAGCTTCCAAATTGAGCTCGATCTTCACAATAGAAGAGCCCTCTTCGCGCATGCAACTCAATCTAGCATAGGTAGGGCCCTCGTCATGCACGCTTCTTGATCATGAAAATTAGAAATGAGCCTTTTTTTTGTTTATAATCACGTGGGTGTCAAAATTATAACAGTCTCGTCGCTATTACGACAACATCGGGGGCACTTGAAAAAAAACACAAAAATCACACACAAATGGTAGTGCCATTGCAAATTGGCTTCGAAATTTGACCCCAAATGCTATAGTGCAAGATTCAACATAGAGAAAAAAACCAACTTAGTAACAAGAATAAATAATCAACATGCTATAACAAATCTTCACATTATCACAAAATCAAACATTTACATCATATTGGTCCACAATATGCGGATTACATACTTTCAACATACATGCCAGATTATAACAGAAATTTCAATCTAAACCCTAATGATAACCTTCCAAGGTTATCTCCTGAGAACTACTCCACTATCGCTAAACAAAGATTAAAAGCCTCAATATATAGAGCCTTCACAATACATATGTCGGCCAAATTAGTTAAATTTTCCAAGACTAAGAAAATGTAATACAAAAATATAGGCTAGGACCCAAATCATAAGATCTCAATATGTAAAAATGACATGCAATTCAAGAGAGACATTGGCCAAAGATCCAAGAACATCATGATATGACCCACTAAGCTTCATTGATCAGGAAATTGGTTCACAAGATTGGAAAACTCCATCTGACTGTTAGAACATGAAGAACATACAAAACAGATCATGAATCTTTAATATCTCCATAGTGAAGTATCCAAATCAGGTTCAAACCCAGATGTAAGTAAAGCATGATGTCCAAAAACAACCCTGAGGTTCACAACAACAAATGATCCAAAACCAAGGAACACCACTAAAAATACAAAAAGTGGAAAACAAGAACAAAACTAAAAGGAAATGTTTTTGGGTGATGCAAGATTGCCAATGACCCAAGGATGCTCATGCATCAATATGATAGGTGTATAAGCGTGAGATAGATTCCTTTTTTGCATGCATAAAATTATGAATACTATTACACCCTTGTTCACATTTATAAATATTTCGTTACATTTTTGTGAACCTGACTCCTTACATCTTAACTTTGATTCAATGTCTACATCTAATTTTTATGTATTGTATTCACACATATTTACATAATATCATTGCTACATTTCATGCATTTAGAGACATTGTTCACCTTCCATTACATTTTGTTGAACTTGACTCTTTACATTTTGCCTCTAATTCAAATGTCTAGATGTGATTTATATGTATTTCATTATCATATATTTTCTTTCACATTTTATGCTTTAAATTCTTATGTCTTAAATTCTATTCATTTAGAGATTAATTTTTTATGCAATATTTAAATGATCAATCTACTAGTACTTTTCATTATTTAGACATTTCCTTTGTGCTTGAGTTTTATGACCTTGATCCCTACATCTAAAATTCTCATGAGAAGAAGTTATAGACTTATGGATGTCTTAAATGGTATAGAGTTTGAGTTAACTACCATTGTCATGGGAATGTAGGTGATACCTCTATGCCTATAAATGAAATACCTAACATTTTTGAAAATGACTCTTCTCATAGTTCACACAAGGAGGATGAGTCCCTAACACGAGTATCTTATATCCAAGTAGAAAATCTTGTCAATGAGTTGCAAAATTTTTAACTTTGGATGGGTCATGAACATTCAAATAGTGAGGAAATCACCTTTATTGGAGGGTTGAGAAGGATTTTCCAAAACAATGATAATGATGACAACTTGTTGCGTGAAATATCCCTTATTATCCACGACAATCTTATGTATATGAAAATTTGTGTCAAAACTCTTAATCTTTCCAATCCTAATAATAATTTTGAGAATTCCATCCCTATTATAAATATTTACCTAATGTTTCTGCCTATGATCCACCTATCATGGCTACATCCATTCAAATTATCAATCCTACACATGTTAGTCTTGGAGGAATCCCAAATCCTCTCATACCTCCTCTTGTGAGTGTTCCATGTGAAAGAGAGGAAAAAGGGGAAAAATAATAATTGCATGCTAGGAAACCACAACCTATAAAAGTATACATAAAAAATCCTATCCTAACATAAGATAAATTGAGACAAAGTGCATAAAAGAAATCAAATGAATTCAAACACTCTGTCAATTTGACTCCCATGTCCTTTATTTATTCTCAAAATGTTGATATGTTTCTCCCATTATGACAAGATATCCACCTATAGCATGAAAGCAATAAATTAACGATAATGTGATCCATTTGCATAAAAATAAACATAATTGTGATCCCTTTGCATAAAAATAAACATAATTATAGACAAGGAATGTTTCCATCCATCCTGAAACATATGGCATACGTGCCCTAGAAATTTATGAAAGACACCCCGCAAACAAAATATAAAAACAAAATAAAGGACCATGAACCATCCTCGCCACTCTCATCACTCAGTGATAACCTAGAGTAGCATAGGAACATGACCAAAGATAAATCAATAAAAGATAAGACTCACTAAACCAAGCAAGTCAACAATCATTCTGATCTTGTTGTCAAAATTAATAGTTTGTTTGATGATGATAGGTTTTAGGAATGAAGTACCCCATCTAAGACTAATGTCGCCTAGTTTCGAGTATACCATACCCTATAGATGACAAGTTTGATAAAGGAAAAATTGACGGTGATTGATTGATATGACAATTTTGATTTGATTGATTGCTAACCTGATTGGATAGATTGTCTGTTAATGCGTGATTTCATTAAGCGCAATGTTTGACAAGTCTTCAAATTGCATCTGCCCAAATCTCTATCTTGTCACAAGGGACAATTTATTGAAAACAACAAGTGATTATATGTAAATGATGAGAAAAAGAAATGAGTTTCATAAAATGACATTTATTACTAATTTTTGATGATTTTTCAATATTTAGGATTTTTAAAAATATTTTTTTTTTGCACGACATTTTATGAATTTTAGTAATTTTTCAGGATCATATTTGATTTTTATGGATTTTTTTCAGGACATATTTGAATTTTAGGGATTTTTTCAGAAAATTAAGATTTACATTAGCAAGATATATTGAATTGCACCAGTGTTTAGAAAGGCAAGGATATTGTGAATGGACAAAGGGATTGGTTGATGGATGAAGGCCAACGGTCGCTTGCATTGGATCTGTTTAGGTGCCAAGGACTATCCAAGAAATGGGATAACATATTTTTGGTCAAGCTTAAGGATTAGACATGACAATTATAGGGCAATGAAATGGTGCACTAGATGGCATGCGAGGAATGGACATGTCAAGAGGGTTATTTGAAAACATGTTTTGCATTTAATTTCCTTATTTTCATCAAGACCAAGAAGGGGATATGGATAGGATATGGCTATGATATGGATAGGATAAGCAATATGTGGGTAATATATGCAAGATCATTAAGGGATAAGGGAAAGGGATATAAATGAAAGGTTGGGATAGGATAGGAAATATGGACCAAAGGGATGAATAATGTAAAGAAGCTAGTGTATATAATGCTTCTAGGGAGATCTCTAGCCTTGTCAAGATCAAAGTTGGGAAAAAGGGAATGTGATAAGGGATATGCCAGGCATAGGATAATGGAGGAAGTGATGGGGATAATGGAGGATAATGATAGGGGTATGATATGATAGGAAAACATGGATGAAACCTTCCCCCAAGTATGGAATGCAAGAAGTTCATAAAATTACACATGACACCTGTTTGCTAGGTTTTCATCATGGTACTTCACAAAGTGCCTGTTTGCTAGGTTTTCACTATTGGAAGAAAATATTTCTCTTTTTTCTTTTTTTTGTGTGTTGTCAAGATGCATTTTTACCAGGTTTTCATCAAGGCAACTTTTCTTTTTTCTTTTCTCTCTTTTTTTTTTTTAAAAATAAATAAAAATATTTTGGATATTTTTTTGGACATTTTGACATTTTGGAAGATAATGGACACATGACATGACATGGAAGAATGACTCAATCACCTTTATATTTGGATGATTTTGTTGAAGGACATGACTATAATGGACTGACTATGATTGTATGCTCAAAGAAGTTGGTAAAGTAATGATAAAGGAATATAACATGGGTAATTGGATGAAGTGGGATAAGGACTTAGGAAAATGATTGTAGAGGATGGATGAACGGATAGAAAATAGGTGTTGGATAGTGGAGGGAATGGAGGAGAACTAGATTTTAAGTGGATGAAAATCGATGCAAGAAAAACATTGGCACACACCTTGAGGGGTGATGGAGGAAAATGAGATTTTGGATTTTATGAGGGAAGGAATATGGATTTGTCCCAAAATGGATTTGGAAGATGAAAGGATTTTAGATGGAGGGATATTAACTTTGGATGCCAATTTGGATTTTTATTTAGGACTTTGTGCTTCAAGAATCTTCTTAGGAATCCACATGCATTTTAATTTTTCATTTTTTGTGGGTCCTTGGAATGCATTGCTTGCACAATGGATTTTGGAACCCATATTTCTTTTGAATTATTTTTTTCTCAATGGGAATTTGTGGCCTTTTTGATATTTCCTTTTCTTTTTGGGTCAAATTTTTCTTTGTTTTTACATGTCAATTAGATTGGACATGTTGATCCTTGACTACATGTAGATTGCTTATCTTATGGATTTTATGCTTGGCATCCAAATTTCTTGGAAAGGGAATGGGATTCATGGATGGATACGAATTGTAGGGAGGCCTTTTGGATGTGTGTAAGGTTATCCAAGGTGTGTGCCTTTGTTGAATTTAATTTGGGAAAGGGTAATTGGTTTATGAGCTAGTGGAGGGAGGAATATATGGACCTAGGATGGATGGAAGGGTTGAAGGGGGAGGGATATGTTTGGATCTGGATTTTGAAGGGATACCAATGCCTTGATATTCAGATATGTTATTAAGACCATGACCATAAAAAATATCTTTCATATGAAAGGGTTTTAATATACCTTTTATATGGAGGTCTGACCCTTTAACTTGATAATGCTTGCTTTGAATCGTAAGACACTTACTAGAAGATGCGAGTCCATTATTAGCTGGATATAATATGGAAGGACTCATATGATCATGAAGTGAACCAAATTGGATGGAAGAAGAATAACCCATTTGAAATGTAAGGGGTTGATGAAAAACTTTCATAGGTGTGTTTGAATCACAAGGGGGATCAAGAGGAATAATAGGATCCTGCGATGGAATAGGAGAAATGACAGGATCATCTAGCTGGATAGGATCTTGTGGGGGATCTGGAGGGATAATGGGATATTTTTGTGGACATTAAGGTGAAGGGACACCTTGATCATGACATGGAATTGTATCATGGGAATAAATGGAAGAGAGGTCATGATATTTCTTAGGAAGTGAAAGGTCAATGGGACTTGGAAGGGAAATTTGTTCTTGAGATGGAAAAGGATCATTTTGGATAGGATGGATAAGGATAGTGGAATCATCATGAGGCTCAAGGAAAATAGGATCATCATGAGGTTCAAAGGAAATTGGATCATCATGAGGTTGAAGGGAAATGGGATATTGGTCAACAGTTGGATAGGATTGGTCATTGATAGGATCTTGGTCTTGATTTATTTTGGGACTCATTTCTTTGTGTTTTAAATCATCCTCTTGAAATGGGGTATGACTTGGGATATGCAAGGGAGATTTTTGAAAGGATTCAATTATTTGGCATAAGGGGGGTGGGTATGTGCAAGATCATGAGGGGCCAAAAATTGGCGATGTAAAAAAAATCCACTTTTCACTCATCCAAAAGCGCATGAAAATGTTTGTTGACTTTTTAGTAGGACTGGGTGTCAGTACACCTGGGAAAACCTGACACCAATACACAAGCCTAATCAGGTACCTAAAAATATCAGGTACACAAAAATATTGGGTACCCAAAAATATCAGGTACCCAAAACCTATGGCATAAATCGAAACCCGCGAGCCATTTTCCTCATTTCTCTCATTGTTAAGCATTGGAAAATGGCTCTACATATCCTATACTTGATTTTTCAGGGTACCTAATTTCCCCAACATCAAATTCAACTCTACAGTATATATGGTAAGTAGATTCTTTGCATATTTTGATTATTTTATTTTATTTTGATGTTAAATGTAGTTTTTTCTAGGTTAAATAGGGTTTTGTATTCATTTTTTTAATAATTTATGAAATCAAATTGAAATTTATATTTATTTTTTATTTAATCAGGCATGGCTGACAACAATGAAGAAAATAACCCTCCCGCACCAAATAATGATCCCCAAAACAATCCCCCGCTTCAAAACCCTCGATCTTTAGAGGATTTGATACAAGATAATTTGAACACTATACGGGGGTTACAAAACACATATCAAAATATACCTACATTAGGTCCCATGCTTGCCACCCTAAATACTATTGTTGAAAACATTAACACACTTACGCAACAACATAATGTTGCTCTTCATTGGTGTGATGATATGCATGCCCAATTTGATGACGGGCTTGACCATGATGGGGTTGCGGCCCTTGATATAATTGAAGAAGATATATCCTCCCTTTTTGTGAATCCTAAAACCGGATTAAAAGTTGACCCAAAAAACCTAAATTATCAATTAAATGGTGCACAAATGATGCAATGCGTACACAGTTTTGGGATCGCTGGTGGATGGTTTTTGATAAACCACCCCATAGAAATTTGGAGCTCCCTTTCTATTTTATAAAAAAATTGTATGCTGAGTTTGTGCTTTGTCACAATGTCAATTATTTGAGCATGAGGCCCAACATGGGTGTAGGCGGAGGAGCTCCTCAGACTAGGCCATTTTTCCAGTGCAAAAAGGCCACTACCTTTGTCCCCCAACTGATCTTGCACCCCCTCCTCCAGTGTAGCATCCCGATATCATTGAAGAGGCTACCTCACAGAGTATTAGGGTCATTCACATGTTGAGTGATCAATTGATCATGTAGACTAGGTCATTGTTGCCTCCTGGTGTGGATGATGCTAGCACATCAACATCTAGCAGTAGTTCACATGTATGCGTGCCCCCATACTTGCATTATGTGCAATAATTTGTGCCTCAGACTGCTTACTGATGCTGATACATATCAGTATGTTATTCATGAGGATGATAGAGGAGGCACAGCTACATAGGCTACAACACCTCATGGAGCATCTGCATCTCATGAGAGTGCTGAGGAGGGGTACGCAGAGCCATGGAGTCCTATTGATACGGTAAGAGTAAAAATTATAAATAAATTTTTCACATGACTTATTTAATTTAAAAATAATTTATTTATTAGATTAGTTTTAATGACTACATGCACTTATGTATATATATTTGGTCCATTTATGTTCAGTTGATGACAGAGGAGGAGTTGAGACAGGTGAATGACTCCATACTTTTGGCCATTTCATTTGGCCTTGACACCATATGGTATATTATAAATTATGTACCCATTAGTTTTTTTAATATCATTTGGTTTACATGCTTAAATCTCTATCAATTAGAGCAATAAAATTCATACATTTACTAATATATTTTCATCTTATTTTACTTTTGTAGGTATCAACTGATGTTAGTGGGGGGCACGAGGGGGTTCCTTCCTCACATGTCGAAAAAGGAAAGGTAATTAATTGTTTAAGATTAATTATGCATGCATATGTATTTTACTTGTGTGTAGTAATAAATATTTTACATGCACTTTATTGTATAGGATGTGGCTCTCGACGATGTCCTGACACAGGTTTGGGAGCCTGGGCTGACAGGCATCTTGATTCGGAGTGATAGCCCGATTGTACGTAGATTTGTACATATTGTTATTTGTATTTTGTAACTAGGGTTTTTATGATGAAGTACATTTATATATAATTGGCTATCTTTTTAACTCTCATAGGTTACTCCTAGTGCAAGGGAGGCCCCACGAGAATCATTCCTATCTTTGTTGACCCAGCCCACTATTCCAGAGGAGGGATCGATGGACGTAAGTTTTAATTTTAGTTCAATCAATTTGTAATTTTATTATGCTATCATCCTATTTTGTAAATTTATTACTCTATGTTTCACCTTGGGCCCTTGCACCACTCTACTAATCTCATTATTGCAAATATATATTTATAGGTCTGAGTTGGTATTGGTGGCATTGTCTGTTTTCTACCAAAGAATTATGTTAGGACACCTGATCGTGGTAGGCGACCGAGAGGCCAGGTACATATGTTTATATTAAGTTATAATTTATAATTAAATTCATGTTTGAATTATGAATTAAATATATGTACAAATCATATAAACTAAGCAATCTAACTTGGGATTGAACTCATTTTTGATGCAGGATCAATCAGAG
>MU224540.1:6199325-6215656 GCA_018584345.1 Thuja plicata | reverse complement strand
TAATCTCATTGAAATCATGGCATAGTTTTAATCTCATTTCTATTTTAAATGGATCATTTAGATTAATCTTGCATGTTTCATTTCTAGATTAATCATTGCATTGCATTCATGGAAGCATAAATCCTTCATTCTAGATTGGTCTATGGTTATGAGACTCTCATTCTGAGAGCTATTTCAAAACCCCGTCTAGATAGAAGGCAACAGGTCAAATCATACAGACAAACAAGATGAATAATCTCTTATTCATTCTTGTGTGTATATGATGAATAAGGACTATGTTGAAGTGTATGGTTGATTACGAAGGCCAAATCTACCACATACATTTCTGGCACCCATTGTGGGGCTCGAGGTAATCTGTTCTGGCCCCATTTCATTACACTTTTTTTTATTTTTCTGCATTTTGTCTGTACTTCCGTACTTCTCTATTTTAATGTGGCACAAACTTTTGCAATGTCTCGCATTAACTTTGTAGTTCTTCATGGGGCCTTCTGCAGTTCTTCACGAGATCTATGCTAAATCATCATGTGAAATTCAATACCAGAGCTTTTATTTGATATTTCTTGTCTCAATTTTCTAACCATCTTCTATTTTATGACATCTGTGTTTCTTTGATTTTATCTTCTAGAACAGCTTAACAGTGGTTTGCAGGACGCTAAGATAAAGAAAGCAATCATAAACTTCTAACATTTTTATTGTAGGATGTTGAAATGAAGAAAGTCATTACAAACTACTAATGTATTTATTGCAGGATGTTTGTTGAAGACCTTGCATGTTTTCACAAATTCTCATGTCTGATTTTAGTAGTTAGAACACACTTCGGTTGGTGCTTAAAATGATTCATTGTCTTGCATGATTGAAGTGTTTTCTAGATTGTAATCCCAAGAACTACATGAACGTATCCTCTCCCCTTGCCTTTATGGATCTTGGGTGTAAGAGAAATTCATGTGATTCTTCTAGAGTGGCTACCTCCCGAGAGATTTAGTAGAGCCGGTGAGAGTGGATGCCCAACCGGTATACAAAAATTCTATTGTGATTAATGTCACAATAGACAAGTGTGAATTCATTGTGGCAACCAAAATCCCCTCTAGTACCCTAGTGGTGTGTTAAAGTCCCGACATTGTTAAGGTGAAAGCCTTGCTTTGAAAGGATTAGGAGAGCCCCCTTTATTGGGAAAATGACTTGATCACAACCACCTAAACGGATGTCCTTACTACAAACTATTGTTCTAGTTTCTAAAAAACACTCTATCTATTGGCGCGAAAGGTCAGAGACTAACTAAGATGCCCCACACTCTTACGAATCTTAGTAGAGACAACAACCCTTTGGGAAGAAATTCCTTTGGGGTTCAAAGCTTGGTGTGCCTGAGAAGTGAGTGCACATGTAAGGAGGAGCCCGTGCCTCCAAGCTTCTAAGTTCTCCGCTAAGAGTAGGCGTAGCTAAACTTTGGTTCAAGTGGGGATTCAACATATACTATCCTAGATATCCTAGGATTGTGATGTTTCTATTCTAGTACTGCAAACATTCTATTTAATGTGTTTTGCGTAGGTGTATCATTTGAACAATCAAAATAATTGTCAAAACACACAAACTGTCAAACTTAAACATGTCCAAAACAATCTGTAACTCAAACTATCTGTCAGAAAACAACATGATTTTATCTCAGGAAACATAATCTTGTCTTAACCATCTGATTCTGTAGACTTTCATTTTTCAAAATTTCATAGTTTCGCACGACATACTACCAATCTTCGCGCAACATGCTGGAAACCGTCACATGATATTTCACAATCTTGCTTTCATTCTATTCACATTTTTTTCACCAGTCTAGCATCATTCTTCGCATGGGACCGCATAGTTTCATGCGCGTCTGTGAGAATCTTCATGCGAGAATGCACTTCTTCACGCGAGTCTTAAGCTTTTTTCCAAAATAGTGAGCTAACTCCCTTCTGTCAAGCGTACTTCTATCAAATCTAGTCTCTGATCTGGGTCTATTTTTCTTCCCTCTATCTTCACACAGTCTAAAACTTGGTTTCTTGGGTTGAGAATTATGTGATTCTTGCTTAAACTGGTCTTGTCTCATATCTTTTGGTTTATTTATACTGTGTCATCATGCCTTGTGTCACAATAGTCATCTCTTGGCTATTCTAGCCTCATCTCTGATGATTTGCACCAAGGATACTTCACCTTTTGGCACTTTCTATGCAATTACTTTGAGACAGTTTCAAGTTTGGTCCTAGTTCACATCCCTTGTTCAATCTTTGTCTATGACTGTCACAACTCGAAGTGGAAAAACATTTCCTTCAATCAATCAAGATGAATATGTTCTTTCCACACCATTTCTAACTACATCTAGTGAGGAATCATCTCAATCTCCCTCTCCAGTACTTTGACCTTACATTAAACGGTCATTTCTAGTGGATTTTAGTCAGGTTTGAAACCCTTTGTTCCAAGAGGACCCAAATTCTGAGAACATTCAAACTTTTCATACTGAGTCTCTACACATTAAACACTTGCATTCTAGCAAAATGATAGTTCATAGTAAACTAGGGGGACCCAGTTTCAACCAGACTGAAAACCCTCTTCTTCAAGAAGAGAAGGAGATAACCCAACGAGATATCTTAGACATTTGCAATAATAAAAACTTCATGAGAATGATGGCGGTCATAATAAAAGAAGAGAAGGAGAAATACCTTCTCAAATTGGCCACCCAAGGAGCCAAACTTCCCTCTGATTACAAGGTAGAGACACTTATTGAGAAAGAGGAAGAAACTGAAAACTCCTGCTTGCAAAAGCAAATGTAAGGCATGCAAGAACAACTCCAACTCATGAAGGAGAAAGAAAAACCTACAACTCAATTCACACTGGAAAGTATTTGTCCATTCCCATTTGATAAGAGTTTATGCATGCCTCCATTTCCCAAAGGAGTTGAACTTCCCAAATATGATAAATACTTGGGTACATCTGACCCCCAAGACCATTTGAGAGAGTTTGGTGCTCTCTCTATGAAGTTTATACATGACACAACCTATCTCATGCATCTCTTCCCACATAGTTTGGGTGGGTCAGCTATGGAGTGGTTCTCTAGACTACCAACTGACATCAAAACTTTTGATGAAATTGCCAATTTATTTCTACAACAGTATTCTCACAACATCCAACATCCGGTTCATATCCAAGATCTTTGCAACTTGAATCAATATCATGGAGAATCCTTCTTGAAATTTCTCCAAAGATGGAGACAACTTTAAACACAATATTCTCGCAAGATACCTGAATCTGAAAAGTTGGACATCTTTCTCGACAATCTTCTCCCCAAATTTGGGTATCAAGTACAGCTACAAGGTCCTCTAACCTTTGATGACATGATTAAGAAAGCTGCGAGAATCAAGACATTTATGATCAAGAAAGGAGAATTGACCTTACACAAGGAAAATAAACAAGGGTCTTCCTCCTCAAGAAAAGATAAACCCAAATTTCCCAACAAGAACCAAAATGTTGTGAATGATGGAGTTGTAGACAATGTGACTCCCAAGCCTCCCAAGGCTGCCTTTAATCTCACTACCACGATGCAAGCAACCAAAGCCATTGAACAGGCTGTGACAGATTCCAAACTGAGTACTTCACAAATTTTTGGATCTAAACCTTGGGCTCCTAGACCCAAGCGTGAGTTCACTCCTTTAGGAGAATCTCTTGATGTAGTTTACAAGACTCTCTTGGACAACCATTTACTCACTCCACTAGATAATTTATGACCTTATGATCTGCAACCAAGACCCTCTTGGTGGAATGAATCTACTTATTGTGATTTTCACCAAAACAAAGGTCATAAAATGACTACTTGTCTTAAATTGTGGCATAAAATCCAAGATCTCATCGATAGTGAGGTTATTGTTGTGGGAGGTCACAACAAGAATTCTGATCACCAAGCTTTCAAAGACCCATTTCCTCCTCATGGAAAAGGTGAATCATCTAAAGGCAAAAATATTGATGCCAAAGTCAACTATACATACACCAATAATGACAATGTCATTAATATGGTTGAACATGTTGATACTGAATACTATAATGTCATCATTCTCAAGGGAAGGGAAGATACTCCCAATCCCAAAACACCTTTCATCTTGTGAGGGTCTACACATCAGTCTTCTGAAAAAGAACAACCTCAGGTCAGTGCTAATGTTGTTACTCGATCTCATGCTAAGATCATCCTCAAAGGCCCTGAGCCTTCTATGTCTACATCAACTCAACCTTCAGACAAAGCTAATGTTGGTTCTGCCAATAAGAATCTGAAATTGGGTTCCTAATCTAATGCTACCAATTACAACATTCTTGATCAATTGCAACCTACTAATGCCTAGATCACTATTTTTGAGATACTAAAAATCTCCCCTGCTCACAGGAAAATCCTAGACAAAGCCCTCATCGAGGCAAATGTCCCAAAAGATCTTGATCTCGACCAGTTTCAATTCATGGTAGGTCACTTGGCCTCCTTCCATTACTTGTCTTTCTCTGAGGAAGAAGACCATTCTTTGAGTCACCCGCATAATAACCCTCTGCACATTGAAGTCATGATTGGTCCAAAGCGTGTTCACTGTGTTCTCATAGATAACGACGCTGGCCTCAATATTTGCTCTACTAGTTTCCTTACTGAGTTAGGCTACGATGAAGACTGCATTGATGCCCACAAAAATATTTCTATTAAGGCCTATGATGAAGAAGAACATAAATCTAAGGGGCTAGTTGTGTTTCCAATCAGAGTTGGTCCTATTGAAAGAGATGTTATTTGTCAAGTGCTCGACATTCCTTTAGCATACAATATTCTATTAGGCAAGACATGGATCCAAAAAATGTAGGCTATCCCTTCAACATACCATCAGTGCATTAAGTTCCCATTCTAAGGGTCTGAAGTGACTATACCCACTAATACATGCTATGATTGCAACACCCTCACAAAATTTGCTGACATCTTTGTGCCTACCAAAAGAGAATCTATTGAGCTCCTTGAGACTAAATTAAAAGAAATGGAAAAGGGATTGACACTCAAAGAAACTGACATGGGAGGATATCAGATTGAACCTGTTCTATCTGTTACATCTCTGCCTTTGTCTCCATGTTCTTTTGGGAGACCTTATGAGAGAACTAAACCTTCTATGGTTCCTCCTCCAACAAAGTATGGTGGTACCTTTGTACAAGCCACGGTACCATTAGAAGAAGAAGCTGAAAACAGAGCTATTAAAGCTTGGATCTATAAAGGAGAAGACACTTCTGAACAAAATACTCCACCTTATGACATAAAACCTAAGTAGTATGAAAAAGGTCTATCTATTATGCAACATTTTGGCTACAAAGGAAATGGTCCTATAGGTGTGAATCATAAGAGATTGATTGCACCACTTGAAGCTATTGGTCGCAGAACACATGAAACTACAAGTATAGGCTTCAAGAAACTCACATTTCAATTGGGGATAAACAATTTTGTACCTCAAGAAGATAAACAACCAATACCTAAAGAAACATATAAAATTGAATAATATGAACATAGTTCTAATGATGATAGTTTTCCTTGTCCTATTCCTCCAGACCTGGCAACATTCTTTGCTGAGCTAGATGACTTTATACCATGTGTCAGTACAATAGAATCTAACAGCGATTCTAATGACACCACTTCACTTGCTACACTAACCTATGAGGAATGGAAAGAAATAAAAACTTTAAATCCAAGTCATCAGGGTGATTTATAGATACCATCACACTTTCAAGAGTAGTTTGAACAAGAATCCCAGTCACTTCTCACTACACAAGAAGCAGATGATGCTACAAACACTAATGAGGTACCTAGGTCAAAAGGTGCTCATCTAACCATAGTAGAGGTTCTAGGTAGAACTCATCCCAACTAGGGACAAAGGGTTGATTTCACCCATGTTATTGATATGGCATCTAATGATGAAAAAGACTCTCATGAATATGAGTTCGACAGCTTGTCATATGCCACCTCTAATAGAGATATAGATACAATTCACACATATGAAAACCTTCTCGAAGTAGGTGAAGGGTCTAGTGTAAGGTAAAATAAGTTTGACTCCATATATGTTAACATGTCATCTACTACAAATGATAGGAATCAAAGGAATTTGACTATACCTCTGGAAGAGATTGCTTTAGGTCTCCACTTGCCTGTCCATGCTTTTGATGATTATACCATGAACACACTTGAACCCGTCACTTATCTTTCACTTTTCCATCCTGAGCTTATAGACTAGAACTCTACCTCCCCACCTAATGAAGTCCTTACATTCTAGAATGATTATGCTCTTTCCTGTTACCTCTACGCTGTCAAACCTGTAACATCCTCCACTAGCGAAGAAAGTGTCACCATGATTGAGGCTGACATCAGGTATCTTAGTCACAAAATAAAAAGAAGAAAAATAGGTGCTCTGATGGTGAAAACCACATTGTGGTAGTATCTGAGCCTAAAAAAGTCAAAATAAAGGACTTATCCAAGGGTGAAAACCTCTCTGAGGCACCCGAGGATGAGATACTTGATGCATTTTTGAGTCATTTCTAGGAACAATCATCTATGCTTGTTGAACCACCTCAACCAATCAACTTGGGTAAAAGGGTTGAACCTTAGATCATTCACTTGGCACAAGCACTATCTGAGGTAGAAAGAGAGGAATTCACTACATTCTTCCAGAGCAAAAAGATAAACTTTGCATGGAAATATTCAGACATGCCAGGATTAGACCCTAATCTAATCATGCACCATTTGTCCATTGCACCAGGTGTCAAGCCCGTCAAGAAAAAGCTTCAAAAAATGCATCCACATGTGGCTCTACTTGTCAAAGCTAAATTGGAGAAACTTCTTAAGGCAGTGTTTATCAGAGTAATCGACTATGCAGAATGGATCTCTAACATTGTTCCTATATCAAAACATGATAAATCTATCTGAGTCTGCACAGACTTTAGAGACTTGAATCTGGCATGTCCTAAGGATGACTTTCCATTGCCCAATATTGATATGATTGTAGATATGACGGCAGGGTATGAAATGTACTCACTAATGGATGGTTTCTCTGGCTACAACCAGATAAAAATCGTGCTAGAGGATCAAGAGAAAACTACTTTCACATGTGCATGGGGCACTTTCTGTTAGAATGTCATGCCTTTTGGGCTCAAAAATGCCGGTGCTACATATGAGAGAGCTATCACTACTATATTTCATGACATGATGCATAAACAAATGGAAGATTATGTGGATGACACTCTAGCTAAGAGCATGCACTGAGAGAAACATCTTGTGGATCTAGGTCCTATACTAGATCACATGGAACAGTTCAGTCTGAGGCTCAATCCTAAGAAATGTGCATTTGGCGTAACATCTGGAAAATCGCTTGGTTATATCATCTCTGCAAAAGACATCGAAGTGGATCCTATGAAAGTACAAGCTAGCATGGAAATGCCACCACCAAAGAATATCAGATAAATGAGAGGACTTCAAGGCCAACTATAGTCTATCTGGTGCTTCATCTCACAACTGGTGGACAAGTCACAACCATTCACCAAGACTTTACACAAGGGTGTGACTTACCAATGGAGCAAGGAATGTGATGAGGGGTTCCAAAAAATTAAACAATATCTTGCAAATTCGCCAATCTTGATGCCTCCTATTCATGGAAAGCCACTTATACTTTACATCTCTGCTACAGATACATCATTGGGTATCCTACTGGCTCAAGAAGATCAACACAACAAAGAAAGGGCTATCTATTACATTAGTAGGACTTTGGTCTCATATGAAACAAAATATTCTGCTATAGAGAAGGCTTTCCTTGCAGTGGTATTTGCTTCACAAAAATTGCGGCACTATATGATGGCTCATACTACACACCTTATTGTTAAAATTGATCCTCTAAAATATTTTTAAGTAAAGCTACTGTCACGGGTAGACTCGCTAAATGGGTCATGCTTCTCAGTGAATTTGATATTGAATATGTAGAAATAAAAGCCATTAAGGGACAGGCAATTGCAGATCAATTGGCAGAAGCACCCCTAGTAGATCATCAACCATTGTACATTTAATTCCCAGATGAGTCCATATTACTTCTCACACATCGATCCTAGACTATGTTTTTTGATGGTTCATTTACCCAACAAGGGTCAGGTGCTGGGATACTGTTCATTACACCTCAAAGGTACTCTTTACTAAAAGCATATAAGATGTTGTTCCCTTGTACAAACAACATTGCTGAGTATTAAGCCTTAGTCAATGGTATGAAGATCGCCCTTGAGTGGTGAGTAGACAAACTCAATATCCTTGGAGATTCATAGTTAGTCATTAATCAAGTAAATGATATCTATCAGACAAAGGATGACAAGATGGTACCTTATAAATGGTTGGTTGATGACCTCAAAAAGTTTTTTTCTCACATCACATTTCAATAAGTTCCAAGGGTAGATAATAGAGCAACAGATGCCATGGCTACTCTTGCTTCCATGCTACAGATGCCAAAAAATGATTTTTGACATGAATTCCTAGTGGATATGTTACGCTACCTAGCCTATGATTCCCCCAATTCCTGGATGATCTATTCTGTCATTGGACATGACTCATCTCACTACCATCATATATTTTCCTACCTGCGTGACCAGATTGTTCCAGACACTTACACCCAGAATGAGAACCATCACTTAATCCGCAGTGCTTCACGATTTGTCATCATAGCTAATGACTTGTATAGGCATAGTCTAGATGGTACCCTCCTTAGGTGTTTAGAACCTGATGAGTCTAAATGTGCGTTAGTAGAGGTGCATGAAGGAATCTGTGGGTCTCACTCTAACGGCCTAACATTGGTCCGTAAACTTATTAGAGCTGGTTATTATTGGCCAGATATGGAAAAAGAAGCTACACAGTTTGCTAAGTCTTGCAAACAGTGTCAACTACATGGTAATCTGATTCATGCTCTAGCCAAGGAGCTTATTCCCTTCATTAGTTTTTGTCTATTTCAACAATGGGCCTTTGACTTGGTGGTTCATATTTATCTCTCATCCTCAAATGGATATAAGTTCATCATCACAACTATAAACTATTTTACCAAGTGGGTAGAGGCAGTCCCTCTCACCGTTGCCAATGGAAAATCAGTAGCTATGTTCATTCTCAACTACATCATCTATAGGCATGGTGTACCCTTAACAATAATAACTGATAATGGAGGGAAATTCAAAAATAAGGATTTGACAGAGCTATGCTCTAAGTTTAAAATTACTCAGCATTGGTCTTCCATCTATTATCCTCAGGGTAATGGACATGTGAAAGCATCCAACAAGACAATCCTTAAAATCCTGCATCGCACATTGCACAAATCCGAATGAGATTGGCATCTTCAAATCAATCTAGCTCTTTGGGCATATAGGACAAGCATAAGAAAGCCAATAGGGGTTACTCCATATGCTTTGGTTTATGGAGCATATGCTATGTTACCAATTGAGGTTGAGATTCCTTCTCTGTGAGTCTCTCTGAAAGGCCTCATTACTGATGAAGATAACAAAATATCTCAGCTACAAGAGCTAGAACTACTTGATGGATGTCGGCAAGTGGCGTTTGATCACCTTAGAGCATATCAGAAAAGGATGTCCAAGAGCTATAACAAGAAGGTTAGACCAAGGGATTTCCAAGTGGGTGACCTCATTCTAAGGGAGAACCCTAAAAATCAACAACATCAGATCCAGAAAGGAAAAATTGAACTAAATTGGCTTGGTCCGTATGTTATCACGACAGTATTTGGGTCTAGCACCTATCAAATTTCTACTACTGAAGGGGAGAAACTCAAGGAGCCCATCAATGCTCTTCATCTAAAATGGTTCTACAATTGAGACATCTTCAGTATGCTCATGTATATAGTAAAGTCCTAAAAAAATTCTTAAAAATTGAAAAAGTCCTAAAAATATTCTAAAAATCTGAAAATGTCCTGAAAAAATGATCATCTTAGTGAAAACCTAGCGATAGGCGCTTTGATGTATCTCCAAAAAAATCATATATTCCAAAAATACAAAAAAATAAAAAAATTGAAAAATACAAAAAAAGAGAAAAAGAGAAAAGTGCCATTGATGAAAACCTGGTAAACATGCGTCATGGTAGCAAAAAAAAGAATTTCTGCCAAGAAGGTGAAAACTTGGTAAACAGGCACCTCTTGTTCCACAATGCTATATCTATCACAACACCACTTGGCTTTATGCATTTTCTTTCCTGATTTCCTTCTTGCATTTTCTTTTTGCATGCTTTAAGTTTCCCGTCAAGCCACCAACTTACATGGATTGAAACTGGTCATACTCTCAGGGAAACCCTCCTGGTCTAATGGCACTATCCTATCACCTTTTGAGGATCTACTTCATGACAGTCACCAGTGGTTCTCACCACATCTGCCTACTGTCACTTAGCTTATACTGAGTTCTCTCTCCTTGAGAATCTCCCTAACATCAGTCACCAGTGGTTCTCACTGCGTCTGCCTACTGATGTCTAGATATTGCTATGATCTCTTCATTTGAGAATCTCTCACACATTAGTCACCAGTGGTTCTCACTGTGTCTATCTACTGTCGTTATACTATTGAGATTTCTCACATCCATTACAGTTGGAGTTATACCCAAATGCTCTATCTATCGATACTCGGTCTTGACAATTCTTCGCTTTAGTTTGTACATAGCTTTTGATCACTTTTGTGACACTCTGGTTCCTTTGTGAACCCTCTCGAATTGACACTGATTCAGTGTCATACACCTGGGGGAAACCAAATATCATTTTTCCTCACAACATATGTCATGTCAGTCATCGTTACTTGGGGGCATGGGTCTCCCATTTGATCAAATCTTTGGTTTACACCTATGTCAGTAATCTTGTCACTTCTGAAGGACAACTCTCTACTGACACAAACTGGTGTTTTTCAACACCACCATAAATAGTGTTTTTCAACACTATCTTTGAACACATCTATGTTTTTAAACACACATCGGATATCTCAAATGTAAACATCTATCGATAATAATCAAACATAATGCACTCACAAGCACAATGATGTTTTTCAACACCTCTAAACATGAATATATTCGAAAACTTTGAAATTGGCTGAGATATGATTGAATATTTCTTTGTATGTTGTCTGTTCTCATGAATTTCATTGATATTTTCTTTGTCTACTGCTTGTTGGTGTAGTCCCAATGATCTGGCAATGTCAAATAAACATGGTGTATGTGATAAGAGCTCCCACATTAAGGTGGAAAAGCCTCACATCCCTTGATCTTGTTTATTTGCATGCCATGGTGAGGTCGGTACTATGTCCTTGTTTGTTATTTCTCTATTTGTTATTTCTTTGTTTATTACGCATGATTGCACACATGGTTATCTTGGCTTTGAATGCCTTGGTACTGGTGTACTCTTGTAGCATTAACTGGAAACAATGTTCAGATCATCTTGGCTTTTGTGCCCTGGTGCTTACGTTCATTTCCTACATTTTATCTAATGAAAGTCATATTCATATCCTTATGGTTGCATTGTGGCACCACTAAGGGTTGTATCGACTTTGATGTTCCAACAAATGCTCAATGATGATTATTTTACGATGGGTCTCACAACCATGTACTAGAATTGCACTTTCATATTGCATCTAGCATAGGATTGCATTTTCATTCTAGACTTTCATTGTGGCAGCAATTTGGTGCTCTCTTCATTGCATTCTCCTAGGGTTCATACATTGGGGAGTTCTTCTTCACTATCCTGGTTTCATCATGACTGCACAAGTGTTTGATCCTCGCTCTCAATTCTTCACATGTTCTTTTGGTTAGCATTCATTGTCTTGCATGAGATGTTAGTACCATATACATTGCACATTCATAACTCATTATCATCTACACATTGCATTAACATATTCTCATTCATAAGTGCGTTCACACCCATCATTTGCATACATATATATTTGCATCTACATACATGTGCATTTCATACATTTACATATATTCCAAACATGTTCATCTATTTGCATACATTCTAAATCATCTAACCATCTAAAGCATATAGGAAACATCTCATAAAAGACAACATGACACATGTGATAATACCAAAAGATGAGCTCATATATATATATCCAATGTGTCGATACAAATACAAAATGGTGCTACAAATACAGGGATGCCAACACATCATATACATCCTATGATCTCATCTCTTAATCTGTCAAATCTAACTCTGGCCTTCTCCCTCGTCACCTAGAGGAGGTGGAGGTGGAGGAATATCTCGTAGAGGTGGTTCCTATGCACCCTCTGACCCTCTGGCATATATAAAAAATCTGGCAACCTGTGATGCCTCATCAAGCACCATCCCTATATAAGATGCATAGTAGTAGGCCGCTCAGGTAGCCTGATGTCAGATCTCCTCTTGAGCTATCTGCAGCTACCCTCGAAGATCCTGCACCTCTCAATCTCTATCTAAAATTCATGCATCTTGCACAGCTACCTATACCATCAAGTCTCCAACCTATGTTTGGGGCGGTGCATCACCCTGTCCTGGCTCCTCTGCTGGCTGATCCTCCTGCATTGGGTCCTCCTACTGCTCAGCCTGATCTTATATGTCCTCCAGTTGCACAGCCATTCTCCTCCTACTTTGCTTCCCACTGCCACTGGCACTAGGATCTATCCTCATCTCACGTGCCGGTATGTCCACCTATACTGTACATGGACGCGGCGCCGACTGTGGTCTCTGTGGTGGTGGAGCCAAATGAACCTGCTGCTGGACCACCTGTGGAGGTACTACCTATCCTTGGCCTACCATACCAACTAGATTTGTGAACCTAGGGAATAGATGTGTCACAAAGTGCTCCTGATACTCTGCGGTCATGTCGCCATCTGCTACATCCCTCAAGTAATTGCACTATATCAGGACCAATGCTTGTATGTCGATCATGGTTCATCTTTGATCTAGCTTCATCATCCAACCTCTCCTCACCTTGTATCTAAATCAAGCATATGCAGTATACTCCTGAGAAATATCCCGTGGTTGACCAAATTGTCACCATACCCGCTTCTGCGGGAATCTCTCAATCATAGTGATGGCATGGCCAATCATTGCTCGTGAGAAAAACATATAACTCTGCTACTCTGTAGCATCATCTCATGGCTCTGTCAATCTCCATGGCCTCCATAGTACTACTGCTAGGTCATCAAGTTGGGCTCGCCACTGATCTATCTTACCCAATGTTGGCTGAGTAATCATGGCCTTGTACCTACAGATATACGGTTCTAAAGGCCGCCTCAAATCCTCACATATCAGTCATGTCACAGGAAGATGTTCCCATGCCTAATCCTATAGAATGAATACCCTAGCCACCATGCTCTTCACCTCTCGATAGACGATCTCATGCATCTCATGATACATGTGGGCCAACATGCACTAACCCCATCTATAATGTCTGGTTGAGGCTAACATCTGCTGTAACAACCTGCCCCAACCACACTCCAAACCATGTTGTCCATGATCGGGCATCAGATAGCAACCAAGGAAGCATGCTAATACCACTAGCAATCTATGTGTGGGTCCGTACACACTAATCAGATCCTCCCATGGGATGGCTCTCCCCATGACAAGGTCATCCTGTAATATCTCTCTCAGTGCCAGTGTCTCGAGTCTAGGCTACACCTCATACTCCTCTCTAGCTCCGTGGAAGGCAATCCTCAATATCTTGCAAATGTCATCAGCGGTCACTGTCATCTCGCCCTGTGGAAGGTAGAAAGTGTTCATTTTCGAATGGAAAGGCTCAACAAGTGATCCCAATAAACTTTGATTTACCTGAATCTCGGGTACATCACATAGAGAGGTCAGGCCCAAACTATCTAGATGCGCTATCTCTGTGTCATCTAACTATGCCACTAGTCTGCTAATGGCTGGGTGGTGTGATCTGAATGCACTATCCGAAAAGTCAACCTGCAAGACATGCAAACAACAGTGCACGATCAGTAATCTAAGATAATCGAAGCATAGCGAGATAATTAAGCATTAAAGACATCCTACAGACAATCACAATGCTGACACATATGCTATTGGATGCGACATAGACTTATTTCATATTCTAACTGCTCACTTTTCTCCATGTGAAGAAGCAAATTTTTACGCGAAAAAGGACTCTTTCATGCGAAGATGTTTTTTCAGACCGCGTGAACTTTCATGTTCGCACAAACTTTGCTATCATTTCGCGTGAGAAAACAACCTTTTGGAGGGTTTCTCATGCGAAAGTGGGTACTCTCCCGCATGAGACTTCCCACCATATGGCGCGAGCAGGCATTTTCTCATGCACGATTTCCCTATGGGTCACGCGAAGAAACTACTTCTTCATGCAAAATCCCGTGGACAGTTTCTAAAAATGTGAAAAACAATGCAAAAATTGACTAAAAATGGTAAACATGGAATTGACAAAGAGGTTTATTGACCACTTACTGGAGGTTCGTACCCGGTCGGCCGACTGTGCCTCTTGGATCGCTTGAATCGATGCATGCTGTAGGGGACCACCATTTTCGTTCAGAGATCCGTTTACAAAAGTCAAAAGGTTGAAATGATTTGAAAATGACCTTTTGGTCCATATATAGGTTTTGACCTAATTTTTCAAAGTGCTCCATTTTGTGCAAAAAATTCACTATTACCTAATTTGACCGCCCTAAATCTATTTTTGTGATCGAAATCAAAATCTGACACTTCTATATAGCTCAAAATCAAATTTTAAAATTTTTGGGACCGACGTGATCAGACGCTTATGCAGTCGACTTTTTGACATTGCTTTCTTGTCAGAATCATATCTAATCAACATTTTCTCAAATCTTTGACTTTTTTTTCAAAAGTCAACTCTAGTCAACTATGGTCAACCATAGTCAAACTTGGTCAACCAGACCTCAAAATCACTCAAAATTGATTCAGAATCTTTTGAATTTTTCTATAATCTGTTCTGAGTTCTTCTTAATCTCTGATTCACCATCTATCTATGATTTTTCAATCTCCATCATCATTATGACATGTCATCTTTCCATTTCGCTCCCAAGGGGGCAGGATTATTACATCATTGAATCTATTCCAATCAATCTGATCTGATTTTCAAAAGTTCTCATTGCTAGGGGCATCTTGTCACTTGGGGCATGTTCAATTTTTTGTACCTCACAGTCAAAATTGGATACTCCACAATCAATAGGGGCATCTCTGTTCCCTACATCTTGTCATCTTTTAAGTATGTGAGCAATCTAACTCAGATTCTTGAGGATCAAGCTTCATTCTGGAGAGGATTCTTGAAAACTCATCTATTGGGAATTGGGGCAATCTAACCCTGAATCTGGAGGATCAAGCTTCGTTCTGGAGATGATCCTCAAAAAGTTGATCTAACCAGTGTATCTAGCCTAGATATTTGGGGACTAAGCTTCGTTCTGGAGATAGTTCTAAAAACCTCTATTTACTATCTTTTGAGGTAGGTATCGGGGAAATCTAACCCTGACTCCTAAAGGTTAAGCCTCGTTCTGGAGATAGTCTTGTGAAAGATATCAATATAACCAGTGTCTGGGCAATCTAACCTAGATATTGGGGGACTAAGCTTCATTCTAGAGATATTCCTAAAATCTCTATTGATTATCTTGTTGGATAGGTATCGGGACAATCTAACCTGGACTCCTGAAGGTTGAGCCTCATTCTGGGGACAGCCTTGTGAAAGCTGTCAATCTATTTAAGTATCAGGGCATTCTAACCCGGATCCTTGAGGACCAAGCTTCATTCTGGAGATGATTCTCAAAATCTTAATCTATTAGGTATCAGGGCATTCTAACCCAGATCCTTGGGGATCAAGCTTCATTCTGAAGATGACCCTCAAAAACTCTATTTGACCGATGTCTTGAAAACCTAACCTAGACTTCAGAGAGTCAAGCTCTGTCCTAGAGATGGCTCTAAAATCTTCATCAATCGATCTTTGCATCATCAATTTTCAAATCTATTGTTTTGTGCTTGAGGCATCAGACTATTCTTTGAATCAATGCACTGCTCGCACATCAATTCAAAGAGGGGCAAAATGTAACACCCCAAAATTGGCATCTTGCAACCCTAACCAATTTTGTTGTATTTGTCATTCTTTTGAATCATCAAATTCCTATTGTACTAGGCAATTCTGAGTTTTGACTGACTCTACTCGACCTAAGTGTCAAATGTAGAAAATCCTAAATCTGCATTAATCATACATTATATTTAATTCCTAAATACCTATTGGCTAAACAAACCCTATGATTGAATTAATTTAATTATAAAGTCCTAGCACTTTAATTAA
>MU224540.1:6155108-6185999 GCA_018584345.1 Thuja plicata | reverse complement strand
ATCTAATATATAATTTTTGATATATAATATATCATATGAAGTATGGAGAAATGGGAGGGAGAAAGGGGTTGGAAATAAATTAAGAGGGAGAAAGGGGAGGGAAAATTTAAAATTCAAAATTTTGCTGAGATTTTTGGGTACCCAAAAATATCGGGTATCCGATTAGGCTCGGTATTGCTTTGTGCACCAAACCTACCTGGTCAACTCTTCAAATGTCACAAAAATGTGTTTTTCCCTTGTTTCTCTGAGTTCCAGACTTTGACCATGTAGCTGAAGACTTTTTTTTCACCCAAATTTGATGAAACGAAAAGGGTATCTTATGAAGATTATCAGCTTTCTATCGATATAATTATTGTCAAATTTTGAATTCGGTAAGTAATTATTAGTAATTTTCTAATTGAGTTACCTCTAAAGTGCTGATTTATATACTGATTGAAAAATGGCTATAACTTTAAGAGGGTATAACATTTTTGAAATCCAAATATGTGTCACATTCTATGCTTCACCTACTATAAGGGATTTTTTTTTTTTGAATTTTGTAAAGTTTTCAATGAGTTAAGGTGGTCAGACACGAGAATTTTTTTATTCTGAAAATGTTGTAGCAAATAATTCATAATTAATTATTTTTTTGGAATTAAATTACAAAAAAATATGCGTCACATCCAAGAATGAGTTTACTACTTATATATAAAATCTTATAATAAAATACTATCATTTGATTATGATTAAGGTGGTCAGACATACACCTACTTCTTATTTTTTTCCTGAAATTTTTGTACTTCTACATTGAAATCTATACTTTTCACTAATCATATTAACTTTTTTTCAAAAAAGGCCTAGTAGTTTAGAAACTACATTCGATTTCCTACAGATTCTATTCTTATAACTTTTTTATATTAGGTTGATAGCTAGTTCAAATTTTCACGTCAAGTTGACCAACCTTGATTTGCTGATTTTTCATTGCCACTTAAGTGCATAGTTTGGCCCCTCGTGATCTTGCACATACCTGAGTGGACTTTGGATGAGAATCTCATGAATGAGATTTCTTGAAAATGCAGGTAATGGTGACATTGGTTCTAGCATTTGGAAAGAATGAAAGGGACTTGCATCAAGAATGAGATTAGCTTGGATTTATTCAATGTATAGCCCTTGGGAGGTTTCATCATTGGAAGAGTCACTTGATGGAGATGGGGGAGATTTATCTTGTGAGGCTTGCTGGGATGATGGAATGGTGGGAGATATCAATGTTTCTTGAAGGCCAATTTCTTGATAGGAAATGGGTGTGTCATCCATGCGATTACATTGAAATGCGCCATTTCTAGACATGAGTGAATTTTTTTTTCTTTTCTTGCTCTTCATCCATATAGAATTTTTTTTGAAACAAACTCCTTAAAGATTTAGATTGGGTTTTTTTTTTCTTGGGTGATCTTGTTGGTAATCTTGATTGACTTGTTTGCATTGTTGGCACAAATGGTTGTGAAATTTCTTGATGGACAAACAATTGCATTGAAATAAAGATAATTTCATAATTTGGTGGTGGCCCCAGTTGAATTATATCACGCTCTAGTTAAAAGATTTGATTTGGGGTTTGGTTCAATGATTTCTTTGGGACTTGGCTGCATATAAATTTGGATCTTGTATCAATCTATATGATAACTAAATGCACCTATGTATGAAAGGATATATGCTAAATGCACTTGTTTTTGGATTTTGAAATGGTATGCAACCTAGAATATGCAAAGGCTTATGCAATTGTGTTTTTCGGATTTTGGACTTTGAAAATCCTTTGGAAAATGCAAAACCTAAGACTATAACCTTACAAAATTGAATAAATATCTTGACTTTAAAAGGGATCAAAAGGACGAGGATAATTGAATAAAAAGGGCCTAGGTCAAATCCACCATGACAAATATGGAATTTGATCAAATGATAAGGGGACAATTTGGATAGAGGGATAAAAGGGACCAATTCAAGATCCTATCTTCAATATCATAAGGAGAGACTCTAAAATTTGGATTCTCTTAGGATTTTGCAAAAGTTTTTAAAAGGATCTAAATGCAATATGAGGACTTGCAAGACAATATGCAACTATAGTGAGGGTTTAATGCAAGAGGATTAAGATTGAAAATGCAAGGTAACTAATGCAATGTACGCAAAGGGGCTATGATATGGATATGAAAAATGAGAGATGCTACACATGCCACAAGGCTTAAAGATTTATGTTTTTGAAGTTCCATATGCTCACAACATTTTTTAGACAAGGTGTTTGTGACTAGTTTACCATTTAGGAAAGATCTTGAAAGTGTTTAAGAGTGTTTTGAGAATTTTATTTTTTAAAGTTTTACACACTCACACAAGACACATCAGGAAGAATGGTTGTTGTAAAAAGGTAAAACAAACACACCACAACTTAGGCTAGCCAAGACAATATATACTGAATTCCCACTTGAACAAAGTTCAGCCACATCTACTCATAGCGGACAACCTAGAAGCTTGGAGGCACAGGTTCCTCCTTATAGTGCACTCACTTCTCAGGCACACCAAGATTTGAATCCAAAGGGTAATCACTTCCCAAGGGACTGTTGTCTCTACTAAGAGCCACAAAAATGTGGGATGTCTTAGTCAGTCTTGGACCTTCCATGCTAGTAGATAGAAGTTTTTATGGGGTCACTACAACAAGAGGTATTTAATTATGGCACCCATTCCAAAGATAACTTGTGAATCATACAAGGAGAAGTGGTAGTGCAAGTGCTATTGAGATATATATCCCCACAAAGACCAGGCACAAGCAATCTTATGACTCTAAGACATTAATCTTGAAGAGGTATTTGATTATAGCGGGTTGGAAGAGGTTGGCTTTTCCTTGTTCCCACTTGGGAAATCCCTCTCACTGGATGTGCTAAATATCTTGGGAGGTAGCCACTCTAGAATAATTGTATGAATTTATCTTACACCCAAGATCCAAAAAGGCAAGGGGAGAGGATACGTTCATACAATTCAAATGATTTATCATATAAAAGACACTTAAAAAACATAAGCAAAGATGTTCATTTTCTAATTAGAAAGGAAATGTGATCAAAATTGTACAATTTGTTGTTCTTTACTTCCTAATTAAAACTATGTGAAAATTTGTTGTTTATTAAGCCATTAAGAAAGGAAATTTGATGAAAATGTGACAATTTGTTGTTCTTTCCCTTCCTAGTTAAAACTATGTGAAGACTGTAGGGTTCGTTGATCCAACTAATTAATCTAAGTGAAAATTGACGTTAATTTATCCACCTAATTAGGCCATGTGAAATTTGTTGTTCATTTATCCTCTTAATTAGGCTAGATGCAATATGATATTCAGTTTAAACACCAATTAAATTTGATTTTGTTGCATGTTTAAAACAATAAAGCCTACATATATCACACGTTAGACTCCCAAGTGCAAAGGTCTTATTTCTCTACCTGCAAAACACAAAAAAAAACACCAAAGAAAAAATAGATTTGCATGTTCACGTTGGGTTCACCAAATGAAAGACGCATAGTAAGCATATTAAGAAAACCACAAAAAAATTAACAATGTGTAAACCTATCTAATCTTATCATAAAAACCACTTGAAAACAAAGAATTCAAAACAACATAAAACCCCCTTTCAATTGTAACTCTCATGTTCTCCTTTATTATCCATTGAATGGATTTGATGTTGCTCTTTATCAATGACAAAATGCATAAAGATTTGAAAGAAAAAGTGATAGAAATAATACTAGGAGATAGTGGTTAACAAAAGAAGACAAAATGAGATCAATTTATAGGAGATAAAATTCCCAAATTGCAGAATTAGCAATTAGGTGTGCAAATTGTAAATTTGCTTCACTTATGACACTTGGTAAAAAGAGAGGGAAATTTGTCATATTTATGACAAATTATGACACAATGGAGGCTAGATTAGTGGATGGAAAGATTCAAGAAAGGTGGAAGGGAAGGTGTAAGAGGTGAAGCTAATTAATAGGAGATGGAGGCTAGAAAATAGGAAGGGGATAGGTGAGGTGGATTTATGAGGATTCAAATCAATTAAGAATTAAATATTCCTCACAAAGGATAATTAGCATTTATGAAATTTAAAATTCCATAAATTAGGAAATTATCCAATTAATTAATTGTGGAGACTTAGGATAAGGAATGAATAAATATAATTTATTCATAAAATCTAGGGATAAATCATAGTTCATTCATTTAAAGAGGACAAATTAGTAGATCATTGACTGAATCAAAGGTATTAATACATAATTGAATTGGTTTTGATGATACTGATAAGGATTATGATGATTTTGGAATGGTTTAGAAAAAAGATGAGGAATTGATGAAATTTGACAATGCGCTCAAATATTGATGTTTGAAAATGATTAAATAGAATCAATGAACTTGAATGATGCCAGAGGATTGATAAAGATAAGGAGACATCGATGAACTAAAATAATGTTGATAAAATTGGACAATGCTATTGAATTGATGATAATAGGTTGATAGTGATAGAATCGATGAACTTGGACAATGCTATCAGATGGATGATGAAAAGAGGTGAGACATTGATGAACTTGGATAATGTCCTAGGATGATGAGATTGGAACAAGTCCAAAATGATCCTGGACTGATTAGGAAGAGATTAGGACTGAATTGAATTGATTTAGGATGTTTTTGATATGGTTTAGGAATGTTTAGGATCAAATAGGATTAGTTTATGAAGATTTAGGATTGGCCAAGATTGACTAGGATTGATTAGGAAATGATTAATTTGTCCAAGAGGACAAAAATATTAGTAATTAATTAAATAATTCACAATATTCAATTAACGATGAAAGACACAATGTTTTCATATAGTGAAAACCATATGCGCAACATAGAGGAATAATTAGAACACAAAAAATGTTTCAATCGTAATGCCAAAAATGTTAAACATGTATACTAGCAGGCTTGAACCATTTTTGAGTGTCTACACTATGTATTTCCCAATCTTCACCTATACCCACTTATCACAATGTCTCACTCTTATATTATAATGGTGCATCCATTTCCCATAATATTCCACATCCTTCATTATCAAACATGTCCAATACCAACACATCCATTGAAGAAACCATTAATAACATTGTGTTGGAATGACTATGGAAAGTTGGGACTGAGAGGGGAGGGGTGAGTCAGTACCACAAAAAACTTTTATAACTGAAACTGTCTATAACCATATACTATTGTTTCTATTTATCAAATTCAATAACTTCAAATAAAACTAATATAAAGCTTATAAAACATATGATCAAAACATTCAAGTAAAGGAACTCATAACTCCATGATTTTGTTTATACATAAATCCTTGGTTAGAGGAAAAAACTATTGTGGGGATGATACCCACAACCTTCACTAACTGCAATGTAAAGGGTGCTCGGTTAGAGTTTACAATTTTGAGTCATTTTAATATCTTACCTGGTTAAGAGTATACAAAGACTTATAAGATCTATCTGGCTAGAGGATTTTACAATCTATACACTTAGAGATGTACCCTGTTAAAGGTTTTACAAATATTAGATCGGTTAAGATCTACCCAGTATTGGGATTTCTAGCTCTCAATACAATAGTATTAACAAATTAATAATGTTTGCTATATTGCATTAAAAAATATTGATCAGACTCTATGTGCTTTGAAATTTTGTGTTACCTCAATCTCAAACTGTAACACTACTCAGATTTGCTCTGTTGTAGTTAGATATCTACTTGGTGCTCTCTGCTTTGATCTTGTTCTTAAAATAACTCCTTTTACTTTCACTAACAATATTGGCTCTCTCTCTCTCTCTAAATCATCCATTAAATATAAGATTTATTGCCTCTTAATCTTAAGCGTTAGGTGCACTATGATTTGTTTTAACCATTAGATCTTCTTTTCCAATCGGTGACTCTGTCACTTTTACCTTGATACTTGGTGTTTTTATTGGAAATAAAAAACTTTCATTAACCACTTAATCTGCTTCTCAGATCTTCTCTTTGAATTATCTCGATCATTGATCATGTAACAAACTGATCTTTATGCATTGTATAATCACAATTATTGTTGTATCAATTCATTAAATACATCCTTATCATGTTACAATCAATTAAGTAACTCGGTAGAGTAACTTATCTTTTCTTGGTTAATTGATCTTTAGTACTTGGTAACTGCCAACTCAGTGTACTTCATATGCGCTTGGTGTTTGGTAACTGTAGACTCTCGGTGTAGTGTCTTTAACTCTATTGTGCACTTTACCGACTTCACTATATTTCTCGGTGTACATTACCAACTTGCTAAATATTTAATTTATCCTTTTTTTCGATTGAATCTTCTAAATCATATGACTTTGAATTAAGTAATGCCAAAAAAATATCTAGAGATAACAATCTCCCCCTTTGACATTAGTTTAGTATTTTTGACAAAAACCTCTAAGTCATCAAAACTACTAACTCCCCCTTGGATGTTACTCTCCATACAAAATGTGTACAACTCTTCTCTTTTTTTTTCTCATATATAATTTTTTAGATTTTTTATTGGCGCTTTTTCTTTTTTTGATTTTCATAAGTCTATATATCCCCCTTTTTTTGACAAAAAGTCTCAACAGTAAAACTTAAATATATAAAATGTGCTTATACCTTTGTTGTAATCCATATAGTACAGTCTCCCAAGTGTCTTGGAGATTATGTATTATAACAATGTGTTCATTTATTTCTGCCGATAGATCAACTATAGTATCCAGGGTGCTAAGCTCTGGAAACTTGCTAGTTATTTTCCTTTCTTTAGATGTATCTGCATTGATTTCATATGGGGAATAAGTAGTGCTTGCAGTTCAAGAAACTCTAATCTCATCTTGTCTTCCTCCTGTCTCAATGAGAGTTGAACTCCCACGAGTTCTTGTATATTTGAGTAATATGTTTGGAATTCTCTAGGTTTGATAGTTAGCTTTGCAAGCTGCTCAATTAACTATTTTTCAGTATCTCCCTCCTTCTTCTTAATGTCCTTGGTAAAGTTAGAAAGAATACAAAATTTATAAAACAATGAAATGATGGATTGCAATTGTTCTTCAACTTTGAACATAACTCAGAAAGAGTTACCTTTTCTATAGAAATATTTTGTAGTAGGTCCTCCACCAATTTCTTCTCCATAGATGCCTTGTGAATCTTTAACATGTAGTTAGTCATGTCCTTGTTCGGTCCTTTGATTTGTTGGACTAGATTTACAACCTAGACTAGTAGTGGCTTAGACTCATCAATGTTAACTTCAGAATTAATCTCCTAGAAAACCTCTTTTACATCTTCTAATATATCTACCTTTTTCTGCTTCACCAATAGTTTAGGGTCTCTGGGTGGTATGATGATTGGATTAATCAAATCAATAACATGTTTCATCTTCATATTCTTCTTTTTCTCAATTAGTTTTCTCTCTCTAGTAGAATGCTTAGAATGTGATGCCATTGTTGTATCTGGTGACTCATAATGGTGACTGGCTATACTTTCCTCTACTTTAACTTCCTCTTGTTGTTTTGTTTCTTCTTTCTTGACATCCTTCTCTTTTAGATTTGATTCTTGCAACATTTATTTTTTTGTATCTTGTGTCTTTTGATCATTCTGAACATCTTATTGTTCTGCTTTTGTCCATTAGTATTGGTTGGAGGTTCCAACTTGGTATCCTTCCTATATTTAGTCTCGGTAGCCTCTAGCTTATCAACATTATCTTTTGTTGTTTCAACTAGTGGCTCGATTTCCATATCTTGTGCAACTTCAGTACTACCAATCTAAATAGTAGAATAACTTTGTACTTGTATCAATATGGGATCGGTACTTTGCAATGGTACAACATCTACATCAATATAATTGGTGTCTGGTACTTGCATGTCTAATACATCTTCATCCTTTGACAAATCCTTTGTAGGATCAATATCCTCTGATGCATCTTCAATGATTACTTCCACATTATCAACAGTTAGATCAATTGGATCTACTTGGCCTATTCTTTCCTTTACCTTATCAGTGATTGTATTACCTTGACTCTTCTCATTTTCTCATTTCATGGTGTCATCTATATCATATATTTCTTTCCATTTTCTAGCAGTATCCTTCTCTATTGATTGTAGGTCTCCATTCATTATCCTAAGGTCTCTTCCCTTTACTAAAAATTTCTTTGCATGTTTCTTCAATTCTTCTGCAATCTCAGATGGTGCCAATTTAGGAATATTATGCACAAGAGATCTCTCTCTCATGTCCTTCTCTACATTAATTGCATACTACCACTGTGCATCAATTTTGTTGTAGAGTTCCTCTGGTAGCTTATCTGCAATTTCAATAGGTGTAAATATATATCTCATTAATGTTACAAAAAATGCATCTTCAATATTTTTCTTGTCTTCTTCATTCCTCTTTATATACTTAACTTTTCTAATCCTCTAAATCCTCCTGATTCCTTTAATCCTCCTAGAAAGTTATCAAGAATTTTTGGAACTCATGAGAGCTGAGCAACTGGAAAAAATTTGTCTGGATCATCAGATTCAGTCTCACTCTCTTTTCCAAGTAATAGTCTTCCCCTTGTTCTTGGAGATTGTTTCTTGCCTCTTGTCCTCTCATAGGTTTTACCTTTTGATTGTATTACCTTGGTAGCCTTCTTTTCTATAGGTTGTACAGATGATCTGGTGTTCCTTGTAATACCTCTTTTGCTCGATGGAGAAAATTGTACATTTTGTTTCTCAACCACTACAAGGGCTTGTGAATTTTTAGTATCCAAAGTATCATCAACTCCAAGAGTCTTTGATAAAACATTTATCATTTTACTCACCTTCTTAATTGACCTAGGTACCAAAATACCTTGTTTGATTTTGTCTTTGACTTCCGCATAAGTGCCATATATATTTTCATTGGGGTCAATTGGTTTTTCTAATAGGGCTTTAATCTGTTTAGAACCTATATCAATATTCATTTCATAACCATCAATTGAATCCATTCAACTCTCGGTTCAACAAATTTTACTATACAAACATCTGTATCTACTTCAAAACATATGTTGTCCTAATATTTGGAAACTAGTTGAGGTGGTAGCCTATATCTTTTGTGCATTGCATCTTGGAACTTCATAAAATAATCAAGCATGATTGCATCAAAATTATCTCCTAGACTATCTATAAACTCATGTATCTTATATATAACTGGCCTATCAGTATTCCAAACTACATCTCCAATGGAGGGAAATGAATTCTAGTAATAGAAGAAAATACATACCAATAATGAACCAAATTTCAAAGTGTTTGTCTTTGATTTCCTAATTGTGTCCATGTTGCCTTCTAACTACTTCAACAAAACTTCACAGAGATCTATCTATTTTCCTTTCTTTACTATCTTGTATGCTAGATCAACTACTCCACATGGTACACTGTCCACTCAGGATGATTGAAACACTCAGTAAGATATGATGTTACATGCATACCTTAACTTAGGATCTGTCATAGTGGATATCCTCATTCCTCTGCCATCCAATTGTGCTTTAGTGAGCTTGATGAGATTACCCTTGTCAATATTCTTAATCACCTTTAGTCTGTCTCCAATTGGAAATCCAGTGATGATATGGAACACATCCTTAGTAATTTTAATTGGTTCATCCAACCACATGAACTGGTCATGTACTCAGCTAAGTATGATCCTAACCCACTTAGGCTTGAATACCCTTGATATATGTATAGCATGAACCAATCCTTTGGTTTCTATATGGGTGTGCTCATCTTTAACTTTTCCTTCCACGTACAACTTTCTCAATGAAGCATCTATCTCGGTTCCACATAGATCTTCAATTTTAAAATGTATGAATGTGCAGACATCTTCAATCAAAAGAACTCATGTCAGTATTGAAGACAATGCTCCCATCATGTCAATTTCTACGGCTATAGCTTGGGGAAACTTGTATTTCAGATTCACTGGTTCAACATTATTCACTAGAACTGGTGTTTACATCTTCGGTGCCATGAACACTTTGAAATATATGCTAAAACAAACTAGGGAACACTTGATCATAACTTGACTTCACAAACACAACTTGGTGTATAATAGATAACTTAGAAATGTATCTCAAATGTCTTGCAAAGATTCAAAATTACCTTAAAATCGGTTGAATTCACTTCGGGATAATCACTCTGCAAATGTGCTCAATGCTCTTTTGAAAATGTTAGGTTCAAATGATTTGCAAAATGATCTATTTATACCTTTTCCATGATTAAGGTTCCCAAAAACTCTATTAATGTGCAATAGATGCACTTGTTGAGTCCCTTTTTTTCCTTTATACTAACTGCATAGTTACTTTTCTTGACCGAGTTAAACAAAATAACCATATATAACAATGTTCATCCAAAAATTTACACAACTTATCCAAATGCATCTTAATATGATGATATGGATCTCAACTCTAATTCTAGGAACTGAGGTAGGATTTATTATAAGCATGCAGTTCCTACATACCTCTCACCAATTAGGTGGAGCTCGGTGCAACCAACTTGGTAGAGATGGTGTAGTCTGTGCTTCCAGATGATGGTCCTTCATCCTGAGTCTATCTCCTCTAGATTTTGTTTATTTGTTCTCAGATTTCATCAACAGTAGTATGGGCTTTCACTTTAGATTCATCTTTATTTGGTGCATTACCTCGGTATCTACAATTTATTGCAAGGTGTCCTACCTTATGACAACGAAAACATGTCATGCTAGGTTTCTCCATGCTCTTATGTTGTTCCTTCCATGCATCAACATGAAATTTACAATAGTGTGTCCATACCTTCCATAGGATAAACATAAAATTCTTGTATTATAGTCACACAGTATAAAAATGCATGCTTGGTTAGTAATAACATTCTCTTGGTTAGGCTTCCATTTTTCATTTATTTTCTTTATTCTTCACTCTTCAACTTTGTGTCCAAAATTATTACAATTATTGCAGTAACCATCAAACTTAGGTTTCCTTGTATTTCTAGCAAGATTATTTCTACATTCAAATTCTTGATGTCCATATCTATTGCATCTAAAACAATAACCATCAAACTTAGGTGTACTCGGTGATTTACCTTTCCTACTCCCGCAAACATTAGCATTATGTCTAGGCTTCCCACAATAATTGTAACTTGGCTTATTTTGTTTCAGTGGGGGTACAATAATTTCATCTTTCTGTGCATTTGATGATTCTGCTTTCTTAGTAGTGTTGTTCTCTTTGAATCCAATTCCTTTTTTTGTCATTTCTTTTCTTCTGATTCTTGAATTTTTGATCTAGAGAATTAATTTCTTCTTCATTTTTTTCCAATATTGCATTTTTATCTTTCTCAACTTTCAGTCTTTGATCCATTCTTTCAATTTTAGCTTCCAATGCTTCATTCTCAAATTCTTTTCTTGTGTTATCTTGATTCACACTCAAAAGTTGATCTATCATATCATAGTGAACTTGTGTCATTCTCCTGATCTCATTATCTTTCTCTAATAACCTGATTTCAACTTGTCTTTTATCATCTTTTGCCATTTTATTTTCATCTTCAACAATTCTTTTTCCTTCAATCAATTTAGTCATTCTTATCATGTTGGTTTAAAGATATATCTTCATTAGGTCCAACTGCTCAGTAAGTGTATCATTCTTTTCCAGTAGTTCTTTTATAGCTGACTCGGACTCATTAGTAACACTATCTTCAGATGTTGTCTCAAGTGTATCAACTTTTTCTTGTGTAACCTTCAGTTCATCATATATTTTCAATCTAATCCTTAGAGACTTCTCAAGTTTATTCTTTAGATTAATGATTAACTCTCTTGCACTCTCCAAATCAGATTCAAGACCATCAATTCTTTTGAATTGCCTAAAAATTTCTATGACTAAGATCTTTAACTCTCAAGTGGTCAAACCTTATAACTCAAGAGTAATAGCTCTGATACAAATTGTTGGAATGATTATGGAAAGTTGGGACTGAGAGAGGAGGGGTGAATCAGTACCACAAAAACCTTTATAACTGAAACTATCTATAACCATATACTGCTGTTGTTGTTTACCGAATTCAATAACTTGAAATAAAACTAATATAAAGCTTATAAAACATATCATCAAAATATTCAAGTAAAAGAACTCATAACTCCATGATTTTTTTTACGAAAAAATCCTTGGTTAGAGGAGAAAACTATGGTGGGGATGATACCCACATTCTTCACTAACTACAGTATAAAGGGTGCTCAGTTAGAGCTTACAATTTTTAGCCATTTTGATAGCTTACTCGATTAAGAGTATACAAAGAATTGTTAGGTCTACCTAGTTAGAAGATTTTACAATCTCTACACTTAGAGATGTACCCTATTAAAGGTTTTACAAGTACCAAATCGGTTAAGATATACCCAATATTGGGATTTATAGATCACAATACAATAGTATTAACAACTTAACAATGTCTACTATATTGCATAAAAAAAATGCTGATCAGACTCTATGTGCTTTGAAATTTTGTGTTACCTCAATCTCAAACTATAACACTGCTCAGATTTTCTTTGCTATAGCTAGATATCTGTTGGGTGCTCTATGCTCTTATCTTGTTCTTCAAATAACTCCTTTTACTTTCACTAACAATATCAACCATTTTTGTATCATCACTCTGTCTCTCACAATTAATGTTGTATCAATTCATTAAATGCATTATTATCGCGTTATAATCAATTAAGTAACTTGGTAGAGTAACTTCTATTTTCTCAGTTAATTGATCTTTAGTACTCGGTAACTGCCAAATTGGTGTACTTCATACATGCTCAGTGTTCGACAGCTGTAGACTCTCAGTGTGTGTCTTTAACTCTATTGTGCGCTATACTGACTTCACTGGCTTTCTCGGTGTACATTACCGACTTGTTAAATATTTAATTTCTCCTTTTCACTGATTGAATCTTCTGACACATATGACTTTGACTTAGTAAAATGACAACAAAATATCCATAGAGATAACACATTGTCCAAAGTTTTTAATCCTTACAATAATAACTAGCTTCCATAACCCAATCCAAACACAACATACTAACTTGTGCACATCTATCCCATTATCCCATGACATCATTTACACCATTATCCCTTAATACATTGAAATATCTCAATTAAAAAACTACAATAGAAAAGGTAATCCCTTGAATCGTGAATAAAAAACAAACCTTGTGTAGTGACTTCTCAAATGATCATATACTTATGGATAAGTTGTTTACTAGGACATTTAGAGATAAGGCCTTACAATTCTTTTTTGTTTACCCCTTACTCTATAGATTCCTTTCAAAAATTAGCTAATTATTTCATTCAAAAATTTTAAAATAATATTGGTCCTCAAATTTCTCTAATTGTTTTGATTCATTTTAAGCAAGGTGTTAAGGAAAAAGTGACTAATTTTTTTGGTAGATTCAAAAATTTGCATGCTCAAATTTCTTATCCCGTACTTGAAATGGATGATCAATGAATTTTAATTTCCAATTAAAAGAAAACCATTAAATATAAATTATTGATTTTTGAGTTTACTTCTTAATTATCAACTTTAAGTGATCTATTTTGAGCCATCTACTTCAATGGACCCAGTTGATAAGAACGATGTCACTAAAAAATGTTTCCAAAAATTCCAAAATCCCAACAAAGGATTCATCAAGAATGATAATTCATCAAACAATGTTGACGTGCAAGTGGCAACTACAACATAAGGTGTGGCTCCTTTGTCATCTATTTTCAAACCATCTTCTAATTTTAAATCTCTTTCTAAATCCTTATTCCTTGCATAATGTTATGTTTAAGTTTATTAATTCTAATATTTTGAAACTTCCTCCCATAAAACCTATTGGTCCTTCCAAATAATTTCTAGTTTCCTATGACCCTAAAGCCTTTTTCTAATACCATCGCCAACCTGGCCATGATACTAGGAAGTGTTTTCATTTGAGACATCTTATCCAAGAGCTCATATATTACAATACAATAACTATTGAGGGTGTAAATGATAAATTTAAAAAATCCCTTGCACCCCTTAAACCAATCCTTTTCCTTCTAATTATACCAACACCAATGAGACAACTAATTTATTACCCTCTTATTCCACCAATATTTTTGAGCCTACTATCCCTATGATTATGAATCATGATGTCATGTGTAGTGCAACCAACAATATTTTTAATCTCATTGACCTATAAAAATGCAAACCCAAACCTAATCCTAAACCCGAAGCTTGCATTACCTTTGATCCTAAGGAAACTATTAAGGCATTTGATGGTCCTCTTTACATTTTTGCAAATATTAATGGCAAATTCTCCCAAGGAGTGCTTATTGATCCTACTTCCATGGTGAATTTTATAACTATGGAACATATTTTCACAAGATAATTCCATTGAGAAAATTATTACAAATCTGATGTGATGATTGAGACTTTTAATGGTTTTACTTGTCCTACCCATGGTTATATTACCCTTCTCATTGAAGTTGGTGAAGTGGCTAGATGTCACCTTCATTGTTATCCAAGTAACTTTGATCAATTCCAAGTGAGACTAGGAATTCCTTGACTTACTTCCATGAAAAATATTTCTTCTCCTATCCATAAGTGTTTGAAGTTTCCCCATAATGGAGAAATTATCACAATCAATAATAGTCTCTATAAGCCTTTATCAAGTCATGAAAACTTTGACCTTGAATTATTTTGGCCTTGAACACCTCAACCATTACAACCTCGATAATACATTTTCTTCCTATCTTACCAAAAGTTCAAACATAAAATTATTTCCCAATTGAGAAACCCTAGTGATATCTCATCTCCTTTTCCCGAGAATATACTCCTTCCCACACCTTCTATTACTCCTATTTATGCTTTAGTTCCACCTTCTATATTGTAAAAGTGTCCAACATCCTCTATCTCTCAACCTAGTAAGGTTCCTTCTATTCCTCCGACTAAGGAAGAAAAATAGCTCATGTTGATTGATCCTAAACCTTCCCAAATCTCAAGAAATACCAAAAATAATTGTTCTCCTCTTGCATGTTGTATACCTTCCCTTAGTAATGTTAACAAATTTTGGTTGGTAGATGATACACTTGAATATATCATCTTGTGGGCTAGATTATTTTTTGTGTTTACTTGTTTGTAATGTGCTTCCCCCGTGATTTGTTGTTTTTTATTTTTTATTGTATTATAACTCTCTTTAAATGACCCTTGTTGCTCTGTTGGTGCAAGGTGATAAAGGGATCTATATTTTCATGATATTATTATATTTGTATCTAATTTATTCTATAATTTGTATATATGTTATGTCATACATGTGCTATTGTTGTAAAAGTTCCCTTGTGTTGTCTACTTGAGGATGATACAAAGCAGTGATCTCTCTCTCTCTCTACAATGTTGGGAAAAAAATATTTTTATTCATATTATGTTCTCTTCTTCCATTGTGATTTTATTTCTACAACCTTTGGGGGATGAGGTCAATTTATTAAGATTATTCTTGATATACTTGATTTATCAAATTGTACATACTGACCTCAGAGTTAGTAGACCCTCTGTGTTCTTTTCATCATGTCATTTATTTCCCTTGGTTTTTCCTTTCATGGGGGCATATCACAGTGGAAACAAACTCATATTTTGGATGCATGTATCTACCTTAAATTCATTTATCTAGATAATGTGTATGAATTTTCTTTAATATGGGGGTATAAACTCCGCTCCTTGTTACACATTATGCACATACAAAAAATCAAATTTTAGTCATTTTTTTAGGTTACTTAACAAACTGTGCCTTTTTCTTTGTAATCTACTCTTGATGAATTTCCTTGGATACTGTTGAGCATCATTTTTACACAAGTCAATGACTAATATTTTGAGATTTGATTTCCTCTCTTGAAAGAATAACAAAGTTATTCCCAAGGTTCTCCGGGGTCAGGTCACAACCTGCTTGGTTACTTAGTTGAAGATAAATGTGAATGTTCACAAGGAGGCCTTTGCTGGTACGTTCAAGACATCAAACTGCAAAACAACTTTAGTACTTGTTTTGGTATTTTCCATTTTAACAAGATTTGTGTTTAACTAAAGATGCAATTTTATATTTTTGAGATGATTATTTTCAGATTTGCAACAAAATTTAGAAGAGTAAGGTAACGAGAAATAAAATAAACATGCTAAAAATGAAATCCTAATGGACATAATCCATTGTCAATCTTTCCTTGCAAATTGAATGATGGATAGATTTGGAACAAACCCACAAAGTATAAACTAGACAATATCACAGTTCTATACTTGATGGATGCAATCGTTTGGAGAGAAAATATATTCGTTCGTGCAATATTTTCAAAACCTATCAAATCGTGAAGCTACTAAGACATGCGCACACATGAGATGGATTTATTGTTAACCCCAATAGATTATATTCTCCACACATTTGTCACAACAAGGTAGGTAGCCAACAACAAACACCAACTAATGGAAACACGGATTCAAAATACAATAAACAATTGGCTCTTTGAAAATAATGAGCACGCATGCACAAATTCATCAATTTCGCATAGGTAGCGGAAATTGACACACCAAAAATGAAGAACCAAATTTAGATCTTTATTGCATTTGGAATCTGACCCTATTACATATCTTCTTATTACAATATATAGAGTTCTAATCTACAAACCCTGAATGCTGAAATTAGGGCATTAGAGGGTCTAAATTAAAGAACATAAGATAAAACTAAGACTTTTTTGAAAGAAAACTATTGCTAACTAATACTAAACATCTTGCATGGATTTGGAAACCATTTAAAATCAGTTTTTCCATGCAAGAAGGATCAAACTTGTCAAGAAAAAAGAGAGAAAGAAGATAGGGTTTCTCTGCATGCAGCTGAAGTTTTCTTCTTGATCTTGGAGTTTCACCTTGGATTCTTCATCTAAGGTTCTCTCTGCAGTGGCAAATGATAGAGGACCCTTAGTACCTCAAAAAAAAACTCCAGTTGGGTGCCCATCTAATCTAGAGTTCAAACTCTATGCAAAAAGTGATCTCATTGGAAACACCTAGATTTTCGAAACTCGACCTCTCCTCCGAAGTTTTTTTAGTGCCCCAAATAATGCTAAGTGTCGACACCAAATTTTGGAAGCCCAAAAGTTTTGGCCCTTTCAGAGGCTGAAAGGATGAAAAGATGGAAATGTTGAAAATTTGGGAAGGCTGAAAGGCCAAAATGTCTAAAGGGCCAAAAGGCTGACAAGGCAGAAAGGGCCAAAATTTATCCCTTTTGAAAAATGGCTAAGGGTGAAAACTGTCTCTTGCAAGAAAATTGGATGAATGGTTCTAAGGCCTCAGTCAGGAAATAATTCTGGATGGGAAGTATAGAGCCTATGTACTATTTCTTGAACCTCTTCATATTTTATCTCCTTCCTCTTCACCTTATTGATCCCCCGTTCTTGCTTCTCTCTAAAAATGGTCAATTCAAAAGTGAAGAACTTTACCTCTTCTTCATGCTCTGACATTACCTGCATGTCTTCCTTGGAGTAGAAAAATTGGTGTAAGGCCTCATTAGTTATAACACCAAAAATGAAGAACCAAATGTAGATCTTTATTGCATTTGGAATCTGACCCTATTACATTTCTTCTTATTACAATATATAGAGTTCTAATCTACAAACCCTGAATGCTGAAATTAGGGCATTAGAGAAGTCTAAATTAAAGAACATAAGCTAAAACTAAGAGTTTTTTGAAAGAAAACTACTGCTAACTAATACTAAACATCTTGCATGGATTTGGAAACCATTTACAATCAGTATTTCTATGCAAGAAGGATCAAACTCGCCAAGAAAAAAGAGAGAAAGAAGATAGGGTTTCTCTGCATGCAACTGAAGTCTTCTTCTTGATCTTGGAGTTCTGCCTTGGATTCTTCATCTAAGGTTTTCTCTGTGGTGGCAACTGATAGAGGACCCTTAGTACCTCCAAAAAAAACTCCAGTTGGGCACTCATCTGATCTGGAGTTCAAACTCCATGCAAAAAGTGATCTCACTGGAAACACCTAGATTTTCAGAACCCGACCTCTCCTCCGAAGTTTTTTTAGTGCCCCAAAAAATGCTAAGTGTCGACACCAAATTTTGGAAGCCCAAAATTTTCGGCCCTTTCAGAGGCTGAAAGGATGAAAATATGGAAATGTTGAAAATTTGGGAAGGCTGAAAGGCCAAAATGTCTAAAGGGCTGAAAGGCTGACAAGACAGAAAGGGCTAAAATTTAGCCCTTTTGAAAAATGGCTAAGGGTGAAAACTGTCTCCTGCAAGAAAATGGGATGAATGGTTCTAAGGCCTTAGTCAAGAAATACTTCTAGATGGGAAGCATAGAGCCTTTGTACTATTTCTTGAACCTCTTCATAGTTTATCTCATTCCTCTTCACCTTATTGATCCCCCATTCTTGCTTCTCTCTAAAAATGGTCAATTCAGAAGTGAAGAACTTTATCTCTTCTTCATGCTCTGACATTACTTGCATGTCTTCCTTGGAGTAGAAAAATTCGTGTAAGGCCTCTTTAGTTATAACACCAAAAATGAAGAACCAAATGTAGATCTTTATTGCATTTGGAATCTGACCCTATTACATTTCTTCTTATTACAATATATAGAGTTCTAATCTACAAACCCTGAATGCTGAAATTAGGGCATTAGAGAGTCTAAATTAAAGAACATAAGCTAAAACTAAGACTTTTTTGAAAGAAAAATACTGCTAACTAATACTAAACATATTGCATGGATTTGGAAACCATTTACAATTAGTTTTTCCATGCAAGAAGGATCAAACTCGTTAAGAAAAAAGAGAGAAAGAAGATAGGGTTTCTCTGCATGCAACTGAAGTCTTCTTCTTGATCTTGGAGTTTCACCTTAGATTCTTCATCTAAGGTTATCTCTGTGGTGGAAACTGATAGAGGACCCTTAGTCCCTCAAAAAAAAACTCCAGTTAGGCACCCATCTGATCTGGAGTTAAAACTCCATGCAAAAAGTGATCTCACTGGAAACACCCAGATTTTTGGAACCCGACCTCTCCTACAAAGTTTTTTTAGTGCCCCAAAAAATGCTCATGTCTTCCTTGGAGTAAAAAAATTGGTGTAAGGCCTCTTTATTTATAACACCAAAAATAAAGAACCAAATGTAGATCTTTATTGCATTTGGAATCTGACCCTATTACATTTCTTCTTATTACAATATATAAAGTTATAATCTACAAATCCTAAATGCTAAAATTAGGGCATTAGAGAATCTAAATTGAAGAACATAAGCTAAAACTAAGACTTTTTTGAAAGAAAACTACTGATAACTAATACTAAACATCTTGCATGGATTTGGAAACCATTTACAATCATTTTTTCCATGCAAGAAGGATCAAAATCATCAAGAAAAAAGAGAGAAAGAAGATAGGGTTTCTTTGCATGCAGCTGAAGTCTTCTTCTTGATCTTGGAGTTCCACCTTGGATTCTTCATCTAAGGTTCTCTCTACGGTGGAAACTAATAGAGGACCCTTAGTTCCTCAAAAAATAACTCCAGTTGGGCACCCATCTGATCTAGAGTTCAAAATCCATGCAAAAAGTGATCTCACTGGAAACACCCATATTTTCAGAACCCGACCTCTCCTCCGGAGTTTTTTTAGTGCCCCAAAAAATGCTAAGTGTCGACACCAAATTTTGGAAGCCCAAACATTTTGGCCCTTTTAGAGGCTGAAAAGATGGAAATGTTGAAAATATAGGAAGGTTGAAAGGCCAAAATGTCTGAAGGGCCAAAAGGCTGATGAGGCAGAAAGGGCCAAAATTTAGCCCTTTTGAAAAATGGCTAAGGGTGAAAATTGTCTCCTGCAAGAAAATGGGATGAATGGTTCTGAGGCCTTAGTCAGGAAATACTTTTGGATGGGAAGCCCAGAGCCTTTGTACTATTTCTTTAATCTCTTCATTGTTTATCTCCTTCCTCTTCACCTTATTGATCCCCCATTATTGCTTCTCTCTAAAAATGGTCAATTCAGAAGTGAAGAACTTTATCTCTTCTTCATGCTCTGACATTACTTGCATGTCTTCCTTGGAGTAGAAAAATTGGTGTAAGGCCTCTTTAGTTATAACACAAAAAATTAAGAACCAAATGTATATCTTTATTGCATTTGGAATCTGACCCTATTACATTTCTTCTTATTACAATATATAGAGTTCTAACCTACAAACCCTGAATGCTGAAATTAGGGCATTATAGAGTCTAAATTAAAGAACATAAGCTAAAACTAAGACTTTTTTGAAAGAAAAATACTGCTAACTAATACTAAACATCTTGCATGGATTTGGAAACCATTTACAATCAGTTTTTCAATGCAAGAAGGATCAAACTCGTCAAGAAAAAAGAGAGAAAGAAGATAGGGTTTCTCTGCATGCAACTGAAGTCTTCTTCTTGATCTTGGAGTTCCACCTTGGATTCTTCATCTAAGGTTCTCTCTACGGTGGCAACTGATAGAGGACCCTTAGTCCCTCAAAATAAAACTCTATTTAGGCACCCATCTGATCTGGAGTTAAAACTCCATGCAAAAAGTGATCTCACTGGAAACACCCAGATTTTTGAAACTCGACCTCTCCTCCAAAGTTTTTTCAGTGCCCCAAAAAATGCTAAGTGTCGACACCAAATTTTGGAAACCTAAAAGTTTCGGCCCTTTCAGAGGCTGAAAGGCTGAAAAGATAGAAATGTTGAAAAGTTGGGAAGGCTAAAAGGCCAAAATGTCTAAAGGGACGAAAGGCTGACAAGGCAGAAGGGACAAAATTTAGCCCTTTTGAAAAATGGCTAAGGGTGAAAACTGTCTCTTGCAAGAAAATGGGATGAATGGTTTTGGGGCCTCAGTCAGGAAATACTTTCGAATGGGAAGCCCAAAGCCTTTGTACTATTTCTTGAACCTCTTCATAGTTTATCTCCTTCCTCTTCACCTTATAGATCCCCTATTCTTTCTTCTTTCTAAAAATGATCAATTCAGAAGTGAAGAACTTTATCTCTTCTTCATGCTCTAACATTACCTACATGTCTTCCTTGGAGTAGAAAAATTGGTGTAAGGCCTCTTTAGTTATAACACCTGCCAGATTATACTTGAACTATTGCACCATTTCTTTCACTGGGTGTAAGATCTATTTCTCTTGGTCCCATTATAAGTCAAGGTCAATCATTGTGAAGAAACCATCTATCTCTTCCACCCATTCCATGACCTCCTCCTATTTTTCCAACATGAAGGCTCGACACTCTTCGTAGACCTTGATTGTCTTGGCAATACGTTTGACCCAGGGTTCGAAGTTGTCTAAATCTTCACCCTCATATATCTTCACTAAGATATGGAAGCATTGTTTATTGATTATCTTGAGGTCCTGGAGGGCAGCTTGCCATTTGTTATCTCAGAATCCAAGCCACCTTTGTTCTCCTTTAGATCTATCAACTTTTTTGCTTCAATCAAGATAACTTGGAAAGGTTTAAACACTAGTTTGACAACCTTTTCTCTGTATTGTTCAAAGTTATCTTTCCAATCCACACTTGCCTAGACGAAGGAAGGGGTCAAGTCTGGTGTGGCCCTCTTTTCTAATACGACCTATAATGAGGCCTCTGGGAAAATTAGATCAATAAGATCTACCATTTTATGAATGAATTTTTCAAATCCTCATTCTGCTTTGTTAAGGACTTTATGGTTTCCTCATCCTTACTCATGAATCCTAGAGAGTACTTGAGCCCTAAAGCTACCAATGTCTTGCTCCCTTCTCTAGTAGGCTCACCCAAGTTGACCTCTTCAAGTTTGTAATCTTTGAGGGTCTCTTGAGTTTGGGAAATACTAATAGAAGGGATTTCTACTTGTGCCTTCCAGAAAACTATGGTGTCTTGGGTGACATAGGATATTGTCCTAGCTGGTATGATGACCTCCATTTGGTGGAAAGCTTGTCCTAAAGAGGCCATACTTGTGTCTTCTCCTTCTTCCTCATCAGTATAAGTCCTCTTCTGAGTCTGAATCTCTTTAGTAAACCAATTAGGTTTACTAAAGGTGGTGACTGGCTCATATGGGGTAATGTGGAGGATCAACCCCAAGTTCTGTGACCTGGTGATCAATTGTTCTTCTGATTCTTTATCATGTTCACCATTTCCCTCATTCACTTCTTCCCCTTGACCTTATCCTTCTCCCCTTCCTTCTCCTCCCATCTCTTCCTCTTCTACCCTATCTTTCCCATCCTTAGCTTGGGCTTCATACCCCGAAGAACTGATTAACACTTATGTATTAAGGCTATTCATGGCCTTTAGTGTGGTTTTAATAGGTGACACAACTTCTGTGCTTATTGACTCCTGAGGAGTCAAGATGAAGCATGGTAGGGGTATGGATGGAGGTTGGGTAGGTGTTAGCACTATGAGTGATGGAGTAGGAATAAACACTGTGAGTGGTAGAGTAGGAATAGGAAAAATTAGAATGGGAGGTAGGAGAGTAGAAGTTGAAGGAGGTGGAGTCGGGGTTGGAGTTTGAAGAGAAGGTGGTGGAATGGGAATTGGAGGCAGGAGAGAGGTTGGTGGAAAGGGAATGTGAGGTGGTGGAGTAGAAGTGGAACTTTCTCCAGCAGATCTATCCCCTATTGTGTCCTAAGTTGTTGTGGCATCTTGAGTTTCAATCCCTTGGCCTATGTTAGAGCTTATCCTTGTGGCTGACATGTTTAGTGCCAGATTGGTGAATTGAACTGGAGGTGGAGTGAGGACCACATGTGGTTGGATAAGTGTAGGGGGCCCCATGTCAAACCATATCATTGAATTAGGTGTGTCCTTCCCTTGGTCTGCAAAACCTTCCAGGTCTTCAAAATCATATATTTGGAACTCATCCAAGCCTAAGGCATCCAAAGGGTTGTCCTGACCTTTAGGATCTTCTATATGTTTCCTAGAAGTCTCCTTTTCCTTCCTCTTCTAAGATCTGGTCCTTTTAGCTAGCCGTAATTCTTCTTCTTCTTCTGGCGGTACCGGCCAACTCTGCCTGCAAAGGTTTTTCCAGGGAAGTGAGATTCCTCAGGCCTCCAAGCACCTGGGTGTCAGGTCTCGATAGTGTGGGGTTCGATTGGGAGAAGTGACTATTTTTGAGGGGGATAGCTGGTTTCTTCAACTCATTCTCTCCAGGGATTTAGGAAGGTGAGGTTTCTCCAAGCATTCTTCAGTTAGCAAATAGACCGAAAAAGATCCTGCAGTGTTAGGAATGTCTCATCTACCTATAGTTATGCTTGAACATTCAACACATTAATAATACTCTGATATACTACACTAAATACCAAAGAAATGCACAACCATCAGTTCATATTTCATCAGTAGCAAGGAGAGAGAGGTTGTTAAGCTACTTAAAATATCAGAGCAGAAGACTTGAAGAACATAAAACATAAAATACCATTAACTCAGAAGATCAAATGCTAAAAACATCATTGTAAGAACTCTCCCTTCTTCATTAATATTTCTTCTAGACAGCACTGGTGCATGATACAATGGTGGCTCCAGGGGAGCATCTAACTACTGAAATCTTAAACAATGGAGCATTGAGCTCTGCAACTGAAATGAAAATACTACTTTTCTATTACTGTGGATAGCAAAATCATCAATTTTGCCGACCCTTGGAAAAGGGCCGGACTTACTATTTATACGCATTTTCATCTAACCCTAACCCTAACCCTAACCCTATTTTACATTATATTAAAATAAAATATATTATTTGGGGGCTTGTACTACCTGCACCACCCTACAAAAGACCTTGAGATGAAATAGGCCTAACTTTTTAGAAGAATAAGACAAGAAGGTAGAGTGGAAGAATCAACCTCAAAAAGAGAGCTGAGAAAGAGAAGGAAGAAACTCAATCCCCGGGGATCGAGGCTACGTGCCTCATAAATGGGAAATGTGGCACCCCATCTCTAATGTACCAGGTGTACATCCAAAGTGGCACCTCAAGAAGACCATCTGTTAGAAGATCAACTACCCTCTGACAGTCTTCAACAACCTTTATTAACTGCTTGAAAATGACCGGTCGACCTCGGGGATCGGGACACAAATCACTTGAAAGAATACAAAATTTTAGGATCTGGGAACTTATGTTCTGAAAGAATAAAGAATACAAGATGTTTGGGTTTCCTCCGGCCTCCAGAGAAACTTTATTGTTTCTTGTTATCATTGAAGGTTTGGAGGAGGTGGGAGATTCCATCCTCATCAATCTCTCTGAGGCCGAATCGCCAGTACTTAGCCGCCTCAATCTGTTCTCCCAGCTCCAAAAAATTACTCTTGAACTCATCAGCCATTTTTGTCGCATCATGGCCACTAAGGATCATGCGAGTTAGCCCTGTCATTTGAGTCCCATCTAGTCCTTCCGAGGATTGATATCTAGACTCCATTAATTCATCAAACTTACCCAAAATGTACTCCTCTGGAGTGCATGTATCAGTGCTGAATGGGTCAGCTCCAGAGACCTTTGTAACAAATGCCTTGTACATATTTGAAGAATACTGAACCATGTTGATTTTATTATGCAGAACCCCTACTAGTTGCTTGAGTACCTCCAATGTGAGGTCAAGTCTGGAGTGTTGGGTTCTCACAAAATCAAATGATTCTTCTCCCAAACTCCCGGACTTAGAGACCATCTCTTCCCCAAGGCTGAGGAGCTCCTCTAGTTCTACCTTCCATGCCTCATAGTTCTCCATATCACCCTCCCATATGTTAAGGATAGTTTCTGCCTGATGCAGAACATGTTGAGCTGCATATAAATCTAGGAGGGTGGATACTAGGAAACGCTGGGTGTTTCCTACTTGCAGAGTGACCCACTCATCAACCACTTTGGCCTTCTTCTTCATTGCTCACAGGGAGTCAATTTCGCTCTGTGGTAATGGCACATCAGATGTGGAGGCCTCTGGAGGAATGGTACTAATAGGCCAGGCCAGCTCAGTAAGCAATCCCATAAGGTTCACTGTCTTTTCCTTTTCCACTTTGAGCCTTTGGGCCTCCCTTTCATATCGTGCCTCCACAGCTATGGTTGCCTCCTTTAGCAGGTTCACTTCACCCTATTTACCTTTTTTTCCCAGTGATATCTCTATGATATCATAATCTTCAACCTTGGCAGTTGCCTCATCACCATCTAGGGGAGGTGTTGCAATGACGACAATTGTTTCTCCTCCCGGCCTGGTTCGAAGAGTGTGAACTGTTTGGGCTTTCTTGGCCTTTGGTGGGCCCTAGCCTGAGCCATCATTTTGGCTAGGGAGAGGTGAGCTCTAGGGGTGGACGGAGCTTTTCTCTTCTTTCTTTCAACCAACCACTAAGGTGGTAGGGGTGGCTTGTTCGCCAAAGTCTGTTCTTTCAGTTCTTCCCTGGTGTCTTGTTGTTGTTCTTCCTTAGTGGTGTGAGTCTCACCCGCCCCTTTGTCTTTATCTTGGGCTTCGTTAGGAAAATTTCCCCCGGTGATGTTTATTTCCTCTGTCTTGTCCTCTGTATCTTTGGCTTTTTTTGGACCTTCATTGGCTATCTCGAGGGTTTCCTCCTCTTGTTCTTGTTCTTCGGCCTCTGTCACTGGGATTTATTTTTCTCCTGGTATATCCTTTGGCAATGGGGGAGGTACCGGGCTGAGATTTAACATTTATGCCATATTTATTACCTGCCCAAAGGTCACTCCAGGGAGTGGCACTTGGAACATGGCAGCTGAGGTTACAGTTGCTCCTGTAGGTTTGATTCCCTCAGCAGATGTCATTTGTTCACTCAGCTTTTCTTGGTTTGCCCCTGCATCTTGCATCTCTAGAACTTTAGAGGCGATCTCCTACTCTATTTCCTTTTCTTCTTCCATCTGCTCTTCCTATTCATGTGTAGGTTTTTGCTTCTTAACCTCCTCTTGTGTTGGGACTTTCGCTTCCATCTGCTCGATGTCCCCCTGTAAGTTACCAAACTCGGCGGTTGCAAAAACATCACCGAATTCATCTTGTGGAGGCGGGTTGTCTGGGACATCGGCAGGTTCTGGTTCCTCTCTGGCTCTGGGGAGTCAGAGGAGAGGATCTTCACTTGAGGGATCTGGGGCATCCCTAGATCTGACTCTGCCTTGGGCTTTTGGGAAAGCCTCTTCTTCCTCTTCGTAACCAAGGGTGGCCCTACATCCCTTATCACTTCTTGTTCCTCTGGGTCCACCCCTATTTCCTTAACCATCAAGGCTACTAGTGAAGGGGAGGAGGGGAAATGAATGGGTCTGGCCATTAACGCTAGGGTTGCCAGCCATGTGATTATTCTATCTTTCATCTGCTGGGATGCCACCAGTGATTGTTTTAGTTATTCCTTTATGGGGACTTCTTGCTCCATGGGAGTTGTCATTATTCCTTTTCCTTTATTCGCTCCCTGTGAAGAAGTCCCGGCCCCTGGGGTTATCTTTGGTATCGGCTGGGCTGCTCGGCGGATGCTCCTGAGGAACACATTTTTTAAAATAGAGATGGCTACGTTCAACTATGTTGTGAGTGAACTCCTTAATTGTGGGCCCTTCCTGGGAATCCCAGTTCACCGGTGGAAGGGCCAATTTATCTATCCCCTTTGCCTTGTACTGGGGATCGACCGTAGAGCCGATATCTGAGAAGTCCTCTGGGAACCTCCAGAGCTTCAATATTTCCATCATCCCTATGGTTATCCTAACCTAATGCCACCCCCAGACCTCCATGTCATCCTGGCAATCTTCCCAAAAGTCTTCTATATGATATTGGTGGGGCTCTGATGCCCGGGGAAGCGCTGCTGCGATCTTTTCATGCAAATCAAAATGTTTCTGTGCTGAGTAAAATTCTACCAGGCTATAGCTCTTAAGCTCATTATCTGCCTCTTTGGCAGTAGCCAAACTGCATGAATAATCCCCATAGGTAATCAGGAATGAAATATTTGTTACCTTCTTTAAGGCAAAGAGTGTGTGCAGCTCAATCATCTGCCTGCAATATTCCAGGAGAATTATCTTATCCCCATAGTGTTTGGGCAACAAGTAGGGTTTCTCAAAGAAGCCGGTCACCCTTATGTAAGTATGTTGTTGAAATTGTATGTAATAATGTCTGTAACTCTAGACCAAATTCATCGCCTCTGTAGACAGGCGGTATCCTACATCCTGGGTGGGTGTGAGCAGGTGGTAGTAAATGAATGCATCATTTACTCAGAAAAAACTGGGGAAACTAGCTTCGCATTGAATCTGTGGAAAGTAGTCCCAAGGGGCCTTCTGGCCCGGGCCGATCCTGAGTACGTCATTGGTGAGTAGCCCATTGGTGTGGGGCTATTGTTGTGCCAGGGCCTAGAGGACATAAGAAGTCATATAAAACTTCTTCTTCTTTGCCAGTTGGAGGAATTGGGAGTCCACATGGTTGGAGATTATGGCAGCCCAATCAAAATACTCCTCACCCATGCTGATATCTAGCAAAAATTAGTACATCCACCTAGAAAACTCTCAGGCATGTTGGTGTCCGAAGACCCAACATAAGGCTATCATCCCCATTTGAATGCTTTCTTTAAATTCAGCCCTGTGGATTTCTAGCTTCATCCTCTTAGGATCCCTCTTTGGTGTCTTTAGCCAATGATTGTTCATGTATTTACAGGCCGCTTCCTCCAATTGAGTGAATTGGGCCAAGGCATCTAACCGGGTGACCATGGCTGGTTTGTCAAATTGGGGGATTCCCAAGCCCCTTTGGAAGGTATCAAGATCAAGGGACACCATGGGAGTAGGGTACCCTATTGGCTCCAGGGCTGTGAGCATAACAGCCTGGATAAATGTGTTGTAGTGTGTTGAAAGTGTGAGGATAAGCTTTGGTGACTGCACAAAGCATGGGAAACAAGCCGCCTTAAGAATCCCAAAGTTTCCAATTTGAATGGCCAAAGGATCTCCGACCTGTCACTGAATGTACATAAATTTTACCAAGGCCTGCATTTCTGGCCATGTTCCAATGCTGGTGTTGATGATGAGCTAGAATTTGGGCTCAATCTTTGAGCCTGTGATGACCCTATCCTTTACATATTTTAGGCTTATAGGCAATTTCTGCAGGGCCTTTTCCAACTTAGATCTAACTGCTGCCCTGGTACTTGCTATGGAAGGAAGCTCCAGACTTCTGAGTGGTGAGGATGTAGAAGCTTCAGACATATTTGCAAATTTTTTTGCTTTGGAAACTTTCAAGGCAAGGCGACCGTCAAAACCCATTAATAGATAAATACTTCAGGGTCTAGAGATCTTACCATTGTAGCGTTTGCTTCCCCTGAAAAAGTTAGCTTTGTTCAAAAAACTCTTGAGAGCATACATATATATCAAACTTGGAAATTAAACTAATCATCTGGGTCTGGGGGTGGCTTCATACTTAGCAAAAAGAGGACACGGGATGAGTGATGGCAAGAGACCCAGAGCCCGGGGAAGTAACCGTTGGTAGAGGTGTACAAAAAGTGATCCGTCAGACCCACGTGGGTACCACATGGGCGAGTAATAAATGGGAGTTATGGTGATGACGGCGGAGCCAACTGTCTGAATGCGTGAAAAGTGAAGGCCACTTGGACAAATTTAAATGCGCGCATGGGTCATAAATGAAGGTCAGGCTAGTTTACAGAGGAGAGGAAAAACCACTTGTTTGAAATCGGCTGAGAGCTGAGTTTCAAATAGGCGATATTCTGCACAAAATGAGCTTGCAAACTAAAAATCAGTGATAGACACAGCACGACGAGCTTGCTAGGCTACTTGGCAGGATACACATAGAATATACATCAAAGCCAAAGGGTATATACATGCAAACTGGAAGGATATACAACAAATATACACCAAATTCACATATATACACATTATAGAGAAAATATTTACAAGAAACCAGATAATGTACAAAATATTTACAACTATCTACACCATCTACAGACTAGATTACATCTGCACAGAGGGCGGACAACCCTCTAGCAGAGCTGACCCACCAACGGGCGGAAAACCAAAAAGAAATGCAAGACAAATAAACAAAAGCAAGGCAACCCAAGACCCACAAAACCAGAAAGAAAGAAAGCCAAAGGGAGAGGAGGCACCAACCTGAAAACATAGAAAGGAGAGGAAAGGAAGCCTCTACAAAAGCTCTGTAACAGCTTCAACTATAAAATGATCACAACTCGCCACCACAAACCACTCACAATCGCTCAAAAAAGCTCGAAATGATTAGCACTGGGTAATCGCTAAATTGCTGTAAATCACTCTGAAATTGCTCTGATTGCTTAAGTGTTTAATCATGGTAAATGTGAAAATGACAAGTAACTTATATTTATACCCATAGTAAAAAGAAAGTCACCTTTCCTTTCGTAAACTCTGGACAGACAGACCTCCAGACTCCGGGCCCGGGGATTCCATGCGATAATACCATCTTAAGGAAAGAAGACATTGCGGTGAAGAATCCCAGAGTCTGGAATCTGGCTCCCAATAAAGGACAACCAACTCTGGGACCAAGGTTCCATAGGCACGAGATACCAAAAAAACTAAACGACACCATAGGGAAGAAAATCCTGGAGAAGGAAAACAAAGAAAACAAAGGAAAATACCAAGGCAAGAGCCAAAAGCAGAAAGCAAAAAGGGCGACCCAATATTTTGCACATAAAATGTAGGGATAGGGATGCAGGGCATAACAGAAACATAACACAAGAACACATAACACATGATATGATTACAGAGAACCTTGATTAGAGGAAAACTTTGGTGGGGATTAGTACCCACAAAATATTATACTAGGTATAATGAACCTATTAAAGTTCCTTTGCCCTGTTAGAAGCAATCTTTACAAATTAAGTACAATGACCTGGTTAAAGGTCTGACCCTGTTAGGAGTCTTTTACAAAAACCTTGTTAGGGGTGTATGGCTCACTGCCTAGGCTCATTGCCCAATAAGATGAAGGCTACAACCCTCTGAATATTGATATGCACTATATCAAAAATGAACTGATGTAATGACACTGTTGTTTGATTAATTCCATGTATGCGTGGATGCTCTTACTCCTTCAAAGAGCTATATCATCTTTTGAATTCATTATACTTTCCCTCTATAACTTCTTCTTACATCATTATTGACACTTGTAACATATCTTTACATTACATACTTATATCTTCAAATCCGAATAGGCGCGACCCAAAACAAATCACTAGTCGGCCCTAAAACAAAAATATATAATGCTTCTGAACAAGTCGGCCTAAGCGTGTTTACTAAAAAATTAATTACATTAATACAAACTTATAACTAAAGGTGATTAGCCATTACATTATGAAATCATTCACGCTACTCAAAACTGTAGTCGACTTCCATGCTCTATTTCCTGGACTGCAGGTTTACTAATCTGCCTGTAACTTTTCCATACTGATGTTTCATACTCTACGCGTTTTGATCTAGCATGTATATACACCATAGAGTATATAACTAAGCATGCATTCTCTATTGTGATCTCTAACATGTGCGCTGATGTGTTGATCTCTGTATGTGTCTGTCTACTCTGTTTTCACACTTAGTCATTTTCCTTTCATGACAGAACTTAAGTATGACTTTGTTGCCATGATTGACAACACAAAATAAGTCATGCTTCCTCAGGAAGTGAACTTGCCAACAATCTCCCCCTTTGTCATTTATGGCAACAAAGGAATGTGGCTAAGTTACTCAAAATGAATTCATACAAAAATGACTGTATATCATAATAATTAATGATATATACATATATATTTCTCTGCATATACACATTCTATATACTTCACCCCCTTTAACATTAATGACAAAGGTGTGAAAAAATTGTAAGTCTTCAACATGCTTACTCCATGTAGACTTCTGGGTACACAACTTGAAGAGATTGAATCTCTTTCTGCCAAAAGACTTTCATTGCATCAACTGTCTGAAGATGCACGCATAAAGCA